>JAWNZC010000003.1:3152500-3650000 GCA_035771165.1 Paragorgia papillata
GATAATGTTACTGTTGTTCTTACTATGTTGAAATGTATTCTGTACAACCATTTAACAAATACATTCCATTTTTCCACTGTCATGTTCAGTCATTGATGTAGAGATATTGTCATTGAAGTTCTTTGTTGTAGAATATGTGTGTAATTAGAACGGGAAATAATTGCATGAGAAGAAATACCTTAAAGATTATAAATTGTAGCCAAACCACATTTATATTAAATGAACTTGAACTTGTTAGGTTTTGATTATCTTAATAAGCTATTTTCACGATGACGTAAAATAGCGTTGGGTGACTACAAGTACTAGAATGCTTTGCCAGTATCCTCCATTTATCAGTATACTAGGATGCTGCCAATGCAGTCTGGTAGTTGTAGTCATCCTACGCTATTTTACGTCGTCGTACAAATGGCTCATTAATTAGGGAAAGGAACATAATATGTTGCAGAAATTATAAATTAATACCTTAAGAAAACGTATAGGAAATAGGTTATAGTTAGAGAATGTCTTCCTGTCTTATAACTATAAATACAAATTGTAAACATAGAGTTGAAAGTTATGTTGTTGTAGTGTGCTGTATAAGCAAGAAAAATAAAGGCAAATTTGAAAGATATAGTCCCAACGTTGGTTAAATCGACAAGCCAGCAAAAGCGTAATTTTCGAACGCAAACGTTGTTATGTCTTCTGTACATTTATTTAGCAAAGCCATTTTATTTTTCGTAATCTGTAAATTCAATTATAGATGTATACAGAAGACGATACTAATGTTCTTTCTAGGCTCCAGTAGTGGCGCCAGGGTACAACAAGTTGGGGGAATAATCGAAGAAACGAAGGCGCGAGAAATATCTAGGAGGGTCGGAAGCATGCCCCCCTGGAATTAAGTCTCTGAAATGCCAATTCCTGCATTTTGGGGAGATTCAGCACAGAATTCTGAATAGAGGTAATAACGTATAGTTGAAATATGAGCAGTCGTCAATTTTATGGCAATATTTGACTGCAAAAACATGCAGCAGTGTATGTCTTAGAATAAGTTTTCTAAAGACGAGAAAATTAAACAAAAGAAGTTTTCAATCACTGAAACAAACGCCAGCCGCCAGGTTAGCAGCTGGAAATTTGAGAATTCGATGACTAAATGTGGAGCAAATGAAACTTACGGATCTTGTGTTCACACGAGATCACCAAGGGTTCCGTCTTCATCTTGCACCGTTTTGAAATAGTTTTAAATCGGCTCCTGTTAGAGCGAACAGTTTTAATGCAATTTTGATTACGAACGCGTTTAACGGTTTTGAAACTCTTTAGCGCCGTTTCAATTCACTCCGAACTCGTGTGAATAAATAAACATTATGGTGAGAGTTTGGGTATAACCAGAACTCTTAGGTTATAGAATTTAAACTTTAATCGTATTTGGAATTGGGAATTTTTAATTTGTATTGATATTGAGTAAAAAAATTACCAATATAGGTAAATATTTTCGAAACTATTCAAAGCACATATTATTATAATGTTTTATAATGACAAATAAAACGCCTGGCGTAACGCCAGTGGCGTTAGACAGAGTAAAAGATGTTTCAAAATAGCAACAAGATTCATGCAGTAAATTTGGTTCAGTTAAAAGGTTGAAATTCCAACATTGAATTAATTAATTGAGAGGAGAATATTTTAATGTCACGGATTTTTGTTGAAAACAGTGGTGGCGCCACGGGGAGGACCCCAGTTCTTTTCCAGATCGAGGTAATAATTCCATGTCCTACATACACCAAATAGGAAAATCATCCTAATAATTCCCTTAGTATACCGTCATCGTACATCATCGTACATCATTATACATCATCGTACATCATACATCATTATACATCATTGTGCATCATTATACATCATTATGCATCATTATACATCATTATACATCATCGTACATCATTATACATCATTATACATCATTATGCATCATCGTATATCATTATGCATCATCTACCGTCAGCCATCGTCATCAGCCATCAGCCACCGTCATCAGGCATCATCCACCGTCATCAGCCATCATCCACCGTCATCTACGATCATTAGCTATCATCCACCGTCATCTACCGTCATCTACCATCATCCACCATCATCCACCATCATCCACCGTCATCTACCATCATCTACCATCTTCCACCGTCATCTACCATCATCAGCCATCATCCACCATCATCCACCGTCATCCACCGTCATCCACCGTCATCCACCGTCATCCACCGTCATCCACCGTCATCCACCTTCATCCACCGTCATCCACCGTCATCCACCGTCATCCACTATCATCCACCGTCATCTACCGTCATCAGCCATTATCCACCGTCATCTACCGTCATCTACCATCATCCTCCCTCATCCACCATCATCCACCATCATCCACCATCATCCACCGTCATCAGCCATCATCCACCGTCATCAGCCATCATCCACCGTCAACTAACATCATCCACCGCCATCCACCGTCATCAGCCATCATCCACAGTCATCTACCAATATCAACCATCGTCCACCATCATCCACCATCATCCACCATCATCTACCATCATCCACCGTCATCCACCGTCACCTACCATCATCTACCATCATCTACCATCATCTACCATCATCCACCGTCATCTACCATCATCAGCCATCATCCACCATCATCCACCGTCATCCACCGTCATCTAACGTCATCAACCATCATCCACCATCATCCACCATCATCCACAGTCATCCACCGTCAACTACCATCATCTACCATCATCCACCGTCATCAGCCATCATCAGCCATCATCCACCATCATCCACCGTCATCAGCCATCATCCACCGTCATCAGCCATCATCCACCGTCATCAGCCAGCATCCACCGTCATCTACCATCATCAGGCATCATCCACCATCATCCACAATCATCCACCATCATCCACCATCATCCACCATCATCCACCGTCATCTACCATCATCCACCATCATCCACCGTCATCCACCGTCATCTACTGTCATCTACCGTCATCAGCCATCATCCACCGTCATCTACCGTCATCCACCGTCATCCACCGTCATCCACCGTCATCCACCGTCATCCACCGTCATCCACCGTCATCCACCCTCATCCACCCTCATCTATCCTCATCTACCATCATCTACCATCATCCACCATCATTCACTGTCATCAGGCATCATCCACCGTCATCTAACGTCATCAACCATCATCCACCATCATCCACCATCATCCACCATCATCCACAGTCATCCACCGTCACCTACCATCATCTACCATCATCCACCGTCATCTACCATCATCAGCCATCATCCGCCATCATCCACCATCATCCACCATCATCCACCATCATCCACCATCATCCACCATCATCCACCGTCATCAGCCATCATCCACCGTTATCAGCCAGCATCCACCGTCATCTACCATCATCAGGCATCATCCACCATCATCCACCATCATCCACCATCATCCACCATCATCCACCATCATCCACCATCATCCACCATCATCCGCCGTGATCTACCATCATCCACCATCATCCAACGTCATCAGCCATCATCCACCGTTATCAGCCAGCATCCACCGTCATCTACCATCATCAGGCATCATCCACCATCATCCACCATCATCCACCATCATCCACCGTCATCAGCCATCATCCACCGTTATCAGCCAGCATCCACCGTCATCTATCATCATCAGGCATCATCCACCATCATCCGCCATCATCCACCATCATCCACCGTCATCAGCCGTCATCCACCGTTATCAGCCAGCATCCACCGTCATCTACCATCATCAGGCATCATCCACCATCATCCACCATCATCCACCATCATCCACCTTCATCCGCCATCATCCACCATCATCCTCAGTCATCCACCGTCACCTACCATCATCTATCATCATCCACCGTCATCTACCATCATCAGCCATCATCCACCATCATCCGCCGTCATCAGCCATCATCCACCATCATCCACCGTCATCAGCCATCATCCACCGTCATCAGCCATCATCCACCGTCATCTACCATCATCAGGCATCATCCACCATCATCCACCATCATCCACCGTCATCTACCGTCATCTACCATCATCCTCCCTCATCCACCATCATCCACCATCATCCACCATCATCCACCGTCATCAGCCATCATCCACCGTCATCAGCCATCATCCACCGTCAACTACCATCATCCACCGCCATCCACCGTCATCAGCCATCATCCACAGTCATCTACCAATATCAACCATCATCCACCATCATCCACCATCATCCACCATCATCTACCATCATCCACCGTCATCCACCGTCACCTACCATCATCTACCATCATCTACCATCATCTACCATCATCCACCGTCATCTACCATCATCAGCCATCATCCACCATCATCCACCGTCATCCACCGTCATCTAACGTCATCAACCATCATCCACCATCATCCACCATCATCCACAGTCATCCACCGTCACCTACCATCATCTACCATCATCCACCGTCATCAGCCATCATCAGCCATCATCCACCATCGTCCACCGTCATCAGCCATCATCCACCGTCATCAGCCATCATCCACCGTCATCAGCCAGCATCCACCGTCATCTACCATCATCAGGCATCATCCACCATCATCCACAATCATCCACCATCATCCACCATCATCCACCATCATCCACCGTCATCTACCATCATCCACCATCATCCACCGTCATCCACCGTCATCTACTGTCATCTACCGTCATCAGCCATCATCCACCGTCATCTACCGTCATCCACCGTCATCCACCGTCATCCACCGTCATCCACCGTCATCCACCGTCATCCACCGTCATCCACCCTCATCCACCCTCATCTACCCTCATCTACCATCATCTACCATCATCCACCATCATTCACTGTCATCAGGCATCATCCACCGTCATCTAACGTCATCAACCATCATCCACCATCATCCACCATCATCCACAGTCATCCACCGTCACCTACCATCATCTACCATCATCCACCGTCATCTACCATCATCAGCCATCATCCGCCATCATCCACCATCATCCACCATCATCCACCATCATCCACCATCATCCACCATCATCCACCGTCATCAGCCATCATCCACCGTTATCAGCCAGCATCCACCGTCATCTACCATCATCAGGCATCATCCACCATCATCCACCATCATCCACCATCATCCACCATCATCCACCATCATCCACCATCATCCACCATCATGCACCATCATCCGCCGTGATCTACCATCATCCACCATCATCCACCGTCATCAGCCATCATCCACCGTTATCAGCCAGCATCCACCGTCATCTACCATCATCAGGCATCATCCACCATCATCCACCATCATCCACCATCATCCACCGTCATCAGCCATCATCCACCGTTATCAGCCAGCAGCCACCGTCATCTATCATCATCAGGCATCATCCACCATCATCCGCCATCATCCACCATCATCCACCGTCATCAGCCGTCATCCACCGTTATCAGCCAGCATCCACCGTCATCTACCATCATCAGGCATCATCCACCATCATCCACCATCATCCACCATCATCCACCTTCATCCGCCATCATCCACCATCATCCTCAGTCATCCACCGTCACCTACCATCATCTATCATCATCCACCGTCATCTACCATCATCAGCCATCATCCACCATCATCCGCCGTCATCAGCCATCATCCACCGTCATCAGCCGTCACCTACCATCATCTACCATCATCCACCGTCATCTACCATCATCAGCCATCATACACCATCATCCACCATCATCCACCATCATCCACCATCATCCACCATCATCCACCATCATCCACCGTCATCAGCCATCATCCACCGTTATCAGCCAGCATCCACCGTCATCTACCATCATCAGGCATCATCCACCATCATCCACCATCATCCACCATCATCCACCATCATCCACCGTCATCTACCATCATCCACCATCATCCACCGTCATCCACCGTCATCTACTGTCATCTACCGTCATCAGCCATCATCCACCGTCATCTACCGTCATCTACCGTCATCTACCGTCATCTACCATCATCAGCCATCATCCGCCATCATCCGCCGTCATCAGCCATCATCCACCGTCATCAGCCGTCACCTACCATCATCTACCATCATCCACCGTCATCTACCATCATCAGCCATCATCCACCATCATCCACCATCATCCACCATCATCCACCATCATCCACCATCATCCACCATCATCCACCATCATCCCCCGTCATCAGCCATCATCCACCGTTATCAGCCAGCATCCACCGTCATCTACCATCATCAGGCATCATCCACCATCATCCACCATCATCCACCATCATCCACCATCATCCACCGTCATCAGCCATCATCCACCGTTATCAGCCAGCAACCACCATCATCCACCATCATCCACCATCATCCACCGTCATCAGCCATCATCCACCGTTATCAGCCAGCATCCACCGTCATCTACCATCATCAGGCATCATCCACCATCATCCACCATCATCCACCATCATCCACCATCATCCACCATCATCCACCATCATCCGCCGTCATCTACCATCATCATCCACCATCATCCACCGTCATCAGCCATCATCCACCGTTATCAGCCAGCATCCACCGTCATCTACCATCATCAGGCATCATCCACCATCATCCACCATCATCCACCATCATCCACCGTCATCAGCCATCATCCACCGTTATCAGCCAGCATCCACCGTCATCTATCATCATCAGGCATCATCCACCATCATCCACCGTCATCAGCCATCATCCACCGTCATCAGCCGTCACCTACCATCATCTACCGTCATCTACCATCATCAGCCATCATCCACCATCATCCACCATCATCCACCATCATCCACCATCATCCACCATCATCCACCATCATCCACCATCATCCACCGTCATCTACCATCATCAGGCATCATCCACCATCATCCACCATCATCCACCATCATCCACCATCATCCGCCATCATCCACCATCATCCACAGTCATCCACCGTCACCTACCATCATCTATCATCATCCACCGTCATCTCACCATCATCCACCATCATCCACCATCATCCACCATCATCCACCATCATCCACCGTCATCTACCATCATCAGGCATCATCCACCATCATCCACCATCATCCACCATCATCCACCTTCATCCGCCATCATCCACCATCATCCACAGTCATCCACCGTCACCTACCATCATCTATCATCATCCACCGTCATCTACCATCATCAGCCATCATCCACCATCATCCACCATCATCCACCATCATCCACCATCATCCACCGTCATCTACCATCATCAGGCATCATCCACCATCATCCACCATCATCCACCATCATCCACCATCATCCACCGTCATCAGCCATCATCCACCGTTATCAGCCAGCATCCACCGTCATCTATCATCATCAGGCATCATCCACCATCATCCGCCGTCATCAGCCATCATCCACCGTCATCAGCCGTCACCTACCATCATCTACCATCATCCACCGTCATCTACCATCATCAGCCATCATCCACCATCATCCACCATCATCCACCATCATCCACCATCATCCACCATCATCCACCGTCATCTACCATCATCAGGCATCATCCACCATCATCCACCATCATCCACCTTCATCCGCCATCATCCACCATCATCCACAGTCATCCACCGTCACCTACCATCATCTATCATCATCCACCGTCATCTACCATCATCAGCCATCATCCACCATCATCCACCATCATCCACCATCATCCACCATCATCCACCATCATCCACCGTCATCTACCATCATCAGGCATCATCCACCATCATCCACCATCATCCACCATCATCCACCATCATCCACCTTCATCCGCCATCATCCACCATCATCCTCAGTCATCCACCGTCACCTACCATCATCTATCATCATCCACCGTCATCTACCATCATCAGCCATCATCCACCATCATCCGCCGTCATCAGCCATCATCCACCGTCATCAGCCGTCACCTACCATCATCTACCATCATCAGCCACCGTCATCTACCATCATCAGCATCATCATACACCATCATCCACATCATCCACCATATCCACCATCATCCACCATCATCCACCATCATCCACCATCATCCACCGTCATCAGCCATCATCCACCGTCATCAGCCAGCATCCACCGTCATCTACCATCATCAGGCATCATCCACCATCATCCACCATCATCCACCATCATCCACCATCATCCACCGTCATCTACCATCATCCACCATCATCCACCGTCATCCACCGTCATCTACTGTCATCTACCGTCATCAGCCATCATCCACCGTCATCTACCGTCATCTACCGTCATCTACCGTCATCTACCATCATCAGCCATCATCCGCCATCATCCGCCGTCATCAGCCATCATCCACCGTCATCAGCCGTCACCTACCATCATCTACCATCATCCACCGTCATCTACCATCATCAGCCATCATCCACCATCATCCACCATCATCCACCATCATCCACCATCATCCACCATCATCCACCATCATCCCCCGTCATCAGCCATCATCCACCGTTATCAGCCAGCATCCACCGTCATCTACCATCATCAGGCATCATCCACCATCATCCACCATCATCCACCATCATCCACCATCATCCACCGTCATCAGCCATCATCCACCGTTATCAGCCAGCATCCACCATCATCCACCATCATCCACCATCATCCACCGTCATCAGCCATCATCCACCGTTATCAGCCAGCATCCACCGTCATCTACCATCATCAGGCATCATCCACCATCATCCACCATCATCCACCATCATCCACCATCATCCACCATCATCCACCATCATCCGCCGTCATCTACCATCATCCACCATCATCCACCGTCATCAGCCATCATCCACCGTTATCAGCCAGCATCCACCGTCATCTACCATCATCAGGCATCATCCACCATCATCCACCATCATCCACCATCATCCACCGTCATCAGCCATCATCCACCGTTATCAGCCAGCATCCACCGTCATCTATCATCATCAGGCATCATCCACCATCATCCGCCGTCATCAGCCATCATCCACCGTCATCAGCCGTCACCTACCATCATCTACCATCATCCACCGTCATCTACCATCATCAGCCATCATCCACCATCATCCACCATCATCCACCATCATCCACCATCATCCACCATCATCCACCGTCATCTACCATCATCAGGCATCATCCACCATCATCCACCATCATCCACCATCATCCACCTTCATCCGCCATCATCCACCATCATCCACAGTCATCCACCGTCACCTACCATCATCTATCATCATCCACCGTCATCTACCATCATCAGCCATCATCCACCATCATCCACCATCATCCACCATCATCCACCATCATCCACCGTCATCTACCATCATCAGGCATCATCCACCATCATCCACCATCATCCACCATCATCCACCTTCATCCGCCATCATCCACCATCATCCACAGTCATCCACCGTCACCTACCATCATCTATCATCATCCACCGTCATCTACCATCATCAGCCATCATCCACCATCATCCGCCGTCATCAGCCATCATCCACCGTCATCAGCCGTCACCTACCATCATCTACCATCATCCACCGTCATCTACCATCATCAGCCATCATACACCATCATCCACCATCATCCACCATCATCCACCATCATCCACCATCATCCACCATCATCCACCATCATCCGCCGTCATCAGCCATCATCCACCGTTATCAGCCAGCATCCACCGTCATCTACCATCATCAGGCATCATCCACCATCATCCACCATCATCCACCATCATCCACCATCATCCACCGTCATCAGCCATCATCCACCGTTATCAGCCAGCATCCACCGTCATCTACCATCATCAGGCATCATCCACCATCATCCACCATCATCCACCATCATCCACCTTCATCCGCCATCATCCACCATCATCCTCAGTCATCCACCGTCACCTACCATCATCTATCATCATCCACCGTCATCTACCATCATCAGCCATCATCCACCATCATCCGCCGTCATCAGCCATCATCCACCGTCATCAGCCGTCACCTACCATCATCTACCATCATCCACCGTCATCTACCATCATCAGCCATCATACACCATCATCCACCATCATCCACCATCATCCACCATCATCCACCGTCATCAGCCATCATCCACCGTTATCAGCCAGCATCCACCGTCATCTACCATCATCAGGCATCATCCACCATCATCCACCATCATCCACCATCATCCACCATCATCCACCATCATCCACCGTCATCTACCATCATCCACCATCATCCACCGTCATCCACCGTCATCTACTGTCATCTACCGTCATCAGCCATCATCCACCGTCATCTACCGTCATCCACCGTCATCTACCGTCATCTACCGTCATCTACCGTCATCTACCGTCATCTACCGTCATCAGCCATCATCCACCGTCATCTACCGTCATCTACCATCATCTACCATCATCTACCATCATCCACCATCATTCGCTGTCATCAGGCATCATCCACCGTCACCAACCGTCATCAGCGATGGCTGATGACGGTAGATGACGGTGGATGATGCTTGATGACGGTGAATGATGGTGGATGATGGTAGATGACGGTGACGGTGGATGACGGTAGATGACGGTGGAGACGGCGGATGATGGCTGATGATGGTAGATGACTGTGGATGATGGTAGAAGATGGTAGATGACGGTGGATGACGGTGGATGATGGTAGATGACGGTGGATGACGGTGGATGATGGCTGATAATAATAATAATATTTTAATTTATAATGCGCAAGTTTCATTGAAATATGCTCACATGCGCATAACAGTAATACCATGGATAGTAAAAAGACTGGATTGGAAACTTGATGGCGTGAGCATAACAACCTGGTTGCAATTGACAAGCTTAAAAAACCCGAGTATATTCAAAGTTTGGGATTAATACAGCCTAAAATGATAATCGAATTGTCTGTAAATACGACAAAGCCACAATACGACAAAATGCCCGTCTATTCTTACTCATTTTAAAAGAAGATATCAAGGTTTACTAGTTAAAATATGCATCCCAAATTCCGAGCAAAACAAAGCACAATTTGGGGACGCCAGTTTCTTCAAAACAACACAGGAATCATCAAAACAAAGATCAACAACGCTTACCCCGAACGCTCGATTGTGGCTTAGGCAGGTTTGTAAGGCGATAAAATCATTTGAAACGTCAACATAGTCATCTGAATGTGAGGATATGAAGAATTTGAAGAAAAGTTCACTAAAAACCTCAGTAAAACAAGCGTACTCACGCCATTCGTGACATCACAATTTGCAACTAGGTTTCAACATCTCTCGAGCAAAGAAAAACGCTTTTCAGCCAATCGGCGGCCTGGAAACACCTCACGTGACTATTAGTTTCCAATCCACTCATTTTACTATCCATGGTAATACAAAAGAAGACTAACTAACTAAAACTATTTCCATAAGAAATGATCTAAAAGTATCTAAAATAGAATAATAGTTACATCTTATGATAGGCTTTCCTAAATAAGTATGTCTTTAAGAGTCTTTTAAAACTAATGACAGAATCAGCTTGTCGGATTTCTGACGGTAAATCATTCCAAAGATCAGGTGCTGCACATCCAAATGAACGATCACCAAGAGTAACTAATGTCTTATGGCTTGTTTGTTGTAATAGTAATTCTGAGTTTGATCTTAGACTGTAAGATGATAGAGGCTTAATAGTTATAAGCTCAGTAATGTAGTCAGGTGCCAAGCCATGGAGTGCTTTAAAGACTTTAACAGCACTTTAAAGTCTATTCTGAACTTAACCGGAAGCCAGTGTAGATAACTCAGAGTTGGTGTTATATGTTCAAACCGAGAGATGTTACATATTAGTCTCGCTGCTGTATTTTGTACACGTTGGAGCTTGTTAAGCTGCGTAGCAGGCAAACCATAATAGAGACTGTTACAATAGTCCAAACGGCTTGTCACGAATGAGTTAATTAGTATTTGAGTGGTTTCGTGTGTAAGAAACCTTCTAATCCGTCTAATGTTAAATAGATGAAAAAATGCCGCTTTACAGCACTTGCTAACGTTAGTATCGAATTTCATTTGAGAATCGAACCAGGATCCTAAGTTTTTAACTTCATTGGACGGCATGATATGAGCATCTCCAACACGCAAAGTGTTAAAATCAACTTTTTCTAATTGTTGTCGTGTTCCAATAATCAAAAATTCAGTCTTGCCATCGTTAAGTTTAAGTTTGTCATTCAGCATCCATTTCTTAATATCATCGATACAATTTTCCATGGCAGTAACCGCAGCTAGTTGGTCAGTAATTAAATCCGGTTTGAATGAGATGTAAAGTATATGCATGAGCATATAAAGTATATATAAAGTATATGCATATGCATGAGCATCAGGTAAGTGACTTTCCAGAATTTGGAACAATTTAGACACGTACAGAACAAACAAAAGTGGGCCAAGACATGACCCTTGAAGTACACCGTATTGCAGGTCAAAACGCTTAGATGTACCACCATTTACCGAAATGAATTGTGAACGGTTAAAAAGGTAGGAGGTGAACCACTTTAATACTTGGTCTTTGATTCCAAAGCTGGAGTTTAATCGATCAAGCCTTATACCGTGGTCGACAGTGTCAAATGCAGCACTCAAATCTAGTAAGACGAGTAAGGTAACATGGTGACGCTTCATGTTCATTAGGATGTCATGCTTAACACGTAGTAAGGCGGTTTCTGTGCTGTGAATTTACGGTACGCCGATTGGGCCTGAGGATATAATTTATATGCATTCAAATAGTTATTTGTTTGATTAAAGACTGCACGTTCTGTTAATTTAGACGTAAATGAAAGATTGCTAATAGGACGAAGATTCTCAAAAGCCGTTTCTGTTTTCGATTGTTTAAGTTGTGGGTGGACATCAGCTTGTTTCCAGCCATCAGCAAACACACCAGATTGTAAGGATAAATTTATCATCCTTGTAATCACGGGAAGGAGAACATCTTGACACTGTAGCACAAGTGGAGTGGGCATTGGATCCAGAGAGCTTGATTTTTTACTTGATTTAGAAATTAAATCTTTGACATTTTCTTTGTTTAGTGTATCAAATGAGTCAAAACGAGAAGTCGGTGCAGTGGATTCCGAAGTAGATAAATTATTTATGTCGAGAGTAGGAGAGTCAAACTCAGCGCGGATACGCTCAATCTTCTGGATAAAGAATTCTCCAATGTCATTAGCCAATGCATCAGAATCCATATATTCAGGGAATATCAGATCAGACCTCTGAGCAAAGAGCATCTTAGCAGCTTTAAATAGTTTTCTTTGGTCAGTACTATAATCAGAAATAAAATCAGTATAGAATTTTTTCCGAGCACAATTCATCACAAATATTGTCTGATTTTTCTTAGCTTTATAAGCCTTTAAGTCACTATGCAAATTTGTCCGTCTCCATCTCCTTTCTGCTCTCCTGCGTTGCCGCTTGGCAGACTTAACCTTCTCGTTAAACCAGGGGACAGTAGGTCGAGTTGTGACAGTTTTTGTTTTCAAAGGAGCATGGTGGTCTAAAACTGATTTCAAAGTTTTGTTATAACAGTTTACAAGCTCGTTGAGACCAAGCGATTCCATGTTTTTACAAAGAAAAGAATTAGACAGATCCTTTTGCAAGGCTTCGAAATTCACGGCTGCAACATTCCGATACGAAACTTTTGACCTAGTTAGAGGGACTCCGTCTAATTGTAGTTGACAGAATACAGGCATATGATCAGAAAACAAACAGTCCGCTCGAGGAGACGAAGCAATAATCCGGTCAGTTTGTCGAGTAACAATAAGATCAAGGGTGTGGCCACTATGATGAGTAGGGATTCGAACGTATTGTTCAAGTCCAATGCTTTCAAATAAATCAAGTAATTTAATAGCATAAGTGTTGTCATCACAGTCAACGTGAATGTTAAAGTCGCCAACAATTAAAAAGGGATCGGAACTTAAGACAACTGATTCTAAATATTCAGCGAATTCTGTATAGAACACAGCAGTGGTAACAGGGTGAGCTTCAGAATATGGTGGTCTATAGATAATGATCAAGGATATTCGCTGAGAGCCAGATTTGACTTTCCACTCAGAGTATTCAAAAGATTGCCGTTCGCCACCAGCAATGTTGATAACCGATATACTGTCTCTAAACAATAACCCAGTACCACCACCACGGCGGTTGAGGCGAGGATAATCCAAAAGCTTGTAGCTGGTTGGGGTACATTGAGTCTTTGAAGCCGATTCTCTATCTGTAAACCATGTTTCAGTAAGTGCAACAAGGTCTGGTTTATATTCACATATAAAGTCAGTGAATTGTGCTGCCTTGTTGTTCAGCGATTGGGCATTTAGAACACAGAATTTTACACCGTTGTTATATACTGGAACGGCTTGTAATGGTTTTTCCAATTTAACGTTAATCAGGTTATGTGGATTAGCATTGACTTTTATTGGCTTGCATTCTGCTTGATTTTTAAAAGTATTATAAAATCCGAAATTTTGGAGTGTTGTCTGCAGGTGATTCTAACGGGAATATTTTCTTTAATATCGCATTGAACGGCGAACGAATTCCAGATAACTGAGCCAGTCATTGCTTCGGTAATTTGATCGTGCTCGAAAAAACTCCCGACTCTGGGGCAATTCCAATCTGGACACGGTCCGATCTATATGACTTAGCGGTTGTGACTGGTAATTTGGAATTCTAGTGTTATGAGTGAAGCTAATTCTTTTGTGTTTGTTATTAAACACTTGCCTGGGTTGCTGCTGTTGGTATTTAACATTAATATTTCCATGTGGCTGATTGAAGCGAGGGAATTTCTTTCCCAATCGTGAAGTTTGTAGTGTTTCATCGAAGCTTTGGCATTGTGTGTTGTTTGCAGGCCGATTGAGTTCAAATAGGTGTTTATGTTTTTCTAAATATTCTTGTAGTTGAATCTCATGGGATTTATGCGTGTTTAATTTTAAGTGCTTCGCTATTTCCTCTGTACTATTTTAAAAATTAAGAGTCAATGGGGAGGTATTTGCATTGTTTCCTTGACCCTGCGTAGACTGAATGCAAATTAGTGATTCAGATCCATTGCTTTCTTCTTCGTTTGCGCTCAGAATTATCCCCGATGCATCAATTGAATTTTGTTTTTCAATTAATGTCTGCTCCAGATCGCTCATATCGACAAGCGCTTGCTTAGATGCTAACAATTCGGCTTCCAATTTCATAGTTTTGGCTTTTTCTTTACTCAACTCCTGCTTCAATAGTTCAATTTGATCTAGGTAAATATTATTGGAGGCCAGCTCCTGGACGTTTACAAAAGCTTGCACAGAATCAGCCTTAGATTTAAGAATTTCAATCTCCAATTTAACTCCGTCCATTTCATCCGCTAAAGACTGGCATAAACACTTACATTTTGTCGGCCCATCCAGGGTCCGCAAACCCGAGCTTGTTTCATCAGGATGTTGGTTTTGCGTAGCATTTTCCGCTGCTTGCGAAGGCAGTGCAAGTCTTGTACTAAATTGAAAGGCAGCAACGCCATCAGCTTGTCTGTTGGTCTCTCCATATGTTTTGACCAATTTACATATATGTTCTTTAATACTAGCTCCCAAAATGCCCTGGAAAAGAAGCGCCTTTCTGTCAGTATACCATGTCAGTGATATTTTCGAATTACGATAGGATTTAGCCTTTCCACCAGGAGAATTCCATTTGCCCGGTTCATCTGATAGATGAGTAACAAAGTTTTGTAGTTCAGCGTAGCTTCCAAGCCATCTTAATTTACCGTCATCAGAACATTCCAGTTTTCCAGCGTGCTTCTCTTTAATTTGGATTTGAAAGTTTCGCTCATTTTCGTTACAGCCTTCAGTAGAATTGTTGGTATCAGTACTACAGGTTGAATTGACACTAATTAGGTCAGATATTGAGTTGTTATCAGAGTTCTGAGAGTCATGACCGGTCGCCATGTTGACTGCTATAACTGACCTAGACTAGTATGACGGTAGATGACGGTGGATGATGGTGGATGACGGTGGATGATGGTGGATGATGGTAGATGACGGTCGATGATGGTAGATGATGGTAGATGACGGTGGAAGACGGTGGATGATGGTGGATGATGGCTGATGACGGTAGATGACGGTGGATGACGGTGGAGACGGTGGATGATGGTGGATGATGGCTGATGATGGTAGATGACGGTGGATGATGGTAGTTGATGGTAGATGACGGTGGACGACGGCGGATGATGGTGGATGATGGTGGATGATGGTGGATGACGGTGGATGACTGTGGATGATGCCTGATGACGGTAGATGACGGTGGATGACGGTGGATGACGGTGGAGACGGTGGATGATGGTGGATGATGGTGGATGATGGTGGATGATGGCTGATGATGGTAGACGACGGTGGATGCTAGATGATGACGGTGGATGATGGTAGATGACGGTGGATGATGGCAGATGACGGTGGATGATGGCTGATGACGGTAGATGACGATGGATGACGGTGGATGACGGTGGATGATGGTGGATGATGGCTGATGATGGTAGACGACGGTGGATGCTGGCTGATGACGGTGGATGACGGTGGATGACGGTAGATGACGGTGGATGATGGCTGATGACGGTAGATGACGGTGGATGAAGGTGGATGACGGTGGATGATGGTGGATGATCGCTGATGATGGTAGACGACGCTTGATGACGCTAGATGTGGCCTGATGACGGTAGATGACGGTGGATGAAGGTGGATGACGGTGGATGATGGTGGATGACGGTAGATAACGGTGGATGATGGCTGATGATGGTGAATGACGGTACATGACAGTAGATGACGGTGTATCATGGTAGATGACGGTAGATGATGGCTGATGACGGTAGATGACGGTGGATGACGGTGGAGACGGTGGATGATGGTGGATGATGGATGATGATGGTAGATGACGGTGGATGATGGTAGATGATGGTAGATGACGGTGGACGACGGTGGATGATGGTGGATGATGGTGGATGATGGTGGATGACGGTGGATGACGGTGGATGACACTGGATGACGGTGGATGACGGTGGATGACGGTGGATGACGGTGGATGATGATAGATGACGGTGGATGATGGTAGATGATGGTAGACGACGGTGGACGACGGTGGATGATGGTGGATGATGGCGGATGACGGTGGATGACGGTGGATGACGGTGGATGACGGTGGATGACGGTAGATGACGGTGGATGACGGTGGATGATGGTAGATGACGGCGGATGACGGTAGATGACTGTGGATGATGCCTGATGACGGTAGATGACGATGGATGACCGTGGATGACGGTGGATGATGGTGGATGATGCCTGATGATGGTAGATGACGGTGGATGCTGGCTGATGACGGTGGATGACGGTGGATGACGGTAGATGACGGTGGATGATGGCTGATGACGGTAGATGACGGTGGATGAAGGTGGATGACGGTGGATGATGGTGGATGATCGCTGATGATGGTAGACGACGGTTGATGACGGTAGATGATGCCTGATGACGGTAGATGGCGGTGGTTGATGGTGGATGACGGTAGATAACGGTGGATGATGGCTGATGATGGTGAATGACGTTACATGACGGTAGATGATGGTGTATGATGGTAGATGACGGTAGATGACTGTGGATGATGGCTGATGACGGTAGATGACGGTGGATAACGGTGGAGACGGTGGATGATGGTAGATGACGGTGGATGATGGTAGATGATAGTGGATGATGGTGGATGATGGTGGATGATGCCTGATGATGGTAGATGACGGTGGATGCTAGATGATGACGGTGGATGATGGTGGATGATGGTGGATGATGGCTAATGATGGCTGATGACGGTAGATGACGGTGGATGACGGTGGATGACGGTGGATGACGGTGGATGACGGTAGATGAAGGTGGATGATAGCTGATGACGGTAGATGACGGTAGATGACGGTGGATGACGGTGGATGACGGTGGATGACGGTGGATGACGGTGGATGACGGTGGATGACGGTGGATGATGCCTGATGACGGTAGATGACGGTGGATGACGGTGGATGACGGTGGATGACGGTAGATGACAGTGGATGATAGCTGATGACGGTAGATGACGGTGGATGACGGTGGATGACGGTGGATGACGGCTGATGATGGTAGACGACGGTTGATGACGGTAGATGATGCCTGATGACGGTAGATGACGGTGGATGATGGTGGATGACGGTAGATAACGGTGGATGATGGCTGATGGTGGTGAATGACGGTGTATGATGGCAGATGACGGTAGATGACTGTGGATGATGGGTGATGACGGTGGATGACGGTGGATGATGCCTGATGACGGTAGATGACGGTGGATGACGGTAGATTACGGTAGATGACGGCTGATGATGGTGGATGACGGTGGATGATGGCTGATGATGGTAGACGACGGTTGATGACGGTAGATGATGCCTGATGACGGTAGATGACGGTGGATGATGGTGGATGACGGTAGATAACGGTGGATGATGGCTGATGATGGTGAATGACGGTAGATGACAGTAGATCACGGTGTATGATGGTAGATGACGGTAGATGACTGTGGATGATGGGCGATGACGGTGGATGACGGTGGATGATGCCTGATGACGGTAGATGACGGTGGATGACGGTGGATGATGCCTGATGACGGTAGAATAAGGTGGATGATGCCTGATGACGGTGAATGACGGTGGACGATGGCTGATGATGGTGGATGACGGTGGATGTTGGCTGGTGATGGTGGATGACGGTAGATGATGGTGGATGATGGTGGATGATGGTGGATGACGGTAGATGACGGTGGATGATGGTGGATGATGGTGGATGATGGCTGATGATGGCTGATGACGGTAGATGACTGTGGATGATGCCTGATGACGGTGGATGATGGTGGATGACGGTAGATGACGGTAGATGACCGTGGATGTGGATGATGGCGGAAGATGGTGGATGACGGTAGATGACGGTAGATGACGGCGGATGATGGCTAATGATGGTAGATGACGCTGTATGATGGTAGATGTCGGTAGATGACTGTGGATGATGGCTGATGACGGTGGATGACGGTAGATGACGGTGGATGATGCCTGATGAGGGTAGATGATGGTGGATGACGGTGGATGATGGCTGATGATGGTAGATGACGGTGGATGATGGTAGATGACGGTGAATGATGGCTGATGATGGCTGATGAATGTAGATGACGGTGTATGATGGTAGATGACGGTAGATGACGGTAGATGACGGTGGATGACGGTAGATGACGGTGGATGACGGTGGATGATGGTGGATGACGGTAGATGACGGTAGATGACGGTGGATGATGGCTAACGATGGTAGATGACGCTGTATGATGGTAGATGACGGTAGATGACTGTGGATGATGGCTGATGACGGTGGATGACGGTAGATGACGGTGGATGATGCCTGATGAGGGTAGATGATGGTGGATGACGGTGGATGATGGCTGATGATGGTAGATGACGGTGGATGACGGTAGATGACGGTGTTTGATGGTAGATGACGGTAGATGACTGTGGATGATGGGTGATGACGGTGGATGACGGTGGATGATGCCTGATGACGGTAGATGACGGTGGATGACGGTGGATGACGGTGGATGACGGTGGATGACGGTGGAGACGGTGGAAAATGGTGGATGATGGCTGATGATGGTAGATGACGGTGGATGATGGTAGATGATGGTAGATGACGGTGGACGACGGTGGATGATGGTGGATGATGTTGGATGACGGTGGATGACGGTGGATGACGGTGGATGACACTGGATGACGGTGGATGACGGTGGATGACGGTGGATGACGGTGGATGACGGTGGATGATGATAGATGACGGTGGATGATGGTAGATGATGGTAGACGACGGTGGACGACGGTGGATGATGGTGGATGATGGTGGATGACGGTGGATGACGGTGGATGACGGTGGATGACGGTGGATGACGGTAGATGACGGTGGATGATAGCTGATGACGGTAGATGACGGTAGATGACGGTGGATGACGGTGGATGACGGTGGATGACGGTGGATGACGGTGGATGACGGTGGATGATGGTAGATGACGGTGGATGACGGTAGATGACTGAGGATGATGCCTGATGACGGTAGATGACGATGGATGACGGTGGATGACGGTGGATGACGGTGGATGATGGTGGATGATGCCTGATGATGGTAGATGACGGTGGATGCTGGCTGATGACGGTAGATGATGGTGGATGACGGTAGATGACGGTGGATGATGGGTGATGACGGTAGATGACGGTGGATGAAGGTGGATGACGGTGGATGATGGTGGATGATCACTGATGATGGTAGACGACGGTTGATGACGGTAGATGATGCCTGATGACGGTAGATGGCGGTGGATGATGGTGGATGACGGTAGATAACGGTGGATGATGGCTGATGATGGTGAATGACGTTACATGACGGTAGATGACGGTGTATGATGGTAGATGACGGTAGATGACTGTGGATGATGGCTGATGACGGTAGATGACGGTGGATGACGGTGGATGACGGTGGAGACGGTGGATGATGGTAGATGACGGTGGATGATGGTAGATGATAGTGGATGATGGTGGATGATGGTGGATGATGCCTGATGATGGTAGATGACGGTGGATGCTAGATGATGACGGTGGATGATGGTGGATGATGGTGGATGATGGCTGATGATGGCTGATGACGGTAGATGACGGTGGATGACGGTGGATAACGGTGGAGACGGTGGATGATGGTAGATGACGGTGGATGATGGTAGATGATGGTAGATGACGGTGGACGACGGTGAATGATGGTGGATGATGGTGGATGACGGTGGATGACGGTGGATGACGGTGGATGACGGTGGATGACGGTGGATGACGGTGGATGACGGTGGATGACGGTGGATGACGGTGGATGATGGTAGATGACGGTGGATGATGGTAGATGATGGTAGACGACGGTGGACAACGGTGGATGATGGTGGATGATGGTGGATGACGGTGGATGACGGTGGATGACGGTGGATGACGGTGGATGACGGTGGATGACGGTGGATGACGGTGGATGATGGTAGATGACGGTGGATGATGGTAGATGATGGTAGACGACGGTGGACAACGGTGGATGATGGTGGATGATGGTGGATGACGGTGGATGACGGTGGATGACGGTGGATGACGGTGGATGACGGTGGATGACGGTGGATGACGGTGGATGACGGTAGATGAAGGTGGATGATAGCTGATGACGGTAGATGACGGTAGATGACGGTGGATGACGGTGGATGACGGTGGATGACGGTGGATGACGGTGGATGATGGTAGATGACGGTGGATGACGGTAGATGACTGTGGATGATGCCTGATGACGGTAGATGACGGTGGATGACGGTGGAGACGGTGGATGACGGTGGATGATGGCTGATGGTGGTAGATGACGGTGGATGATGGTAGATGATGGTAGAAGACGGTGGACGACGGTCGATGATGGTGGATGATGGTGGATGACGGTCGATGACGGTGGATGACGGTGGATGACGGTGGATGACGGTGGATGACGGTAGATGACGGTGGATGACGGTGGATGATGGTAGATGACGGTGGATGATGGTAGATGATGGTAAATGACGGTGGATGACGGCAGATGACTGTGGATGATGCCTGATGACGGTAGATGACGGTGGATGATGGTGGAGACGGCGGATGATGGTGGATGATTGCTGATGATGGTAGATGACGGTGGATGATGGTAGATGATGGTAGATGACTGTGGATGACGGTGGATGATGGTGGATGATAGTAGATGATGGTGGATGATGGTGGATGATGCCTGATGATGGTAGATGACGGTGGATGCTAGATGATGACGGTGGATGATGGTGGATGATGGTGGATGATGGCTGATGATGGTAGATGACGGTGGACGACGGTGGATGACGGTGGATGACGGTGGATGACGGTGGATGACGGTAGATGACGGTGGATGAAGGTGGATGACGGTGGAATATGGTGGATGACGGCTGATGATGGTAGACGACGGTTGATGACGGTAGATGATGCCTGATGACGGTAGATGACGGTGGATGATGGTGGATGACGGTAGATAACGGTGGATGATGGCTGATGATGGTGAATGACGGTGTATGATGGCAGATGACGGTAGATGACTGTGGATGATGGGTGATGACGGTGGATGACGGTGGATGATGCCTGATGACGGTAGATGACGGTGGATGACGGTAGATTACGGTGGATGACGGCTGATGATGGTGGATGACGGTGGATGATGGCTGATGATGGTAGACGACGGTTGATGACGGTAGATGATGCCTGATGACGGTAGATGACGGTGGATGATGGCTGATGATGGTGAATGACGGTAGATGACAGTAGATCACGGTGTATGATGGTAGATGACGGTAGATGACTGTGGATGATGGGCGATGACGGTGGATGACGGTGGATGATGCCTGATGACGGTAGATGACGGTGGATGGTGGTGGATGACGGTAGATGACGGTGGATGATGGTAGATGACGGTGAATGATGGCTGATGATGGCTGATGAAGGTAGATGACGGTGTAAGGATAAAAAAGTGTAAAGGACTTTGGTGATAAGGATAAATGGTGGATGACGGTAGATGATGGTGGATAATGGTGGATGACGGTAGATGACAGTGGATGATGGTGGATGACGGTGGATGATGGCTGATGATGGTAGATGACGGTGGATGACGGTAGATGACGGTGTATGACGGTAGATGACGGTAGATGACTGGGTGATGGGTGATGACGGTGGATGACGGTGGATGATGCCTGATGATGGTAGAAGACGGCGGATGACGGTAGATTACGGTGGATGATGGCTGATGATGGTGGATGACGGTGGATGATAGTGGATGACGGTAGATGACGGTGGATGATGCCTGATGACGGTGAATGACGGTGGCTGATGGCTGATGGCGGTGGCTGACGGTAGATGATGCATAATGATGTACGAAGATTTATAATGATGCATAATGAGGTATAATGATGCATGATGATGTATAATGATGTACGATGATGTATAATAATGTATAATGATGTACGATGACGGTACACTAAGGGAATCATTTTGGTGATTTTCCTATTTGGTGTATGTAGGACATGGAATTATTGCCCGGATCGGTTTCTTAAGTTTTCCAAATCCGTGGAGAAAACATTGGGGGGGGGGGGGGGGCGAAGTAGTATTGAGACTTTTTAAGATTGTGGCTGATAATCACTCCGGCGTTGGTAGGAGAACCGAGAATGGTCAGCAGTACTATTGCATTTCATGAAGGGTTACATAAAGTACGCTCGGTCGCATCTCCGCTGATACGAAGAAGTTAGGGCTCGGGCGGAATTTCGTAATCGTCCTAAAATGTGTTTTCTTTTGTGCATTTTTTATGACGTTTTATAATCTTCAGAATTCTGCAAAATCACCCCTCAAAATGCAGAAAATGGCGTTTCAGGGGCTCTAGATTCCAAAAATTTCTGGGGGAGCATGCCCTCGGTCCCCCCTAGAGGTTTCCCCACCCCAGTTGTATCACCCTGGCGCCGCCACTGGTTGAAAAGCGCTCAAAACAATTTTCGTTTTTGGTTCCTCTGTCAGAACCAGTTTATTTTACCTTTATTGTCGAACTTAGGGACGTTTCAAACGTCGCTCTTCTCAGTTCTCATGCGCCGAACGGCCCGAACCTAATGGCTTATTCGACGTTGGAGCGGCGTCGATTCAAAAGTCGAACTTAATTCGTCGAACCTAATTCTTCAAACTATTAAAAACCAGCAAAAACCTTGTGCATGGTCAGTGGCAGCGATATTTACATTCAAATTATTTATGCATTAGGTTCGGTACATGAGAAGTTCGACGTTTGAATCAGAGTCGCTCTAACGTCGCAATAATTATTGGATTCAAACGTCGCTGTTCTGCCGCACTTAATGCTTGTATTAGGTTCGGCGCATGAGAAGAGCGACGTTTGAAACGGTTATTCAGCCAACATAATTCAGTTTATAACTGCATTATGCATTTGCGGACAACATAACTGCATTTGCGGATTAAGAAACAAATTGAAAGGTACAAGTGTTTTTATTAAATGTACGTATGATAAAAAATGTTGAATCTGCAATATTCACAGAGCAAAATTGTCTCAAGTTCAAACAACATTTTCGCTTTGGTTTCCCACTCAAAAATAATTAACTACTTAATCTATTTTTTCATTTTTGCCTAGCTTGTAGATTCAACATATACCTTTTAAATGCATTTGGAAGTTAGGAAATAATATACCGAAAGATGTGTATTTGCCATATTTTTGAACTAATGTACATGCGATCACTAGACATCAGTTTTTATCGTATCAGTATTACGCGACATAGAATAAAATTATAGCTGATAGAAAATATGATTATAGCTGATAGAAAATGCCGTAAATTAGTAGAATCAAACCAAACATGATTACACATAGACTTGCTCCAAGTCCGCCTCTCTTTTTAGATAACACACAACATGGAAATTATTATAAGTGAAATTTTAGTATGTAGTTCTTACTGTTATCGTCTTTGATTAAACCAATGTTAAAAATATGTGTAAACCAGCCTGGTCCCGTCGTTCTAAAGCACGCGCGCATTTGATGAGACTGGTACCTAAGTCTGACATCACCGCTCAAGGTGCTCTAGAACGCCCAGCCTTGTACCCTGACCCAATTTCAAAAGAAATAAGTGCCAGGTAACCACTAATCTCATGCTCGCGTCATCAGGGCTAAATCCACTTATATTATGACGATTGCAGTTTTACTCATAGCCAATAAAAACGCTCGAAAATTTCAACCAATAGGAAAGCAGAAGTTTTTAGTGGCTACCTGGCCCATATTCTTTGATTGGGCCAGGGTACCAGGCTATAGAACGCCTAGCAGATTTCAGTTTCAAGATGGCAGTATTTTGTACACTTGACAAGGTTAAAACACTATAAATTGTTTACCCTTGACATACGTTCAATAGGAAAGGAATGGAAAACCATATCTAACATTTAAACAAGCACGTTTTAACAACTAATTAAGAAATTCTAAAATAAGGGCTTTAATTAACCGGCCGATAAGTCTATTGACTTATCGGGAATTTCTTCTTCACCTTCAATAGTTCAATATCTTTCGTACTTCGTAAAAATATTTGAACGTTAACGATTCGATTTTAAACACACCACATTTATACAAAATGCGAAATACAACATCACAACATTCTGCAAACACGAATTATCGATTATTAAAGACACTGGTTATTAATACTTAAATACAGGTTAAGTGGTGTAAATATCAAATAATTAGTTTGATTTAATCACAGATCGACGTCAAGCAGGTTCTTATTAGGTTGGAACAAGTAAAATTTAATACTCACCTGGTTTTGTAGCCGTTCTGAAAATATATTCTTTCCTTTTACAAGCAGGATGGGGCATGGTGACCAGATATCAGGGACCATTTTACTGAAATCTGCTAGGCTCTGTCGCGCATAGCCTGGTACCCTGGCCCAATCAAAGAATATGGGCTAAGTAACCACTAAAGATTTCTGCTTTCCTATTGGTTGAAACTTTCACGCATTCAAGACATGCGCAGATGTACAAGTGGATTTAGCCCTGAATGACGCGAGATTGTAATTAGTGGTTACCTGGCCCATGTTTCTTTTGAAATTGGACCAGGGTACCAGGCTATCTCGCGCAGCGCTCGGGCACAGAACGCCCATACTAGCAAATATAAAACAGCGAAGAGAGAGGGCCTGCCGGAACTATAGGCTGTATGTAAAACAATTTAAAATAATTAGTCTGCAAAATATATCTTGCTGAGATCTATTCATCGACATAAATTATTGAGGAATTCTTCTTCTTAGTATTAGTAATTGTCTGAGTCAAGGGTGCTTCAAGTTTGCTGTGTGCACGTTCGTTGAATGGTATATAAAAGCTTTTTCAGATGTGATACTTATATCTCTGAAGGTAAGTTTACTAGCTGACGATAGATATTAAGCTAATTAAGTAATAATAAGTTATACATTTCTGATCTTATTATTGTGAAGTTATTTCTTCTGGTCTATTTATATTGATTTGATCCATTCAATGCCTAATAAGAATTACATTTTATGATTATATTAAACTGGGAAATCAATTTCAAATATTTCGGATACATGTATGTTATAATCAACACCGTGCATGTTAACTGAATAAATTTAAAATGATAAAATGGATAAAACTAAGGCAGGCCTGCGTTTACTTTGACGGTTCACTTTACTAAAGCGAAAAAAATACAAGAGTTATATGTTTTTAACCTATAAGACAATAAGTCGACAAATTTTGCACTGAGTATTAAATTCATGTTATACTAAAGATGATCCTGAAATTATTTAACCGTTAGAAACGAAAGTTTATATCGAAGTTGGGTATGACATATGAGAAAACAAAGAAATAATAAATATACTAGAAAGAGAAAGTCAGCAACATGCAGGCTGCCTTTGAATATATCTTAATTGAATCTGATCTGAATTATGCCTTGTACTTCAATGCTGTACTTCATTCAATTTTTTATGTCTATACCAATAGACGCAAACAATATTTCTATATTTATGAAGAATTAAAACCAGTTTGAAATAAAGTTTGTTTCTTAGAACAGACATCGGCATCAAAGATCAATCTTACCAATTTGTCGCCACTCAACTCAAAAGACTCCTGCCGAGTCAAATTGATTAAAACAGAACATCAAGGGATTAATACCACTGTGATCAAATCGCGTACTTATAAACGTTGTACTTGTTAAGCCTGGTTTCCATATAATCGCTACGATCGCTCAAAAATTAGCTCGGCGATCACAACGATCAGCAGTCATGTCGCTGTTTCCATATGATCGCGAATGCGGCCATGGTTGACCGCGGCCATTGTTTTAATGGTCCGCTGGGATGCATACTGGTCGCCAAGATCGCTGATATTGCAAAATCACCATTTCCATATAAAACGCGACAATCACCACGATCGCTGAGATACACGCTGAGATAGAACATTTTCTATCTCCGCGATCGCGGCAATCGCGATTGCAGCGATCGTTGCGTCAGTGGTTTCCATATGATCGCTACGAAAGCAGCCGATCGCCAACTTCATTTTTGAGCGATCGTGGCGATCGTACCGATTATATGGCAGCCAGGCTTTACATACAATCTTTACATCCTCCCATGCCACCAAGTGCATGTTCATTATCGTTTGCATGTTTTGCTTACGCCGAATTCTCAGCCCTTGCCAATCGTACACACCTGTGATATTCATTATTTCGTGTCCCGAAAGCACGTCCCGTCTTTCCGATATACTCTACATCACAATCCTTGCATGGGATGGAATATACAACTCCAGTTTGCTTTAGATTTGGCAGCGGATCTTTAGGTTTCATGAGGCAATCTTTTAAAGTAGCCAAACGTTTTATGGACACATTTATGTTGCGCTTTTTCATCCCATGCAAGTGTGTGGAGTATATCGGAGAGACGGTACGTGCATTGTCGATTCGAAAGAATGAACATCACAGGTGTGTACGATTGGCAAGGACTGAGAATTCGGCGTTAGCAAAACATGCACATGATAACGAACACTCGGTGGCATGGTAGGATGTAAATATTGTATGTAAAGAAAACAGATGGTCACAAAGGAAATGGAAGGAAACATGGCTTATTGAAAAGGCGAGAAATGGTATTTCGAACAGAGACGATGGAAGAACAATCCCTGAAGTATATAAACCACTCATCAGAAAGAGCTTTTAAACATTGTTGATCAATTTTAGTATAGTTTTAATTAATTAATCCTTTGTAGTTATATTTTATAAGTTTGATACTTTGCATATGTAAATGGTATTTTAACAGAGACTGAAGCTCGTTTGAATCATTTTACCCTGACGATGGACGCATAGTCCGAAAGCTTGGTTTTAACCCACTTTTTATCATTTTATGCTGGAGAAACATACTTATACAATAAAGAATATGAAACTACCCAGCAACATAATTGTATTGAGCGTGAAACATACATCTGAGATGTAACAGAGATAACGTAGCTTGGGTTGAAAATGTAATTACACGACTTACTTAATAACAACGTCCAATATAGGTACCCTCTGTGGTGTTTGTGCACAGAATAAAAGACTTTCTTACAAACAAACACACATTTATTTTACACAATCTAGGATTACAAGATGGACGTGCTTCCTAGCACATGTCACCCACAACACTTAGGGCGCCTACGTGTACCTACGTAATATCCAGTACACTACATCTCCCCTTCACTTAGTATTAAACTTCATATTACAACAAAACAGTTTCTTTTCTGGAAGCTGTCTAACACAAATATTAACTACTGGATGATACAGTCAAAATCCAGATAAATTATGTAAACATGAGGACATAGTCCTTTGACCATAATGGTGGATTACTAGTGCGCATAGGTCGCATATCAGCAGGGAGCTGAGAAGCTGGTGCTGGGACATCCTCTGGTGGTGCACTTGCTTTGCCTGGAGACTCCTGCTGCTCGGCGAGTTGGTGTTTGGTGTCTGGCTTTTCTGTTCTGACAAGTTTCTTCAAGTGTGCTGCATTGCGCATCTTTGTGTAACCTTCTGAACTTTCGACTACAACTGCATTTCCGTCCTTTTGGATGACCTTGTATGGTTCTGGCTCAAAGTTAGTTGATAACGGGACTGTCTGAGGAATACCTGATCACCCTCCTCGATATTGCTATACTCTGCAGATCTCTTAGTGTCAGCATACTCTTTCTGTCTTAGTTTTCCAATGGCATCTCTATCTTTGAGTAGCTGTTGCTATTTTGCCTCTGTTGCTCTGTCACCAGGGATTTTTTATCTTGGAAGTTTGTCACTACCCATGAGCAGTTTAGCTGGTGACATTCCAGTCGTGGTGTGGGGTGTCGTTCGATATTGGAAAAGGAAGTTCTCCAACGCTTGCTTCCACTTGGTTCCTTCGAGGTTAGCAATTATTATTGCTTTCTGGATGGTCTGGTTGCACCTCTCCACTTCACCATTACTTTGGGGCTAGTATGGAATACCTTTCTTGTGCTCTATTCCCAAGGTACTCCAGAAAAGCTTCAAATTATTTGGAAGCAAAGGGCGGGCCGTTGTCACTTCGAACACTCACGGGAAGGCCATGCGTCCGAAACATTGCCTCCATAGCGGTGATAACATGCTGTGCATCTGTCTTCTTAAGTACCACTGCTTCGAGCCATTGGCAATAGTTGTCGATTGCTTCTAACAGGTGGTTTCCAGGTACTTCAACTAGGTCTATCTCTATGTCGCTCCATGGACCTTTGGGTAGTGTCGTGGATCTAACTGGTTCTGGTTTGCTTCGTGGTCACAACTAACTGACATGGGTAGCAAGCTTTGATGAGTTGTTCCACTAGTTTATCCATGCGTGGCCTCCATACCTTTTCTGGTATAGTCTCGCCTTGGTACGGACCATGCATCCCCTGGTGTCCTTTGTGTGCCAGAGTTATTGTTTGTTTCCACAAACTCTCAGGAATTACAATGCGGTTTCCACGCATGATCAACCTTCCCAAGACCCACAGTTCATCTGATACTGAGAGACGACATCCGTACCAGAGAGACGATTCCCGTCTCCACTAGTGATTGCATCTCGAACTAGCTTCAAGGTTGTATCTTTCTCCGAAGCAACCTCAACTTGTTTGGAGGTGAGAGCACCAGGTACTGCTTGGCTTGCAATGCTACATGCATATGCTTTGGTCTCCCCTGCATCGTTGTTCTGGACAGGACCGACTCATGGGAGGCGGGTTGGGGCATCATCTGAGTTGTCTTTCCCTTGTATATGTGTGACGACATAACTGAATTGCTGCAGGTACAACAGCCACCGTTTCGATTCTGGCTGATGGAGGTTTAGAGTTTGGTCGTAGCACGGTGAGCAGGGGCTTGTGGTCTGTACGTATCTCAAACTCAGTTCCATAGAGAAACATATAGAACTTCTCACAAGCCCACTTCACGGCTAGTGCTTCCCTCTGAAATTGGGAATATAGCGCTGTTCGACCTTGCGTAGCTTGCGACTTGAATAGTATACTGGTCGGAACTGACCATCGGGTTGTTTTTTGCTCAAGTATTGCTCCGAGACCAACTGGGGACGCATCGGGTGTGACTCTGGTTGTCGCACCGTGCGTGAAATAAGCCGGCATGACTGGAGCACATGTTAGTAGGCTCTTGATCTGTGTAAACGCTGCTTCTTCTTTAGCACCCCATTGCCCTGTTTCATTCTTACACGTAAGATCTGCATAGGGGAGCAGAAATAGTTGCAAACTGTGGGATGAACTTTCCACGTTCTTATAGATTTCGAAGAGCTTTCTCAATACTAGGTTGTCGTCATGCTCATCTTCATTCTGTCTCACCACCAAGATGTCATCATGCAGGTTGGGTGTTCCAGGACAATGTTTGAGGACTTGCCAGATTAGGTTTTGGAACTTTTCAGTGACCATGTTGATCCCAAACAATAACCGCTTGTTCCGGTAGAGGCCATTCGGGGCTGCAAAGTTGGTAATATCACGTGACTCTGGGTCTTGCTCTATTTGGTGGAAGGCCATGTTAAGATCAAGCTTGCTAAACACTTCAGCATTAGAGATCTCTTGCAGGGTTTCTTCGACGGTTGGTACTTGATGTTTCTCCCTCAGGATAGCACGGTTGGCTTGACGCATATCTATAGGCAAATACGTACATCTCAATTCGGTTTTTCAACTGCAACTAGGCGGTTGATCCAACTGGTCGGACTTTTTACTTTCTCAGTTACACCAAGCTTCTCAAGTTGCCACAGCTTCTCATTGACCTTTTGCCTGTGACTAAAAGGAATTCTACGTAATGGCTGTGATACAGGTTGAACACTTTGGTCAATATGTAACTTAAGTTGAAAACCGTTAAGTTTACCTAACCCTTCAAAAACCCTGGGGTATTTAGCCTTGATAGAAGCTTTCTTATCTTGCTGACTATTCATGGTATTTACATTGCAACTATTTCCCTGCACGCTTACTCGGAGAATTAATGCCTAGCAATTCTCACAGTTCTCGACCTAATAAAGTTGCTGCACTGCAAGGAACTATGTAGAATTTTACATACTTAATTATGTTTGTTTCTAGTACACATACATTAAGATGGCAACTTCCTTTAAGCTCTAATGCTTTAGCAGATAAATATGGATATTTCCATATATAAGGAATTTTCCCCATTGACAATGAATCAAATGTTTCTGCAGACATTAAATTACAACTTGCACCTGAGTCAACTATAACATATAATGACTTATCTTGAACTAAGAGTCCCAATGTGCCTGGGCCATGGTTTCCTTCTGTTGACAAGGCATAGTAATCAACATCATCACCATCATCTTTATCAGGGACCACTGAACGAACGTTGTGGGACTGCCTCTTTCCTTTCTTGGTGACTTGCCCTGCTGGTTGCTGGGATGTCTTTCCACCAGTCTGTTTGGACTTGCAACAGATCTCGAAATGGCCAGATTTACCACATTTTTCGCACAGGTGATTTTGACTACATTTTGTAATCCCTTGCAAAATGGCCAACTTTATTACATCTGTGACAACGTCCCTGGAATTTTGTAGATGTGCTGTTTTGCTTCCCAAGTGTTTTCACGTTGTTCACATGGTTTTCAGGCACAAGGACAAGTGCCTCCTTGTCGTGGTAGGTGCATGGTGACAATGTCAAGTAACTTGCTAAGAGTGAGGAAGCACGTCCATCTTGTAATCCTAGATTGTGTAAAATAAATTTGTGTTTGTTTGTAAGAAAGTCTTCGTTTATTCTGTGCACAAACACCACATTCTGACGACGAGGATGTATAAGAACGTGATAAATACAACTTACAATACAAAGAGTTAAATCTGTGGACCGATTTCAGCGAAATGGCGGTTTGTGTTAAAGTATAAGTTTAACAGTGTAGAAAACGCGTGACGCTTTTGAATGGACTACATGATGTATAAACTTTAATAGAAACAACTGAGAGTTCAATCTATATGTCTAGTACATAAGATAACTACAACAACAGGAAGTGATCCCCTCGGAGAGCGTCTGGTAAATAACTACCTGTCAAGATGATTGAGGACGTTCTCTTAATTTCGCTCGTTAACCTGATAATATTAACAGTTTGTTTATCAGGATTACCGGCTCAAAGCGTTCGACACTGTTGGCGAGCCTGCCACGCTGCAGAAACGCTGGGCTATTTGGAAGACAGAATTTGAACTTTTCTGCGCCGCTTCGGGGATTAAAGATGCAAAACTGCAGCGAGCTTTACAGTCCTTCACCTTGCTGGGACTGGGATACGCGAGATTTTTAAAAGTATTCCCGACGACAAGAAAGGCGAAGAGAAAGACAGCAAGAAGGCTATGGACGCCTTAACCGAACATTTTCAACTAAAGAAAAACGTTCCACTCGCTCGCCAAGTCTTCCTCACCGCAAAGTCAAATCCAGGTGAGCGTATTAACAGTTTCGTGACTAGACTTCAAACATTAGCTGATCACTGTGATTATGACGACGAGAAAGACAACCAAATACGGGTCGTACTCTAACTTTCATCAAGGATAAACATTTAAAAGCCAAGTTATACCGAGACAACGACCACATGTTACCCACAATACTTAGGGCGCCTACGTGTAACTACGTAATATCCGCTACACTACACTCTCTACTAACAAGTATAACGTTTATAATTAAGCGATTTGATCAGAGAGGTATTAATCCCTTGAGGTTCTATTTTAATCAATTTGACTCGGCAGGGGTCTTTTGAGTTGAGTGGTGACAAATTGGTAAGACTGTATTTATACTAAATACTGTATACATGCAATGTATATATGTATTTTTATATATGGTCAATAAATACGAGTTTTTTCCCTTCGAATTATATATATATACCAATATATATAACATATCTATATGTTCGTTCCGAGCTGCACTGATGAGCTGTGGTACAGCGAAACGCACGTCTGCAGATTGAATATATATATATATATAATTATAAACATATGGTTAACAACATTATTTATAAAAAAATAATTCATTACTGTATAAAGGAAAGAGTTAATAGGTCTTGAGTGGTCATTTTTTACTCCCGGGCAATCCCAGGCAGTCCCGGGCAGTGATTAGTAGGACCGGTAAAATGCAGTGACAGAATGCAGTGAAATGGCAAGTAAATTCAAGAGATAGCGAAATATGCACGAAAGTTTTATTTTTTATTTTGGCTGTTAAAATATTTCATGCAGTCAATGGTTTAGCATGAATGAATGAATGCTTACCTTCTATATTTCAAGTTTTCTCATTTCGCTTTTTGTCTTTTAAAACAAACTCTGAACTAAAATTTCTCTAAGCGAATTTTTCAGAAGACAAGCCGAAGACAATTTTTCAGAGTATATTTGTTTCGTGGTATTAACTCTCATTTCATTTTCATCCTGGGCTGCTACACAGCCTTTACACACCTTACTTTTTCCTGGTTAAATTTGCAGCAATTTGTCTGAATTTGGTGGTAATGACGCAAGCACAGCGAAAGTGACCGGAGTTGATGCATACAAACAAACATAGAAACTTTTTGCTCGATAACTTTCGCATTGGTTTTCAAACTCGCGTGTACTCCACGCGAGGCGAGATTAGCACCCTCGCCTCCAGCCCGTCGCCTGGGCTCGGGGATTATAAAAGCTAGGAGCTTTGTAAAGTCTCCGGGTGTTTCGATCTAAATGGTTTTATATGGTTTATTACTTGGGCTACATGTGGTAGGCCGAGTCTAGGTTTCGGCTCCGTTTCTGTTTATTTTTTTGTTTGTTTTGGGGGTGTCACGAATGTGCAATTATTGCGCAATACTTCCCATACATGGAGTCTTCGAAAGATTACTTCGAAAATTGACCGATGGTCATGTCTATTCTGTGGTTGTGTCGAGCACATCACTGATCAACCATATATTAAGCAACTTACTTGGAAAACCTACCAATACTTTGCCCAAAGGCAAAGCTGGTTTAAAAGAAAGAACTCGCAAAATCAAACACGAACATCAACAGCTTAAAAGCCTATAAAGAAAGATGCCTTGTTGTGTCAATGAATCGCAGTGAAACGTTTACCAGGACCTCCAAATATTCAAACTATGGATAACAAACACAAAGAAGGTTTGTTCACGAAGAAAGAATGGACGAGTTGCGAAAGGCACGGGAATATACAGGCTGTGTTGATGTGTTCAATACATCGTAGTTTACATCAGTGCATTTATAAATACATAAAGGAAGCTAGACATAGTACATAAAAAAACGTAAATAATATTTACTATAAGGTAACAGCTTGCTGCTTATAGTCCAACAACTACAAAACGCAAGTAATACTCACTGTATAATTCAAAATATGAATGTGTTGAACTGCTTGCATGTCTAGATTTAATGTAGGTGTCGTATTACATTTGCCAACGCTTTGGAAAAGTGTGTTTCAAAACTTGTTTAAATATTTTGTGTTTGCTCGATATAAATAAATTCTCTATATCGAAATTATTGACTGGATGTGCCGAATCAAGCACTGTAGGTTTTGTCTATTGAAAGTGTTTAGATCACCGTTGTTATTCGGAAAAACGGACTTGTTTACATGCATCAGCAAATGCTTTATGCACCGCTTCATAAGACAATATATAGACTTCGTTCGATTTGTCATTTAATACTCGCAAATCGAAAATTAAAAGTACCTCTAACCGTACAATCAAGTCAAATCAAAATAGAGTCTCAGTGCGGTTCTACATTGCATAACTACATTGCGTCCAAAACTTATATCATTAGCAAACGCTTATGCGCGCTGTTCTGTGCATGGCTATGCCAAGATTGCAGCAATCGCTAGCTCTGATCAGTAGCTAGTAGCCCGACATTCTCGTCCCCAGAGCCTCTCCCGTGCTGGCGCGCTGAAAGGCTCTGGGGGAATCCAAAACCGGAACACCAAGATTCTTTGGTGTTCTTTCTAAAGCGCATGCGTTTAAGTTCGCGGTTTGGGAGTTGGACACGAGATCAACGACAGTTGTTTGGAATATAATTTTCCTTTCGTTTTCGATTCTGGCGGTTTGGCTGTCTCGTATAGACTGAAAGCCAGCCGCCGATCTCATCTCGTTCTCACTCGCTGAGAGAGGCCTCTGAATTCAATAGGCGATAATGCCGTCCAGTACTACCAAGAAACCTGGTAGTGAAATCTGATTGGTTGACATGTTTCTAATTTGGGATAATTGTAGAATTATATCTTGTCAAATATACGGCGGCTGGTTTTTAGACTACAGAATACTCTCAACTCAACTTGGTAAGCTATTTAATGCAGGGCTGTGATATTTTGGTCCCCGATGCCTATGGACTTTCATGTTGACGACTTTTGAATGGTTCCGAGGGGAGAAGCGGTGAGTATAATATTATCAAGTGGCATTGCATATTAATTGCGCGCGGCATCTTGTCAGTTGTGGAACAAGATGGCTAGTAATTTTAGAACTACTCATTTTTAAAATATATTGTGTACGTATGTTATCAGATGTTGAATAAGCTTTCATTCCATGTATAGTTCAAGTTTCTCCGTTTTGTGAAACTTGTTGAAATGTCAAAAATGTGCGAACCGTTGTTTGAAATAATATTACAAATAGACAGGAAATTGACTTCTCACAAGTGTTAATACAGAATTTTAGATTTTTTAAAAATACTTAACGGTCTTAACGCACAACATCGCGAGATATATTTCAAACACAAACTATTGAAAAATGCTATCTGGGGTAGAAATTTCTAGTTTCTAGCTAAACGGAAAATATTTTTAAAATTAGCAAACGTCTTCCATTTGATTCATTGCGTGAATGTGTACTTATAATTAATAAATAAATAAAATCAGTAATATTGTTGACTTCGAATGCATCATAATCTTACCATTATGAAGCTTGTGAAACGTTTGCGACTTTCTAACCAAAACAGACAAATTTCAGGAACTTCACATTTGAATTTATAGTTTTTATTTAACCCTTTCAACGCTATCGGCCTCCCAGGCAGGGACGCATAAAATCGCCTGGTATAGGCTTCAATATTTTTTTTATACTCTGGCCTCAGCGGTCAGAGTAGGTTTTGGTATAACCTTAGTGGCCTAACGACTAGAATGGTTTGCCGTTAATATAACCAGAGTGAAATACTAAAATACAGAATAAAAGTGGATTTTAGCGTTCAGAAGGTTTACACTGTAATAATGCGAAGTCAACAATACATTCACGCAATGAATCAAATGACAGACGTTTCCCCATTATTTTTAAAAATATTTTCCGTTTAGCTAAAAACTAGAAATTTCTACCCCATGCAAATAGCGTTTTTAAATAGCTTCTGTGCGAAATATATCTCGCGATGTTGCGCGTTAAGTATTTTAAAAAAATCTAAAATTAACACTTGTGAGAAGTCAATTTCCTAATTTTCCTGTCTATTCGGGAATATTATTTGAAACAACGGTTCGCACATTTTTGACATTTTAACAAGTTTCACATAACGGAGAAACTTGAACTATACATGGAATGAAAGCTTATTCAACATCTAATAACATACCTATATACACAATACATTTTAACAATGAGTAGTTCTGAAATTACTAGCCATCTTGTTCCACAACTGACAAGATGCCGCGCGCAATATGCCATGTCACTTGTAGCCTGCGTAGCTGGCGGTATTAGGGAGTTTGGGCGCTAGCGGTAGGCGGGCAACGCGAAATACCACCTGCCCGAAAACCATGTTTTTGAGTGGTCTCCGTCCGCTGGGTGACGGAGCATTCTGATTGGTCAGAATATTGATTTTTGAATTCAGGAGTTATCATATTACAGACATGAGCGGACAAATATTAAGCAAATGTATGTATTGAGAAAGTATTGATCGTCACGTCGTTTTGAAGAGTGAACAACGAATTGCAATTGGATACTGGCTATTGCTTGGTACTTGGATTACATGATACTTGCTATTTGGATTTGGTAAAAGTATGATATTTAGTATTTACCGTGTATGCTTTGGCGAAGCATGAGATCATGACAATGTCTGGAATTATTAATAACAATCGAAATATAGTAAGGTTAGATATACTGCCGAACAGAGAACGTTATAGGAATCGAATGTTTCGAGCGAAGGCCCTTCGTCGGAAAGAAAGAGAGAAGGGCCTTCGCTCGAAACGTTAGACTCCTGCGTTCTCTGTTTCGGCAGTATATCTAACCTTACTATATTCCGATTGTTGTTTAACACTAGACTGAAAGCCAGCTGCCGATCTCATCTCGTTCTCACTCCTGAGCTACTCTCAGGAGTGAGAACGAGATGAGACCGGCGGCGGGCTTTCAGTCTAGTTTATAAACACTGTCTACGCAGCACACTATTTTTATTTCACTGTTTGGAATTATTAATGATGGCTGTTCTGTACTCGTCGTCTCTTCCTTGAAGAGTATCTATAAACGATCAAATCTCTTCTCTTGAATCGCTTAACTACACAGCAATTTAACTATCCGATGCGTAATCAGGCGTCTTGTTAAAGAGAAGTAATACTAATCAATTTTTCGTTAGCCGTTTTGTGTGATTTGTCATTTGTGTCCCGCCTCTTCGCCTTTGTTGTTTTTAATATTGTGCCAACTGTCAATGTTTTCAAGCGTTTCGTTGCGCGTGAGTGGTAAGTTCTGTTTGTATTATTAATATAGACATGAGTGACAAGAAAAACATTGAACAAGCAACAACGTTCATGCAGCGAGCGATATAATAATACTGTAAAATGTTAACACGAGTAAGTAAAACGCGATACTGAATACTGATAGACAACTTTAATGAAACTGAGGCTAACAAATAACAGTTGATAACATGAACTTGTGGCTCCTTTTATGATGAATGTTATTAAAAGGTTACTACTTTATACACCCGCCGCTGCACGAAACTGTTGCATTGATGCGATTTAGAATTTGAAAAATTTGAAACTCTCTGTTCCATCTTCAGGCGGCTATAATTTATCAGATCATTGATGACTGTAGAAATCCGTCGAAGAATAAAATCTCTTTAAATTTGCTGCTCGTCGCATTGAACGACGGAAGACTTTCGGTCGAAGTTCAGAATTGTTCCTTCACTAATAAATACCACACTGTAAAAACTGACCTTTTGAAACAACAAAAAAAAAAGGTTACCTGGATGAGTCTGAGAGAACCAATTTAAAATGGGTTGTTTCAACCAAAATCGTTTTGGTAGAAATGACCAATATTTGACTGGTTGAAACAACCAATATTATTGGTTATTTTAACCAAAAAACATTGGTTCTTTTAACCAAACAATATTGGTCATTTCAACCTAAAAACATTGGTTATTATAACCAAAAATGTATTCGTCATTTTAACCAATAAACAATGGTTGTTACCAAACAACCAATAAATATTGGTCGTTGTAACCAATAAAAATTGGTCAAGCAAATGCATTGGTCAAGAGAAATTCAAATGGTAGATTCAACCAACTTTTAATTGGTTGAAATAGTTACTATAACAAATACCAGCAATATGAAAAAGTATCAGTTTCGTATGATTTACTCATTGCTTACTTGCAAGAAACGTTGCCTGTAATACAATTCACATGCATTTAAATAAATAATTAAGGTTGTGACAGAATAGTCAAAGCTACTTGATACAAGTGAAACTTTCTTTTATCCCAAAAAAATGCTAACTCAGAGATCACACCATCTTGTTGGACCCACAAATTAGAATGACATGTAAAAAAAGGTGTGTTAAATTAACACACCTTTTTTGTCCAATTTTAACACACCTTAAGTTAGGTTTTCTAACACACCTTAAGAGTTGGTTATTTAGCACACCTTGGTGTGTTATATTAACACATGTTAAGATGTATTAACACATGTTAAGGTGTGTTACTGTATAGGTGTGTTAATACAAAGGTGTGCTATGCAACATGCCCTGATATGTGTTATCTTACACATGTAGGTGTGCATAATAACACACCTTGAAACATGTCATTCAACACAATGACTAAGAGAAAATAAATATTTTTAAAAACATTTAACATTGTCAACATATTCAATATATTTTAACACATGAACTGTGAGTGTTTACATCAGGATGACATTAAAGTACATGTATACAGTCACTTACTATATACATGGTATACAGGAAAATGGTCATAATGCAAACCATTTTTGGCAGTTCAAATTCCCAAATATTAACTGATACCTAAAAATCCTAGACTAACAACTTAACAATGTTACATGTATGTGGTTCTGCATCTATATCCAAAATACATCATTCAGCATTTAGGATACTACCTGAGATATTTAGAATGTTGGTTATTTTCAAAGTGTACTTAACAACAATCCAATCAGCAATGACACAAGGGAACATCAGCGGAATCATCTTGAAGATCAACAATCCTTTTCTTTCATTGAGAAGTTGGCTTTTGCATCACTCAATGTGTACTGGTCAATTTATTTCAATTTAAATTTATAAGCTAAAATTTAGATTTTGTTCAGTTGTAATTTTTGTTTGTTTAAATATTCATTCCATTTAACCCATTAATGCCTACAATAGGAATCATCAGCTGCTGATAAACTTAGTAAAACAATAAAACAGACATTTTTGGCTGGCTCAGGCAGGAATAAGTAATAATCACTTGACCAGAAATGTATCTGTATATTTAGGGACTATCTTCCAACATTCCCTCCAAAGGTCACATGCTCATACATTCCTCCTAACTACAAGATTGCAGTTACCGAAGAAACAATTTGGACCGAAAATTCTACTTTCCTACTAAAATTATTGTATTTTTTATCACAATTAGAATATAGGGATGTTCAGTAATGTATAAGGAATATGCAGTATCTCTGTATCTGTATATCACTAAAATTATACCAATATTATTAGTATGACATTATACCAGTTTGAGTCTTATATTTTATCAAACCAGTGAACTTTCTAAAATATCCAGATGTGTGATATGTGTTCTTAGCATATCCATGATACTGATATATATATATATATATAGGTGTATTAAAAATCTCAATATACAGCATCAATATCACTCTAAAAAAGACATACAGTTAGACCAATATATAACCTACTAATAGTATTTTGAGATATAAACATGCCTATTGGAATAGATCATTGTCATTAGTCAATAAATAAACTACTAGTATATGAATTAAGCTTATTTAAGGATTTTAGTTACCAATATAGACAGCAAGTTGAATGGTTGAACACAACTGAACATGGTAACTCCACCCTATGGACTAGAAAACAAGATAAAATTATATATGAATGAATAAGCAAACAAACAAACAAACAAACAAACAAACAAACAAACAAACAAACAAACAAACAAACAAACAAACAAACAAACAAACAAACAAACAAACAAACAAACAAACAAACAAACAAACAAACAAACAAACAAACAAACAAACAAACAAACAAACAAACAAACAAACAAACACACACACACAAAATATATAAGTCACTGCATAGTCCCTGGAATTAAAGTGTCTGGAAACGCGGCGTACTTCAAAGGAAAAACACGACAAGCTTTGCCCATATTGAGGTAAGCGTATCACGTGACGCGAAGGGGCACGGTCAAGGCTATCAATACGGCGACAGAACAAGGCGCGAGCGCTTTCCAAGTGAAATATTGACGATGATGAGTTTGATTTTGGAGATGATACCTTAGCGATAAATTTTAATTTACTGGAGATGGATGCGGCGGAGATTGAAGCTCAAATGGAGACTATTGTCAGCGCTGTAAGTGTTTTATCGATGTTTATAATACGATAAGTGCTGCTCTCAGGACATTAGGAACACCGAAGGCTGAAATTGTTCTTTGTATTTTCAGATTCAGGAACCCCCAAGTGTTTTTTTGTGTGTTATGTGCATCAAAACATGAAATCGAAAGGTGGTTTGACCTTACATGTTCGAAGGAACCACAGTTAACTTAGTAAAAGGCTGTGACGGTAGAAGACAACCACAAGCTGTCATCCTTACATGTGCGGTGTTGTCAAACATTGTCGAAGGGGCTAAACAAAATTTTCTGCAGTCGGGTGTTCATTCGCAATAACTAACCGCTTTCTGGCTTGTCGAAAGCAGAAACATATACAGGCACCGAAAAGGGGAATCGAGCGATTAACAATTCTATGGCTATTTATTTTGCGCTCAGCCAAGTTGTTGGAAAATTCTAATTAAACTTTTGTTGTCGACTGTGACCTGCTGAGATTTAAATTATTAATTTTGTCAAAGCATATAGTCTTTTTGTAATTAGTAACTATTTTGTGTTTTTAAACTTGTTATCATTATTTTCTGTACATAAATGAGCGGTCTTAACTTTTTCATTAATTAGGGCTATTTAAAGATTATAAACCATGCAATTGTTATCTTTGTTATTATTTTACTAGTAATACATAATAAATTATCCTGTGCAGTGATCACAGACTTCACTACAGTATGCTTTCTGGCTAACGCTTTTAATGGCAGATTAGTGATATCAGTGCTTTTCCTTTTTTATGACATCCTGAAACATTTCCTTGTATCACTGGCAAACATTTTTTTCTTTGAATAGAAATGGCATTAGGATTTATAATGTACCTGAACTCATACAGATCAAGTTTGGCTTGCCTGAGCGTTTCCCTGCAATCCTCATTTGATGGTCTCTAACCATCAAATTACTCTTTAACCATGCACATCGTGACAGATTTCAGCCATCAGGACGTATTTTAATCCTTGAAGAAGGAATTGAAAAGAAGTATAGGTTGTAATTTTATTAGACTGTGTGTTTGTGTTGAGATAAACATTCTATATTGGGAAACATTGCGGTCCTTCCAACACTTGATAAGAGGTAAAAATTATGTTGTCAACCACTGCATGCGTACGTGCATCATTCATAATTTTCACTCTGCTTAACTTGACTCATGCATGGTTTTTTTATGGCAAATTTTGTGATACTCCATGACAGCTCCAAGCCCGGTTTCTCTGTAGTCGTGTAAAATTTGTATTGAAATTAACGCATGTTAAGTAAACAAACTCACCCGACCCGCGGATTATTTTGTCGCGAAACCCATATATATATGGAAGTTTTATCAACGCAATCTGAGCGAATTCGACCACTTGTTTTAATGATTCTCTCCGCTTCACAAAACTTGTATATTGCCTTTAACCACTTGGATAGCGGTATTTTCGACTTTAGTCAGTTTACCAAGGCCATGCCCACTGACCGAAGCTTTGCGCGGGTGCATGACATAACAGACTTATTTCTCGCTCTAGCACCCGTTTTGGCAAAAGTGATGCGCAACTGCTTGTTGCATTTAGGGCAGGCTAGTTCTGAGTCACAATCTGGTTTTTTTTAACGATTTAAAGTAAGAAATAATCGAGAAATATTAAACAAAGTGAGACAAAACAAATGCGATCGAGGGCCTACTATTATTAACCAGCTGTCAAGTCATTCTATCATCGGATAAAGTGTAACTTTTTCTGGAAATCATCAAATTCAGATAACCAAATTATATAATGTAGCGTGTATATACTTATATACTATCTTCAATGTCACTTGGTTGGAAATGTCTATTTATCTGCGAATATCTTTTACATCAACAACGACGTGTCGTCGTACGTGTTCCTTTGTAATACCGTAATATTTACTATTTCTCTTCGCCAAGACGCCTTTGCAACATCTGACGTAGATGGAATGCTTAATAGACTTATCCTTTCGTGTTTTTTCTCCGGGATTATTACTCTACATCCAAATGTTGAACAATTTGCGCCCGGCAGTATTTTTGCAGAGCGTGGCTAAACTGATAACATCTGAAACGTGCCCCTTCTTCCCACGTGATCAGAATTGAGAGGGAACAAAAAGTGTGCGCTTTGAAGTACGCCGCGTTTCCAGACACTTAAATTCCAGGGACTATGGTCACTGTTAGTCTGTTTAATACCAACAATTTAATATTTCATAATCACAAATAACTTTTACCTCAAAATCCTAATGCTTTAGTTTTACATAGGATAATATTTATCATGAAAGCAACGGTGGCTAAAGAATGGTAAAAAAAGAAAGAATGATTTGAGAGTTTGTTAGGAACCACAATTGACTATTACTGTAAAATTGAGAAGACCAGAAGAGATTAAGCCAATGTTGTTGACGACAAAAGATGATGACTTTAATAATAAACATTGACTTCAACTACATTAACTTCGATCAGTATAAAATGGTTTGTATTGGACAATCAATCAGGAAATTTGACAACGAGAGCCAGAGAAAATTTCAAGGACAAAAGAAAACAAACGATTACTGAATCTCTTTACCTTGCTCGTTCGTAGCCTCGTGCGAGAGAAGCTTCTAAATCTTTCCGTAATAGAACATGTTACTTCGGTGAAGACTGTCTTCCTGATCTCTTCGCAAAAAAAGTCTTATTTCCAAGGGTTTATGTAGCTTGAATCTCAAAACACCATCACAAATGAATTTCAAACGTGGCGCGCTGAGATGGGATGACGCTATCCCAAGTATCAATGCGCGTTCGCTAGCTGCGCGGAGGATGCGCGGTATCGTGGCTACATGCGCCTGGGTACGACACTGGCTAGAGGGGGCCTCTGCACTGGTGACGGCGCTATTTAGCCAGGATTTTTATTACCTGTAGCCTTTCTTTCTGAATTCTGATATGCTATTCTGTTTCGAAATTACACACATATTGATTCTGAATTACTTAATGCACATCTTTTAAATATAATACAACATTACAACATTTGTTTAGCTTAAATATCCTTACGTTTAAAACTTTATATCTACCTAAGTATAGATATAAAGTTTTAAACGTAGGGATATTTAAGCTAAACAAATGTTGTAATGTTGTATTATATTTAAAAGATGTGTTTTATTATTACTACCAAAGCGTTTGTTATTACTACCGAAAGTATTCTATTTGAACAGTTAATTATTTCAAAAGATGTGCTATGTTTTTCGAAAGGTGTATTCCTCATAAAGATGTGTCACTCAAAAGGTGTCTTATTCTTAAGAAGGTGTGTTATTGTGAAAGGTGTGTTTTCTATAAGATGTGTTAGTCAAAAGGTGTGTTATTCTTAAGAAGGTCTGTTAGTGTGAACGGTGTGTTGTGTGAACGGTGTGTTTTTTGAAAGGTGTGTTTTTTATAAGATGTGTTAGTCAACCAATTAATAATTGGTTGAAATAACCATTCCATATTGGTCGCTACCAATTTAGAATGGTTATGTTGACAAAGTAGTTTTAATAACTCAATTTCAACCAATTCACAATTGGTTAAAATAACTCCATTTGTAAAGGTTGTAACCAATTTTATTTGGTTAAAGTAACCATTTGTAAAGGTTGTAACAAATTTTATTTGGTTAAACTAACCATTTTTAATCGTTGGAACCAATTAATAATTGGTTGTACTAACCATTCCATATTGGTCGCAACCAAAAAAATGAGTTATTTCAACCAGTCAGTTTTTACAGTGCAGATTGTTCTCCATGGAGTGTTTAATTTTCGCAATGAGCTTTCTTCGATATTTTATTCTTGCACCCAATGTACTGCGACAATTTTCAAAATAACCACCCGACCCTGACAAGAAAAGTTTGTTAACACCCAGATTCTGGGAGCCACGTGACCAGCCTAAACCAGGGTCTTTTCGCAGCGGTGGGCGGGGGCGGGGAAGCGGAGATAAGACCCTGGGTACGAGGATGTTTCCGACGCAGGGGCGCAACTAGGGGGGTGCACCCCTGCCCTTTTTGTGAGACCTCTAATGCCAGGTTAGACATTATTAGATAAACAGATAATTAATCGTCTGTTGTAGTACGCAATACCATATATAGTGGTTGTTGAGTGTTCTCGAAGAAGCATAAAGAAGATATCTATAGTATCCCAAATCAGTGCCCTAAATGTTTCGCAGATAAAGTTCTTTGCCTGTTTTTTGAAAACCTGAATTTAACTTTGTACGTGCAAAAGCTAAGACCAAATGTCGAACTTTTCATGTGTCCGAGGGCAGAGGCATCTTAGAAGAATTAGAAGCTATTCAGTAATGTATAGGTATTTAATTATTGAAAGATTAAGCGACTCAAAATCTAAAACGGAGCAACGCAACCCCCAAAATATGTTAACTTTTGTGAAGTGTCGTCTGTCGAGGCTTCAATTCCCTTCGAACCAATCATAGGGATAGAGCTGGATTTTGGCAACCTGTAGGGTATGTTAGTGTGATGATTTCTTCGTTTTTACACTGAAATTTGAAGTATACTCGCTGTAGAATTAGATGAAAAAGTTCGCTCAAATTGCTGCAAATGGTGCATGTTTCCGAGGTTGTACATTTCAAAAAATTTCGGGGGAGGAGCCCCGGACCCGCCTACAAATGCGATCAATAATTGCCAATACTGCCCCCACACTTTTTGGCACCTTGCTACGGCACTGCAAATTATTTACAATACTGAACGACTTTGCCCATTTTTTGCGTTCAACCCCTGCCCTCGAAATTTTCTAGTTGCGCCCCTGCGACGTTTAGAAAATACAACTTAATAGAGAAATTAGTTTTGATTAATCAGTCTTTATTTTTACTGGATAACATATTCAGAACCTAAAGTGGTGTTACCATTAGGGTCCTGTTAATTGTGATCGACCAGTTACCCACTGATTGATCGGCAACTGTTGTAGAAGTTGAAGTCGACAACAGTCGCCGATGCAACAACTGTTAAAGGCAACAGCGTTACTATAAGGTATTACCAATTAATACTAGTTTGATGATATTTGTTGTGCAAGGGGTAAGTTATTAGCAATAACTTATATATATATATATATATATATATATAACCAATAGGCCTGGTTTATACGTCGCACAATTGTCGCATTTGATTCAGACGAATTTAATTCAATCAGGACGCTCTAAAACACGGGCGTGGAAACGAAAATAAGTTGAGTGTTCTACTACTACTCAAACCAGAAGAGCGATATATCGACGATGTTTTCATTGCTTAAGATATCACTCTAAAGCTCTTTCCTGTCCGAATCGATCTTTAGTATTTTATTCTGGCTAATGCCAAATGATTTTATTCACCTCTGGGGAAGCCCTCGGACAGGAATGAGTTAGATGAGAATGATTCCGACTTGAATGAGACATGAACATAGCAGTATAATGTCATACTCAAATCTACTCAAAACTACGCTCAAATAATCTGAGTCCTAGTATATATAGCCAAATGGTCAAAGCGTCTCACGAACGATCAGAAGGTGATTCCGTCTGATAATATAAAATATGTATAACCTTTCCCGGCAGTAAACTCTATAGAGCGTTTTCACTCACGTGATCGTTGGCCCCATTGGGGTGGTGAAACAATACAAAATATTTGAATAAGTAAGAGCTAATTCCCATACCGTACACCAATATGGTCGCCGTTTCATTGTTTTGGTACACCAATATGGCCGCCGTGACGTCAGATGACAACGCTCTATATAAGGACTGGAACGATACCTACAAACCAAAATTTTGAAGCCATCATGGAGGCTGACGTGCAGGGCAGCCCCAGTCCTCTTTATAATTATGCTAGAAAATCTTTATTATTTTAAGTTATATTTTGTTTATATTTTGTTATGAACCAATTACAAAGAAATGCAAATTACATGCTACAGTAATAGATATTTCTTCTAAAGTCTTAGCAGCAAAAATGTAACTTGAATATTTGACAAAAATACACAATTTGAGTCCGAAACCACGCGGATCTCTTGATTTTTTGTATGGCAGCTCCAAGTGTCGAGGTATCAAAATTCAAGAAAAAAGTCTATGAACTATCTTGAATAAAATAAAGATAGCATTAATCAAGTCCCTTAAAGCCTACTGAAATCTAGTGGCTATAATCTGTCGAGCATATGGATGCTGATATGATCAATAAAAACCATAAATATTAAATTTTGTGAACAGTCAAAAAAATCAAACAAAACACAGAAATACGAACCGGCAGTGTTTTAAAGGCATCAAAATAAAAATTATACGTGGCGTTATAATGATTCAAAAGGTATGAATAGACTATTCATAAGAGCAAAGGCACAGCTTGACAAGGTTGCAAGAATTCATGAAATAAAGGCGAATAAATACTAAATAAAACCTGAATTTCCGTCAGGAGTTTCCATCAATCCAAGCAAAATTTTGCTTTCGTTTGACAATATATTTCCTCCCTCAATCTATTTTTACCAGCAAACATACCTCAGACAGAAAGGACAATGATTCTAATACATTATACTGGCTTCGTTATATCAATTCTAAAGAAGCTTAACTAAAAAAAACTGGGCCATTGTTCTGCTTTCTACCGCTCCTTGGACGTTGGTCAGACGTTCATGCGTTGCCCCCAGCAGCCGGAAGTTTGGCTTCACCCAATCATAAGTCCGGCCTTATGGAGGTAGCGTTGCAGTCCCTATATAGAGTTCACGAGCTTCCCGGTAAGTCATGCACGTTGTGACGTCGGTCATGCACTGGTTAGTTTCGCTTAAAATTAAACAAACTGTGATATCTTAAAAACAAAGCAAGGAAACAAAAACTGAAAAAAATGTTACTTTGCCATTTTAAAAGTTCTTTCAAGTAAGACAAACTTAATTTTTGTTTCATAAGCACTTTAACAACATGCATTACGATATTTACATATGTCGTTGTTGCACATATCTTCTGCGTGAAGATTTGGGAATGCGACAGTACAAGTACAGTATGCAAATTGCAGGCAAATAAATCTCGTACGTCTCAAATTTCCATGCGAGGCTCTCCTTGACTATTTCTTCATTCGTATGAAGTAATCTGTATTTCTATTTCAATGATCCTGATATTCAACGTCTTTCTCTACATATTTCTTCGACTTTTTTCCACCAGGCTGAGTCATGGGATTTTACAGATGGTTCAGAAAAGAATGGCGAAAGAGATTTAACCAGCGATGTGCTACAAGACCATATCGTTTCAGGAAGGTTCGTGCGCTGTGTATAATTCTTCTGTCCGCCATTTTGGTTAACATAACGGTGTTTCATCTCTATCCAAACGATATTATTGAGTTCCTGCAAGAGCCGCACTGTCCAGACATGACCATTCACACAGGCAATGCCAGAGAATTCATCAAAGACCGGATCTGCCAACCACACCTAACTCCAAAAGAAGATTGTCGTTATACTTCTAAAAAATTCGCCGCTGTACCTTTGATAGAGGTGTGCAAAGACCAAACTGAACCTCCGTACCAGCTGTGCAGCGTTCTTGAACGGTTAGTTAACACCGGCTATTCCTCCCTTGAAGTAAAGTGTAATTTTTTTGTATGTAACAGAACTCAGGCGCTTAGTATTGAACAACTCGACCCAAGTAATGGTGATCTAAAACAACATGTTATCCCCGAAAACCTAAGCCACAGTGATGTGGAAAGGTTGGTGAGAGACAAAATCTTGAGCGCCCGTGACGGCGGCTTTGCCTTTATCTTTTTAAATTGCTTTGGTTGGAACCAGAAGAAAATCTCGCAGTTGTTAACCCTATTACCAGCTGAGAGAGTGTTCGCCAAGAAAGCGAATTCCCAAACGAGTGAGCAAGTCAATGTGAATTTGATTCTTTTAGATTCCATTTCAAGGGCGCACTTCTATCGCTCGCTTCCAAAAACCGTCGAATTCCTGCGCAGAAAAAGCGCGAATAAACATCTCGGTGGCCATGTGTTCGAATTTGAGCTCTTCCAGGCTGTTCATGGGCACACCCATGAGAACGAGCATGCGCTGTTCAGTGGCATTCTATACCCTTCGCATTTCACGGAACAGCAAATCGAAAATGCACCGACCAACGTTGAGGTGTTGTTTGGAATTTTCAAACGTGCTGGCTACCAGACGCTGTATTTGGAGGATTTATGTTGGAAAGAATTTTATGGTCTTATCGACAGTGTGAAAGCCGAAGGTTGGTGGGACAGATTTCGGAAGAAAGCAAACGCATCACATATCGATTCCACAGGTATGGATCGTTTTCACACACGTGATCGGTGGTCCCGTTGGGGTGGTGAAACAATGCAAAATATTTGTATAAGAATAGAGTTAAATTTCGATAGGATAAAGGTTGTGCACCAATATGGGCGCCATTTCATTGTTTCTGTGCACCAATATGGCCGCCGTGACATCAGATGAAAACCTAGAATACGAAAGTATTTTACTGTTGATACTGTAAAAGTATTCTTAGAATATAATTAGAAATTTCCCCAAAGAGTAGGCGACTGGCAATGACTTATGGGCGGCGCTAGTGTTCTTGGGATCATTTGGAGGGACAGCTTCTTTGTGTTTAAGTATGAAATATGCCATTCCAAACGACCCCGAGTGGCGTGGCGGTCCTACCTCGTCCCAGCCTTCTAACTCTTTTCGGTAATGGCTAATTGCAATTCAATTCCCGCACCACGTGACACCCTGTTATGGCATGGCAACTCTCTATTATTAGTGCAGTAAATTTAACAACACATGGATAATAAAGCACGGTTGGCGAATTTTTGAAATTGTGAAGCTATATAGAGGTATACAAAAGACTGAACAGCTTGGAATATTACAATTTCTTTACGGTAAACTAGTAGTTCAGATATTTATATAAGAAACTCGTTCTTAAGCCATGAAATTTAAGCAAAGATGCCTTGTAAATGTTCAGTGAGGTTTTCACTCATTATTTCGCAAGCGTAAACTTTATGTTCAGTGCACTGAAATTGAATTTTAAAATGTTTAAAGTACCCGTTCGTTGTTAGTGAACTCGTGGATGTAAATCCCGATAACACACTTACGCGAGTACTTTAACCTATAAATATTTTTTTAATGAATTGTATTCCGTCTCTGTCTTGCACCTGTGGTGCCAGGCTCTTATTAGCGCAGAATTTATCCTTTTTTTTTACAGGAATAACCGAGGCATCGTGTAAACTTCTTGAGAACTACGACAGAAGCCCATTCCAGGATGACGGTAGGCACCAACTATGCTTCAACGGCAAGCACTCGCACCAATATATGCTCGAATACATCACTCGCTACATTGCGGCGGTCAGACAAAGACCTCAAAGCAAACCTTTATTTTCGTTTACGGCAATCAACGTCGCACACGACGATGTGGGAGTGCGAGTTCAAAGCTTAGACAAGGATCTAAGAGGGGTAATCGAGAAGCTTTTGCAAGAACAGAACACCATGACGATCGTCTATGCAGACCATGGTAACACCTACACTAGTTATCAAAACAGATTGGAAGGTCGATTGGAGATGTACCATCCAATGTTCTTGCTTATTTTGCCTGAAAAACTAGAGAAGAGATTCGGTAGGGATGTCTTATTGAATTTACAGACTAGCCAGCATCGATTACTCAACTTATTTGACATCCGAGCTGGTTTAGTTGAGCTAGCCAAGACCAATGGTAATTTACCGATGAACCCGAAAGGAATATTTGGGCCTATCTCGAAGAATCGAACGTGTGAGGAGCTTCAACTGACGAAGGCGAGTATCTGCCTGTGTAAGGACTGGTACCAAGATATTGAGAACTCCACCTCGCGATTGGCCGTAGCCGAGTTCGCTATTGGCCAATTGAACAACAGGATTGGAAAATTGTTAGTAAATTCCCGGAATAGGAGTGAACGGTCTGGTCGATCTTCCTTCATATTTGGCGCTTGTCAAAGATTGCTAGTAGAAGGTATAAAGAACGTCCAGGAACGCTCGACACCTGAGAATGGTGTAGTGACTACAATGGACGTTAAGGTACAGTCAGGAAACGTGGTGAATCAAGAGGAACGTTTCTCAGTCCGTGTGGAAAGAAAGCAGAAATCTATCACTACTTCGCAAGACATGGTACTTCTAGCATTTGATCGAATATCGGCATTTGGACCTCATAAAACATGCGCTGATTCCCGTGTCGACTTGAAGTTGTGCGTTTGCAGTAAGAGAACGGAAAATTCATCAAAGAACGCTTCCATCCACGATGAAGCAGGAACCCAGTTTAACATTATAAAGCTGAATACGTGTCTGTTTCTCGCCCATCGTTCTCTTCAAGAAAGTCGTGAAGACGGCAAAGTTGTTGTTTACGAGGTGGGAAACGTTTGTCCTGATCGCCAGTTTAGGGTAACGTTTGAACGTCTTGAGATTAACTCTAACTCTTTCAGGACCTCTCCTATCATTATTGTCTTGAAACCAAACACAATGGTTTTTGTGGAAAGCGCTTATCTACACGTAGATTCATCTCAAGAGGAGTTTGTTTTACACATGCGTATTGCAATGAAAAAGAACGACGCGGACCAATGGAGTGGTAAAGAATTTCTGAATAAAACCATCAACACTAAGGCCATTAAGGATTTTTGGAGTAGTGCGGCCGGGGTTGCTTTGTTTCCCTCGCGTTTACTACTCGTTTCTTTCGGTCTGTCTACTTTGAAAATGCTTTAAAACTTTTAAGCTTTTTAAATCTTAGATTTTTAAATTTTTGGATTTATGTGACGAGAACTCGTCAGACGTGCATGCATGCATGAGATGTTTCGACTTTTGGTGCTCTAGGTCAAACCAGGAGGTTAGACTTGGTACTTCCTTCAACTCTCCTCAGTATTTCAACCATGATGCAGGACCTTTTTTAAGGATTTTCCCGTTGGGTGGGGTTCCCAAATAGGGACTCTTCTAAGGGGGGCATGTCCCCTCGAAATTTTTGAAATTTAGAGTCTCGGAAATTTCCTGCATTCTGAGGGGTGATTTTTAAGAACACTGAAGGTCATAAATGTTATATCTTCACACGATAATCGTACTATATTAAAATCACAATATTTAACCTTCTTACTGTATTTACATAAACAAGACTCCTTTACACGATCTCGTCGATCCCCTGCGTCCTATTTGCACATGCGTTAACAATAACAACAATAATATATAGGTAACAATACCCATTTTTTTAAAAAGAAGGTAAACGGATAAAGCATGCTCGTAATATCTCTAGATAATCGTGTCCCCAATTGTGGATTGTAAGTGCATTATGTTTGTTCTTGAATGGTATAAGGTTTACATCGACCAGGTGTGGTCAGCCACTGACCACATGTCTGTAGACAGGATCCACTTGTGTCTTTGTCTTGATCAGCTGTGCTGTTACATTGGTAATTACATCTGTTTCGAAGAAATAATACTCGACATTCTCACTCTTTGGTGACCAGGTCTGAGACAATGGAAGACGTGACATGCTGTCAGCATCCGCATGTGCCACAGTACTGCGATACTCTATGGCGTAGTTGTACGACGCAAGGATTAACGACCATCTTTGAAGTCGAGCTGCTGCATGGGCTGGAGCTGGATGATGAGGTCCCAACAGCGTCAGGAGTGGGCGATGATTTGTTAAAATGGTGAAACGGCGGCCATGAAGATATTGGTGAAACCGTTTTAATCCAAATATTATACTGAAGGCTTATTTCTCCAGCAGGATGCAAAAACAACTGTTTTGATGTTGTCCCTTAACCACATGAGAAAGAACAGCTCCACAACCATAAGAGGAAGCACCACAGAAAGAATTAGTGGCAACGAATCATTGTAATGTATCAGTGTTTTAGAATTGAGTAGGAGATTCTTGGCTGCAGTAAAAGCATCATCTTCAATTTTGGTCAACTTCCATGTTGAATTCTTTTTCAAAAGATTGTTAAGAGGTGCCAAGACTGTTGAGTGCTGTGGCATAAAACGAAAGTAGAATATTATAAGTCCAAGAAAAGTCTTCAAAGAAGTAACATCTCTAGGACGTGGTTCATCACGGATTGCTACAAGCTTATTTTCAGTAGGATGTAAACCTTCACTATCAATTTGGTGCGCCGAGGTAAACCACAGATGACTGAAGAAATTTGCACTTGGTTTTGTCCAGCCTGAAACCAGTTCACCTTCACATTGACTTGCCACAAGGGTTGAGTCTTTTCCCCAGTATATGTAGATAGCATCACAGTAGTAGGTTTCAATGGAATATGGGAACAAAACTGCTTGTAAAAAGACTTTGGAGCCAAAGAAATCCGGCACGCCTGTGTCTAGCTGCAAAAGATAATCTTGTTCTCAATTTTCAAGCGGACAGAAATTTCTGATTTGGATAGGGAGTTAACATCAAAAACAGTATACAAATCTTCTTCAACATTCATCTCTTCATCTAAATTCAGTTGTTGTTCGATGGAATTAGTCTGACCGTTCCTAGTTTTGCAAACACCACTCGAGCCAATTAAAGCCCACTTCAAGAAGGAGAAGGAAATGGATTGTCTATCGGACCTTTTCAAATGAGGAAGAACGTCCCGATACCTGATCGGCAAGCACTTATCGCAGCAAAGTCTATTGTGCAGGGCGAAACCATTGCCAACCCATTGTAATTTATATGCACATTTACTAGTCCTTTTATAGTATATATATATATATATATATAATCGAAATATAGTAAGGTTAGATATACTGCATGCCGAAACAGAGAACGTAGGAGTCTAACGTTTCGAGCGAAGGCCCTTCGAGAGGGCCTTCGCTCGAAACGTTAGACTCCTACGTTCTCTGTTTCGGCAGTATATCTAACCTTACTATATTTCGATTGTTGTTTCTACACTGCCTACGCGGCACGCTACTTTTATTTCACTATATATATAAACATCATAATCAAGAGATGGATGTGGGTTATACCACTCTGTTAATACACATGTTCAAAAATGATATATTGTCTATTTACACGCAGTCTACATGCATTGCGCAGATTAACTGGTGAAAATGACGATCATAAGTGCAGTGTCTCGCCAATAGACAATATATCATTTTTGACCATATGGGTATGTATGTGTGTGTATGTGTGTGTGTGTATGTGGACGGACGGACCATACGCGGTGAAGATAGTGGGCGCTGGGAACAACATAGTTCTTGACAAAGAAACTCGAAAGTAGGAAAAAGCAATACTAAAACTGGTCAAGAAAACCGACGAAACCGCTCTCAGTAATCACGAACATTTAGTAGCAATATACTGTTCGAGTTTCTCTGTACGTTTACATCCTATCACTGTTAAGTTTGTTTTCTATTTTGTGTGTTCTTAATATTAACAGTATTTTAAACGTATATTCGTTGCATGTTTTTGCTTGCCCGTTGTTTTTTTACACCCATGGCTGCCGTCCTATCTTCTTTTAAACACTTTTTTTCTTGTAAAACTACTTGTGACTTAGCGTAGCTTGTCTATAATTTGGCATAAAAATCGGAAAAAGACTAGCAATTTTTCTTCTGTAGAACGTACAAATGCTGTCTAAATATGTATCAACATGTAGGTAAAAACAGTTTCTGCACAGTCGTTTTTGTTATATTAGTTTAAAGGAATTTGAAATGCCATAAATGAATACAGTCGTGTCAGGCAGTTGTTTGAGTATAGTTTTCAAACTATTCAATGTTTTTCAGTGGAAAATTAAAATATTTTTGATGCTCTAGCAATGTTCTTTGTAAAAAACATTGGAAAGAAATGCAAAGAAAGAACTGCAAAATATAAACTTAATATTTTGTTAAAGTTTTAACACTTGCTTCAGTAGCCTGGTGGTAACATTGTCGGTTGGCATGCGAACGTGATCGAATTCAACGTGGATGCGACGTGGAATTTTATTTATCTCAACATTTATACGAAATATTATCCTTAAATTTCCCTTTGTTTCTCGGTACCTTTTTCTTTAAAAATATAGAGTAAAACAGTTTTTTCTCAAATATTCTATTTGAATTAAAACTATATTTTGATTGTTCCGGCAGGAGTGGCTATATCCAGGCCGCTATTGAAAAGGAGCGCGAGGGGGTTGCATTAACGTTTTTTAATCAAGGGGTATTTACAAATATTCATGTAAAAGCGGGCGAGGGGTTATTGCGTTTATGTATTTCTAGTTATATTGTATTTCAGAACTACAATAATAAGTCTCTTATCATGAAAATGTCCCGGGCCGTTCAGCAACAAACGTAAAATATTTTGTTTATACAAACTCGAATTCATGTTCTACTGATATTCCTATTTGGTCAGACAAATAATTCAGTGCGCCTCTTGAGTTATAGTTCCACAATTACCATTGTTATATATCAAGTGTCAAAGTCCGTTTTGCTAACTCTCTGATTGGGCGAGCGGTCCTCGCGTGGCGGTCCGAAAATCGTGATGTTTTCCGCGTAACCCTTGGCAGTGGGTAACATTACATTATTTTTCCTTAGGGAAAAATATCAAAACCGGAAGTAGATGGTCAGGTTCCGATTGTCTTTGTTTTTTTCAATTTTCCTTCATTTAAAACAATCTTTGAAGGTTTTGCTCAACATTTTTGTTGTCGTTTGATACTTTATATATAACAAAACACTTATTTACTGGTACCTCGGGAAACAGTGTGTTTTGCGGTCCCTTGACTGCTCGTTGTTGCCCTCGGCTTCGCCTTGGGAAACAACGGTAGTCTCGGGGCCACAAAACACACTGTTTCCATCGGCGCCAGTAAATAAGTGCTTAATGACCAACCGTGCATGTAAAGTGACAAAAATCGCCTTACATTTACATAAATATTGGAAACAATATTAACGAAGTTTAAGCTAAAAGGAACACCACTGCCATACGTTTGCGCATGCGTGAATTTGCTAGAGTAAACATTGCAAGAGAAGTCGGAACTAGCCGTGGCAACAAAACCCAGACAGTAAAGACTAAGTATGACTCGACCATTCATTTGTGTTGGAAAAAAAAGGCATGAAAATTACGAAGGGGTCATTTCAGAATATGTTACAATATTGACAAAGAAGCCGTGCACAAATTACCTACCTTATCTTTTTCGTAGTATGCTTATAATTTTAACTTTTGTGTGTACTCTCGGAACAGTCGAAATCTTTCAGTCTTTTCCAGCTCTTTTTTAGGTACGAGCTCGGATGTCGCGCGGGCGCAAAACGTTTGGCAGCGGTGTTGCTAAAAGGACGTATAATAAGTCGACAAAATGCCTAGGCCTGCGATGAATACAAGTCAGAGGTCGCTACCATTAGCAGAAGGACCTATAAATGCCGCCATTCTGAAACTGAAAATGGTCATAGATTTTTGGGCAGCAACCGCAGTCCAGTTATCTATAGGTCAGTGGATGAAATCCATAGTTCTGATGCATTGTTGTCATTTGCATACGTCATAAGCATTGTTACCGAAAGCCGAATCACAGTTCCATTCGGCGCGAATGACATCGAGAATAATTACGTTATTCCAAATGGCTGCAATATTATTTGTCTTGAAATGCCTGCAGTTTGTCTCGAATGTTGGAGACGGTAGTGCTGCTGTAATTAAGAGTCGGCGATTTTGCGATCTGCCAAACGAGGTAAAAATCTTGTCAAAAAGTTAATTGCCCAGCAAAATATTTTTGAAAAAAGTCATTACGATTAAGTTCAGTTGAAAAAAAACATAATTTAATTTACTAACATTTCGTCAATTAGGGCAATTATCTTTTTGACAAGACTACGCTATAAAAACTAGTGTGTAATTTTACACACATAAGATGTGTAAAACTACACACCTGGTCACAAAAGCCGTGTAATTTTACACGGCTTTTTCTATTTACACACCTTGGTGTGTATTTACACACTTTTGGATTTGTAAAGGCGTGTTATTTTACACATCTTTTTGTTAAAAACACACCTTTGCCAAAAACACACCTTTTAATCTTGGCACAACTTGCTCGACTTTACACGCGCCTTTTAATTTTACACATCTTTTATTTACACGCACTTTTTGCCAAAAACACAACTTTTTTAAAAAACTATACTTTTTAATTTAACACGCCTTCCTCGATTTTCCCTTTCCTTTTTCCTTTTCAATTTTACACATCTTTTAACTTTGACGCATTTTTGTTAAGAACACGTTTATGCAAAAGATTCTTTTTAAATTTTAACTTGTCTGAATAACACATAGTTTAGATGGTTCTTGTAACTTTTCCTATAACCGCGTTATTCTGAACCCATAATAGTATGGATAAACATGGAACGACTTTTATTCAATCGAAATCTGACGATAAGTCAGTTTTCACGATAATCATGCTGTCGGCTGAAAAGACCTCCATATAAACCAAGTTGATATTTGTTTAGGTTTTTCTTTACTTTTTTGAAGACGGTTTATGTTGAGAAATATATTGTAAGTTATAGCCGTCAACTCGATTCATTCAACTTTATAGTCGTGCAACATTGGAAACAGGGGCTGTTAGGTACGCCATAGCCTGTTATTCCGGGCTGTGCATGTATACACATATACATTAAAATACAAACCTGGAACCAGTAGTGTCTTAACACTAATGAGTGAATTCAGTTGTTTTGCTATATATTAATTATAATATTAATTTTCGCTAAATTTCGACACCACCCCAATATGCCAGTCCTGCATGCCGGCGCCACTGTAATAGTAAGACGTGTCTGTACAGTCTAAAGCTCCGCTATTTCACTTATACTTCTCGCACAAGCCAAAATTACGACGGAAATTTAAGGAAATATTTTAAAGGCTTGTTTTTAAGATCTAAGTATGCGGATATATTCCCGGTGGAAAGATCTCCGCTTTAATATAGGTAATTTACTTGTGTTTTTCAAGTTAGAGGGTGTTTACATGAGGCCGGCCCGAACTCAGGCCGCACTGGCTTTAAGTCGGTTGTACTGAGTGTTTTTATTGCATGTACATCGTTTTTATGAGTCCGGTCTGAGATTCAGTTCACGCCGGCCTAATCTCAGGTCGCTTGCTAGAACGAACTGAAATTTTGGAGGCAGGCCTAACTCCAGGCCGACTTTCCTTGTAAATAGAATCTACGTCTAATTCCTACCGATTCAAGTCACGAAAAGCAGCTTTATTACATTAAGCAGAAGTGTGAAACCGGCATTACCCGATTATTACATTCTTGGAAGGTTGCAGTAGACCATGACATTTGCAGCTGGGACGAGATGGCTGACTTTAAGTTTGGAGTTATTAATTACGACGACAACAACACTGTGTACGGCTTCAGCGATTTCACCAGGACATGGTCAACATCAAACCTTTCATTGAAACTTGATATGTCAAAAAAGAAATTAATCGTCAGACCGCACAAGAGAAGAATCCACGTGTACAAAATAACGTGTCCCAGAGTTTCACCTTTTTTCACAATAGATTGTAAAGAATGTGATGTAACAGTAACTGACATGAAACTTTTTAAGATACCCTAATCTATACAAACTTTTACATATATTTTACCTACAATTTTAATATAATAATAATAATATTAACTAGAAATACATGAATGCAACAACCCCTCGCCCGCTTTTATTAAATGCTTTTTTGAAACACCCCCACACACGTACCCACCCTGTTTAAAATAAGCTAAAAACAAAAGGATAATCCTCAAAATAATTTTATAATTTTAATAGGATAAGATGACTAAACTGATTTAACATATCAAAGCAAAACTTAGATTTCATTATTAGATTCTGCATGGTTGTACAAAATATGTTTTTAGGATGATTCATAAGGGATTATTTTTAACAAGCTTTAAGCTTCCCTATGCATACATGTTTTGCAAATAAGGCAGAATTCAAAGTCAACTGCTCAAAACTTATAATAGAGTCATAATATAAACATTTATAATAGAGTCCGAGATCAAAACAATTCGGTAGAATCGGATTCTAGAAAGAAGTATTAAACAGACAACGTTTCAGTCAAAAATTTGGAAATACAGCCAAAAAAATCGCCAAAGTCCATGAGTATTTAATAATAAAAGGTTAAAGGTGCATGCAATGTCAATGAAAAACATCACGCCTACATAAGGTTATAAAGGTATAGTGTTTTAAGTTAGCTTTAGTTAAGCTGATTTATGTTTGGACGAGCAAAAGGAAAGCACGAAAACGCGAAGTTGTATATTGTTTAGGTTAAGCGAAAACTTGAAAACATCAAGAATCCTACCGTTAACTTTAAAATGATTTGACCACGGAGTGACTACAAACACTGCAATTCAGATCGAGTTTTTTTTTTACCATACGGCGTTTGGTTTCTTCAAGTTCTCTGGTTTTTCTTCAAGATATATTAAACGGGTTGTTTGTATCCTTCTTTTCTTCGTGCTCCATTTCGTTTCGTTTAAATAAACGAAAGCAAAATACCTTTTGTTTGAGGGTTTATATAGTTTTCGTCGTCGCTAGTCACATGACACCGTACCAAACATATATCTGACATATATATATATATATATATATATATAAACTATTTCCCAGATTTCGTCTCCCTCGCTTTTTCTACACGCGTGTAAAGTGGACTACACGCATGTCGAGATTAGCACCCTTACCAGGCTCCGGGCCTTCGGCCCTACGCCCGTGCTCGGGGATAAGAAATAATCTTTTTAAAATTTCAACATTAGCCGAAAATCTTATCTATAGAGGAATACGTGATTAAAATAACCAATGTCTTGTATAATATATATATATATATATAGGTAGATATAACTTGATAATCATGGATATTTCCCTGAAGTAAAGTGCTCAATACAAGTTTATTGTAGAGCTAAATAATATATATATTTGGGATTATCGAAGATATATACAACATGTCATTACACCGTGCCGTTTCATGCCAAAGGCAATCATGAAAAAGATTGCCTTTGGCATGAAACACGGTGTTATAACATGTTGTATATATCTTAGATAATCATATATATATATAAGAAGATAAACTTAACTTTTGATTTATGCACACTTAATAATAATAATAATAATAATAATAATAATAATAATAATAATAATAATGGAAACTTTATTGATTAAATTTAGTTCTTACATATACAATTGTAAATCTCACTTATTAAGGTAATTTACAACCGGCTACTTGAATCGATGGTACACTATAATATATAACTATAAAAATAATAATAATAATAATAATAATAATAATACTAGTAATAATAATAATAATAATAATAATAATAATAATAATAATAATAATAATAATAATAATAATAATAATAATAATAATAGAAGCTTTAATCAAACTCACTAAGTAATACAGTACTACAATAATAACAACAGATCACAATACATTACATACAGTAAAAGATGAGTTTGATAAGGGGCTAGCGAACGGACACGAGGTCCCAACTAGGCAAACCCCATACATAGATTAATAAATTCAAGACAATACACATGATGGTCCGCCATTTACTACTGAACTCATTCCCCTACCCCCGAAATCCGATTTAGTTTGAAATAGACGGATAATGAAAGTATTCAAAGGACTGATCCCGACGTCAAGCAGTGGAAACGACGCATCCAGCAATTCTGCATCTTGCCTAAAAATCTCAGCAGCAAAAAAGTCTGTCAATAGTCCTACAATTAGGACATATTGTCTTCCACGTGCTTACTCTGTCTGTGTCAAAGATGGTGTTACTTTAGAGTTTAGACCTTCGGGGTTACTTTTGAAAAAAAATCCAATTTTTCGCAAATTATCTACTAGCTGTAAGAGTGCCAGAAAAGGTTTTAATATCTCACAGCGGGAAACTGGAAAGATAACTTGATCCTTTGTTTGTCGGTGTAAAATTACACTAAACGTGTAAACTTATTTCCGCTTGTCTGAGCCTCTCAATATCTGACACGTATTTCCATAATTTTGCAATCAGCGATATTGATATTCGAGAAGTGCCAGACTACGAATCTCCGTCTGGCGGTGCGTAATGGCAGAAAGCGTCTCAATTTTCAAGTTATGTTTCCCCAGTCAACTGAATTATTGTTGCTAACTGCTTTTTGTTGTTAGTAAGAAGACTGTAGGTAGCCACTCAACAAGTTTACCACTCAACAAGTTTACAACCGACGTAAATAAGCCAGATTCTTCATACTACTTTTCTCAAGCCAGTTGAAGGTATGTCGTATGTAACCTTTGTCTTAGCGAGCATTCGTTTTGGTCCCTGCTTCGAATTTCATTTAGAGATACGCACTTATGATTATACGAAATACTGAGTATGAAAGGGACTCGATAAGAGATATTCTGACAATTTACTTGCAAAAGTTGCAATTGCTATTAGACATTTTTGAAGATGAAGAAAGTATTCTAATTATTATTATGATAATCTGATACTGCTATTAAAAGTCAACACGACGACAAAAAGACTATAATTTTATAGTCGTCTGTGAACCGTGTGCTTGTTAAATCCAATTCTATAAATGCACGTGAGGTATCTTGATTGCCCATGCGATGTGTATTCAGTTCAAACAATCGTGTGCTTTTATGTATTTCATAATTTCAACAATCAACAGTATAAAGTTAATCTAATGTATTGCATTCTCAGGTGTGAATTGTGATTGCTCACTCGTGCATTTGTCAGAGTAGTGAGACCAAAAGGCGAAATGCCATTCTGTCTATTCCTAAACCGGAAACACTAACTGTTTAATACTGGTAATTCGGTTACTGTCTACGTACATCTAATCCGGAATAGGCTCAAACAGTATACACACACCCTTTTATACCTTACATCATACTGTGTAATACGACACAATTAAGGGTCCTCAATACAGGTTAATCAACACAACGCCTGCGATTGATGTTATTTTTCTTTGTCTTTCTATTTCTTCCTATTTGTCAGTTAGCGAACGCGTGCAACTCGTTGCAACACTGTAGGATATTACACTGTCCGTGCTAGCAAAGTCTTTCCTAGCTTAGCTTGAATCCTAGCTTGAATTATAGCTTGAATCCCAGCTTGAGTCCCAGCTTGAGTCTAAGGGCGCTTTCCAATTGACAAGGTTAGACCGGTCAGTCCGGCCAGAATGGACGTGCTTTTGATTAGGACCAAATTTTCCAGTCTGACCGTCCTAAGTCTGAAACGAATCGTGTTCCATTCTAACCGTGTAAATGGAAAGCCCGCTTACTGTAGCTTGAGTCCTAGCTTGAGTTCTAGCTCGAGTTCTTGGCTTGAGTCTTAGAGTCCTATAGATTGTCAGATTGAGTCCTAGATTGAGTCCCATCTTGAGTCCTAACTTGAGTCCTAGGTTGAGTCTTAGCTTGAGTCCTAGCTTGAATTTTCGCTTGAGTTTGAGACTTAGATTTCGTCCTAGATTGAGTTCTAGATTGTGTTCTAGATCGGGTCCTAGCTTGAGTCCCAACTTGAATGCTAGCTTGAGTCCTAGATTGAGTCCTAGATTGAGTCCTAGCTTGGGTCCTAGATTGAGTCTTAGATTTAGTCCTAGATTTAGTCCTAGGGGGCTTTCCATTTACACGGTTAGACCGGTCAGTCCGGTTAAATAGAACACGATTCGTTTGAGGCCTGGGATGGTCTGACTGGAAAATTTGGTCTTAATCAAAAGCAAGTCCATTCTGGCCGGACTGACCGGTCTAATCTTATCAATAGGAAAGCGCCACTAGATTGAGTTCTAGATGGAGGCCGATCTTGAGTTCTAACTTGAGTCCTAGCTTGGGTCCTAGATTGAGTCCTAGATTGAGTCCTCTCTTGAGTCCTAGATTGAGTCCAAGATTGGGTTCTAGACTGAGTTCTAGATTGAGTCCTAGATTGAGTAGTAGATTGGGTCCTAGACTGAATTCTAGATTGAGTCCTAGATTGAGTCCTAGCTTGAGTCCTCTCTTGAGTCCTAGATTGAGTCCAAGATTGGGTTCTAGACTGAGTTCTAGATTGAGTCCTAGATTGAGTAGTAGATTGGGTCCTAGACTGAATTCTAGATTGAGTCCTAGATTGAGTCCTAGCTTGAGTCCTAGATTGAGTCCTAGCTTGAGTCCTAGATTGAGTCCTAGATTGAGTCCTAGATTGAGTCCTAGATTGAGTCCTAGATTGGGTTCTAGACTGAGTTCTAGATTGAGTCCTAGATTGAGTCCTAGATTGGGTCCTAGACTGACTTCTAGATTGAGTCCTAGATTGAGTTCTAGATTGAGTCCTAGCTTGAGTCCTAGCTTGAATGCTAGCTTGAGTCCTAGATTGAGTCTTAGATTGAGTCCTTGATTGAGTCCTAGATTGAGTTATAGATTGAGTCCTAGATTGAGTCCTAGCTGGAGTCTTAGATTGAGTCCTAGATTGAGTCCTAGCTTGGGTCCTAGATTGAGTTCTAGATGGAAGCCGATCTTGAGTTCTAACTTGAGTCCTAGCTTGGTTCCTAGATTGAGTCCAAGATTGAGTCCTAGCTTGAGTCCTCTCTTGAGTCCTCTCTTGAGTCCTCTCTTGAGTCCTCTCTTGAGTCCTCTCTTGAGTCCTCTCTTGAGTCCTAGATTGGGTTCTATACTGAGTTCTAGATTGAATCCTAGATTGAGTCCTAGATTAAATGCCAGCTTGAGTCCTAGATTGAGTCCTAGATTGAGTCCTAGATTGAGTCCTAGATTGAGTCCTAGATTGAGTCCTAGATTGAGTCCTAGATTGAGTCCTACATTGAGTCCTAGATTGAGTCCTAGATTGAGTCCTAGCTGGAGTCCTAGATTGAGTCCTAGATTGAGGCCTAACTTGAGTTCTAGCTTGAGTTTTAGATTGAGTCTTAGCTTGAGTCTTAGCTTGAGTCCTAACTTGAGACCTAGCTTAAGTTCTAGCTTCAGTCCTATCTTGAGTTCCATTAACAGAAATTAATGGGAGGATGGCGACCAATTTTGAACAGTAAATATATAAGGCGAATATATCAAAGTGATAATTCTGCTTACCGAGTAGCTTGCCCACTATTTGCCGACCTCCTGTTCTAAACAACAACTATTATCCAATCATTCTACGATCTGCCATATTGTGTAGAAATAGTAAAGAAATATAAGCAAGTCATGCACCACTGGATTACGGTCGGATTTTGTTTGATACTTTCAATATCGTCTTTGGTCAAATGCTCGAGAGTGGATAGAGGAACCTTTATCTTGCATGTAATAGATTACATATTGACCAAATTGGCTGAAGTTGTATACCTCCAATTGAACAACTACCGCCAACTTGTAATGACAACAAGACAATATGCATTTTGAACTCACTATGATTGATGGAGGCTCAAACATTGACAAACGATAGCTCGAGAGATATACTGTCATTTGGCGGATCGTTGGTATATACCTGATATAAACATGTGAAGAAGTAAATAATTTGAAAGTCGCTGTTGCTTAAATAGCGAGGTCGGCAAATAGTAGGTGAGATACTCAATTGGCAGAATTTTCATTTTAATATTTCCCCTCTATATATTTACTGTTCAAAATTGAATGCCATTTTATGAAGGTTATATGTAAATTAACCCTTAGGCGGCGGCCATTATGTCATCAATTTCTGGTAATGTAACTTGAATGAGTCCTAATTTGAGTCGTAACTTAGCTTGAGTCTTAGCTTGAGTCCTAGCTTGAGTTCTGCATCGAGTCCCTACATTGAGTCTTAGCTTGAGTTATAACTTGAGTTCTATCTTGAGTTCTAGCTTGGGTTCGAACTTAAGTTCGAACTTTAGTCCTTGCTTGTGTCTTAGCTTGAGTCTTAATTGATGTCCTAGCTTGAGTCCTAGCTTGAGTCAAACCTTGAGTCTTAGCTTGACTTGTAACTGACCTAAATGCCAGCTCAGGTCCTTACTTTCATGATAACTAGATATACATAAACGCAACAACCCATCGACCACTTTTACATACATTTTTTTAACACCCCCCTTTTTCCTCAAATAACATCCGATTAGATTTTGTTAAAATATTATAACTTCCCCTGTCTCATGCAGTTCTTGCGAATACCTCTGTGATCGAACCGAAGTAAATACAGTACTGTAAAATCGGACTGTCAAGATGAAGCAAAAAAAACAATAAATTTTTATTTAAAAATATACAACAGTAATGGTCGACTAAACGATAAACTTGTGTCAAGTTGTAGTCGTCCGACATATATGGCATTTTCAATGAGACTGACACGGCAAAGAGAAACGATAATCACAAAGACTGAAGTGACTTTTCAAAGTTGAACAAAAAGGAAAACTTAGCCGTTTGCGCTGTGTATATATGGTTGTAAAATAATATTCTGTTGACATGCATGAAGTTGCTAAAGTGATCTTCTTTTAGATTTTGCAAGGTTTAAATAGCTTCCTAGTCTGTTTCAACGTATTAAAATTAATATCTAGAAAAATATACGTATAATAGAACTAAAAAAACAAACCAGTATAGTCATGAGTAAGTAACAGGCAAGTAACAGGCAAGCTTTTCAGTCAAAAATATAAACAGCGGAGAAAATTGACAAAGTTCATATGAGTAAAAGACGGCATGGAGTTAACGTCAAAGTCAAAAACACTGAAAAGCACCACGAAAAACACCACAGAAAACAATTTAGCGAATCTATTTATAAGAGCTTGAACACCAGAAATGAAAGAAAAACAAAACTAACAATGTATTGTAAACAGACTGTTTTGATGAATCAAACGGCAAATTTTCATTCAAAAATAGATAACAGTGAAACTGGAGGTCAAGAAAAAAAAGGATTTTTCACTGGGAGTGATATTTGAAAATGGAACAAAAATTGCAAGAGCCGTAGGCGAGGAGGAGCTCTTGGATCTGCATCCTCCCCAGGCCCTCGTTGCATCATGGACAGGTCACACATGCCGAATTTAGGGCCTGCCAGATCGTGTAAAAAATTTGGCAAAATTTGGCACGGGATAAATTTGCATAATTAACTACCATTGTTAAAAGCCATGGTTATTTCCGAAGATTTTGAAGGACATTGAAGACTTTTGACATACGAATCCTAGCTTTAAAATGAAGGAATTGTTGAAAAAAGCAATTACGGTTGAACTTTGTCAACTTTCGGCCGGAATAATCTACGAAAATGCACTTTAGTCTACCCCAGAGACTCTTGGGTTCATACTTTTTCTGTTTCCACAACAACTGAAACTTGAATTACGCTACACTATAGCCTACAATTTAACAAAATTAAATCTCATTAACTCTTGGTCAGTTGACAGTCTTCGATAGCTAAATAAACCAAAAAACTAAAGAAAAACTTGTACTTTCCTGACCGTAGAATTTGCTTTTGTTCAGCAGATATTTTTTCCTTCAATCCCTTTTTGTCGCTAAAAATATTATTGGAAGAAGGTCGGTAATTCTAAAACATATTGGTTTCTTCATTGTCATGGTCTGTAAGAAAGTTTAGACCGAATTTCCTGGTGGGTGACCTCACAGTGTTTAAAGATTTTGGACGTACGTTTGTCGAACAGCGGCCGGAAAAAAATTGCAGGCCCTCTCAAAACTATCGCCTCTAGGGCCTAGTCTCGCTGTGCATAATGGGATCGGTCACCATTTTGTTTACAGGATCTGGCAGGCCCTCTCAAAAGTGTGACTTGTCCATGATGCAACGAAGGCCTGCGGAGGAGGCAGCTCTTGGATAGTAGGAACAGTCTGGGACCGTGTATAGATTTATATCCGGGTTTGCAATTTTGCCCCCAAACTGATCCAAGATGCCAATGCCCCCAGTTTTATTTATAATCTGTATGGGTTTTACGGGTATGAAGTAAATGACAATGGAGTACCCAGTCTCCTAGAAACGCGGTCATGCTCCAAAAGAACAATAATTAGATACGTATAAATTCGCATCTCATTGATTTGTTACAGTTATTTTTCTCTGATTGGGTTATGTTTATATGATTGGCTTATTTTTGGTCACATGATTATCTTTCTTATATAAGCTCGTTGTTTGTTTACACTCTTTACGTTTCTCTCTGACGAAGGGCCTTCGCTCGAAATGTTAGATTCCAACGTTCTCTGTTTCGGCAGTATATCAAACATTACTATATTTCGATTGTTGTTAATTCAGTCACTGGTTTGTCATATTAAAGTGTCACTAAGACGAAATTTTCACCTCTCATTTTTATTTCACCATTGGAAAGTATACCCACCTACAACCACTGACCTATATATAATGGACCGCGCACGTCACTGGGAGAATTGAAGCCAGCGGCCGCCATCTTACGGTGCTAAAATATTCGAATTCCTTAATTTTACCGTGCCATGTTCGACGTCAAAAAAGACGCCGTTATTATCCGTAAACGTGCTGTTTTTGATATCAACAGAAACAACACGTATTCAAGACATTATAAATAGACAATAATTTGTCATCACTTACAAGACATCCAAAGGATCTCAAAACAAAGCTGAAAATTCGAAGGATTTCTGCATTCGGTTTTTGAAATTAACATGGTGTGATTTCCCGAGATCACTGGTCCAGCCGTATTCACTCCCAGATTGGAAAAGTATACAGTTGATGTAAAATATTTAAGCCGAAATTGACCATGGTCTGTATGTCCATGAGCAGAAATTGTGAAGGTAAGTCTCATTTTTTTCTATCAGAAAAATAGCGTATGTTCTTTGGTAAATAATTTGGATTTCCAAGCACACCACATGAGTAGTGTATAAAGGCCGATCCTGGGACATACCTTAATGGCCGCCATTTGTTTACTAAAATTTTGACTTCCAGATTCCTGGGACCCCCTCCTGGATTTTAATTTAAAGATGGCTGCCGATCCTGGGACATACCTTAATGGCCGCCATTTGTTTACTAAAATTTTGATTGCCGATCCTGGGACATGTTTGAAAAGATTACCCACCCCCCTTCTAAAAAGGTTTGCGACACCCTCCTGGATTTTTTTAAAGATGGTTGCCAAGTTTTTTGGGTTTGGGGGTTTTGGAATTTTTTGACTTCCGGTTTCCAAAATGGTTGCCAAGGGTTTCCAAAATGGTTGCCAAGTTTTTGGGACTTTTTGGGGATGGGGTTTTTAAGATTTAATTGACTTACTTGTTTTTAAAGATGGTTGACAAAATAAAATGCCAACATACAGAAAAAGAGGAGTAAGAGGCCAATTTTTCCAATCCAACGCCGGAAATACAAAAGGTATATGCAAAATTTGCAAATTTGAAACAAACACAGAAACAGCACTAAGATTGCATTTTAAGTTTGTCCATAAAAATGAGAAGGGAGTGTTTAATGCTAGTTTTAGATGTTTGAAATGTTCCAAAACTTTTAAAAACAAAAAAGAAGAAGAAATTCATTCTAAATCTCATGAAGTTAGAATCAAAGGTAACAAAAAATATTTTAAATAACCAAAAAAACTTTAAACATTTTCAAAATTTTGTATTCTTTTTGAATACAAATCTTTAACATAATTTACTTAGTTTTATAATGACCAATGGCCAAAGTTGATATTTTGTCTTCTAAAATAACCCTCTTGTCATCTGCAGAGTTTAGTGCGATCTTGTTGACACGAATGGTTTGTATTGTGTGTTTAGTGCTTCTAAAAGTGTTCATTCCCCTAATGACATCCTTGTCTGTTAATATGCAACTTTTGTAATGTTCAAAATTCAAATCCTTGTTGATGACAGCTTTTGCGATACCTTTACATTTTTTGGTTTCCTTTTGTTCCATTAGTCCTGTTAAAGGGTCCTTCTTTTTTGCCATTTTGATAGCATATGATTTTGATCTATTACCTGCAAATGCTGCAATAATTTCAGCACCTGTTTCGGACTTCATTTTACCAAGGATTTTCTTGTTTTCCTTTTTAATACCACTGGGGTGGTTCTCAGGAAAATTTGAGGTATCAAACATTTTTGTAACATCATCCTTGATATCTGTAAAGAAGTCATTGGTTTTGATCTCATAACACAATGAATCTGTGTCCTCAAACAACAACTTTGACTTGTTACCATATTTTGGTTTGATGTAATTGTAATGGAAGTCATACATCAACACCTTACTTTTGTCCAATATTGCGGCACCCACAAATATTGGTTTGTTTAACTTAACCCTGGTTTTCTTCATATGAATGGCTGCCAAGTTTTCAGTAAATATTGTGTTGCCTTTGTAATTGGGTTTTTTTGCTAATTTTTCAAGTTGGTCGTCAAATGATACAAGTCTAATGTCAATCCGGTTTCTGACATTTTCCATGGTCTTACCAAAAACAGAATTATTCATTAATTTATAGAAATCTTTTTCAAAGTCATTCTTGGCTGCAGTCCGTAATTTTGTATTTAACATTATATAATCTTTCATCCAAGCTTTTTCAACAAATGACACACCACGATGAATTTTTGTAAGTTTTAAACCATTTTTCAAAATCTGGTCCAAGGCTTCGTAATGTACCACATACTTAACCTTGTCATTTAAATTTGGTACTAACTTTTCAACCTTGTCAACAACCAGTTTTTCAGCTGCAAATGGTTTTTCATTATGCAAGTCATGGAGTTCTTTTGGGTATTCAAGATCCACTTCTAAAAAGCAACCCACACCCTCCATTGTCAAATATTTTTGCCAGTTTTTAAGCTCCTTTTCCGGAATCCATTTGAAACCACCAATTGGTAATGGTTGGGTCATTGGCACACCATAGAGGTTGTTCATATCCAAATATGGAATGAAAATGCTTTCTTTTTCAGGATTGTAGTCCTCCATGTAAACATTGTTGGCTTCTGAATATCTATGGGTTATGGTTGAAATCCCACCACGAATTCCTTTTTCGATCATTAAGTACATGTCTGGGTCTGTCAGTAGTTCCAACTTTTGTCCCGTTAGTTTCAGCAAAGCATCCCAAGCCAAACCAGGAGCTGTGTAGTACCACATTGGGTCAAGTTTGTATGTTTCTTTACACATCTTTCTGAAATTTTGAATGACGTCAGAAAGTCCCAACACGTCAGTTTTTTGATACAACTCCATGTAATCTTTTAGAGTCTTGCAACCAAATTTTTGCCAGACATTCTTGCCATGTTCATAATCTTCAATACTAACATTTTTAAGTGTTAACCTTGAATAGAATTTTTCATGTGGTGGAAATTCTGTACAGTCCAACTTTTTCAAACTGGTTAAAATTTCGTACGGAAACACACCCTTTCTTTTCAAAAGTTCCACATGATCTTTGGGGTGGTCTTTGAAACCATTCTCAGTGTAATGAAACTCGTTATTTGGTAGGTTTGATGTTAGAGTGGCTAAAGAACTGGACATAAATTTTAATGAGTCCAAGAACCGTAATTCTAAAGGCACCCATTTTTTAACCTGTCTACCAGTTTTTGGGTCAGTTTTCAAACCACCATCCATCCAAAGCTTCTTATTAACGCTAATGTACTCCTCTTCTGTTTTGGCAATACACCCAAGCTTGCCATCTGACAGTCCCAAATATTTTGCAATTAAATGACTATCATACCCAGAAAAGTTGTGGAAGAGTACTGGAATATGTCTGGCACTTGACATTGCATAATTGCAGTCGTTATGGGCAGCACCCCTGTAGATACCATTTAAATGGTCATGGTCCCTGACTTTACTTTTTGGAGTTAATTTACTGGCTTTCCAAATACTTCTTGGGTCCAAATCTTTTGGATTTCTTTTTACAAACCCACCACCACAAACATAACAGTGGGTTGCGTTTTGAAAGTTGGTTTCATTTTCTGCTGTCATGATAATTTTTTTAGGATTCCTTAAATATGTGTGCCAAATCTTTTTTGCTTCCATTTCAAGCCTTTCAACAAACATTTTACCTATGTCCTCAAAGTCATGTTTTTTGGTGTAACTAACATACTTACCTGGATAAATTTTTGAATCTGAACAAATAATGTTAAACCCATAGCTGATTGGCACATGTTCCTGGTAAGCTTGTGTATAACTTTTGGACTCATCAGTTTTTGGGAATGGTAGGGTTTTCAACATACACTCAAAATCTGCCACAATAATGAACGGAACATCCTGGGTTTTCTTTAAATCTTTGAAACCCCAACCCATGATGTCATCCTCTCCTTTTTCAGGATACTCTTGGATTTGTGCGTCATGGGACCTACAAATAACCTCATGTTGACTTAGAATATCTTTTGTTTCGAAAGGGTTGAGACAAAAGTTACAGAAGAACTTTTCGTGTTGATGGTTGTTATTTTGGGTTGTCAAAAGTTTACCTTTGTCCTTGATACAACTAAAATGGTCATTCCACCAAAACAAGTTAACCCTTTTGTCATGTTCAGACCTTGAAATTTGCATTTGACAAACTTTTTTGATCTCATCATCGTATGTTAGAACATTTACACCTATTTTGTTTAACTTTTCAAAATTTGAAATTTCTTTAATTTTGACTGGGAATGACAGTCCTCGCACATCATAATCCTCAACCATTAACTGGATTGACACAGGAATTCTTTCCAGTTTTTGAGCATTTGGATCTTTTTGTAGTGTCTCAGCAATTGCAACTGCGTACAAGAAACACAAGTCATCTTTAACATTTTTGGGGTTGATGATTGCTTTTTTGCTTCTGATGAATTTGGGCAGTTGTTGGTACCTTTTACCATTTAGGGGCTTATACTTGGTTATTGAAATATGCAGCTTTTCAACAGATCTTATTGACCAACCCGAACCCTTCTTTTGGTGGGATGCTAGATTCTCCAACATTTCCTGTTTTGAAATTTTGTATAGTTCTGTAACATCTTCTGGGGTTGTCATAGCTTTCATGTTTGAAGTAAAGTAAAACAGGTCCACTTCTTCCAAATTTTCAACATGATCGTAATGTACAAGTTTACAGATAAGAGTTGTCTTGACTTTTTTGGAATTTTCAATACCATTAATTAGTTTTTCAACACCTAATGTTGTTTGTTCTAGGAATACAACTGGATCTTTGTAATTTTGACCTGAAATTTCGTAAAGTTCTGCTGCTCCTTTTGCAAATGTTTTAATTAAAATTGGTACCGTTTGCCGAACTTTTTTGTTTGCTTTCATTCTTCTTTTGAAAATTTTGGATAGCTTGTTACCAACAACTTGCCTAGTTTTTTTCAGTTTTTTGCCAGCTCCCAACCATTTCTTGTCCCACCTAATTTTGTCTTGCCTTGCCTCTTCCTGTTTGATCTCTTTGGTCCATTTTGCTCGTTCCTTTGTCTGTAATTTTCTCTCTGTTTTTTGTTGAAATTTTTTGAGGTCGTCTTGAAGCCTGTCTTGTTGGTTAACAAGTTTTTGCTCCTTCTTTAACTCCTTCTCCTTTTGTTTCTTTTGGAGTTTTGCGAGTCTTTCGGGTTTGAAGGGATTTAGATCCTTGTCCCTCTGCAGCTGCCTTTGTTTTCTAAGACGGGCAGCTTCCCGAATTTTTAATAATTTAGGATCATTAGTTTGTATCGTCATTTATTACTATATGAATTTTTTTATAAAATAAAAATGGATGATAATAATGTTGATATTGAAGCTGCTTTTGATTATTTTGAGAACCAGATTGTCAAACAAGTAAACAGAGTTTCATTTTTTGGTGTTTTTATGATTGGGGTCATTATTTTGAATGTTGTGTTTGTATTATGGTGGCTTACATTATTTTAAAAAAACTTCATAAAAAAATTACTACCCAACATTGGATAGTAATTTTAAAAAAAGCATGACCAAATTTACTAACGATCCAAAACATATTCTATTCAAAGCTTAGTCTTAGAAAACAGTCGGCTACTGTTTATATATGTGGATTTTGAAAAATTTTACCGACTTACGGACCAATATTTACCATTAAACATAACTTCCATGTTTTTTTTGATGCAATATGGGATGAAACTTGGGTTTTTGTGTAAATTTAGGGCTGCATTGTAAATACTTGGAAATTCTATTGTGTTTCCAGCAGCAGAAGTAAATGTTATTTTTACAGGTGTCCTAATGACATTTCTGTGGTGCTTGTCATAAACTTCATTTTTAACTAATGGTATTTCCAATTTTTCGCAAATAGTTTTTAAATTTAAACTGTGGGAACCTTTGACACCAAGTTTTTTACCAATTTGTCTTAATTCTTTAAGATATGTTGGTGGTGGTTCATTGTCCCGTATTTCTTTAAGTCTTTTGTTTGCACTTGTTCTTAGTTGCATTCTAATTTGAAAAAGTTTTTTGAGTTCCATAAGTTTTTTTTGACGATCAGCTTCAAGTTCTTCTTCTTCTTTTTTTTGTAAATAATTTCTAATGTTTTCAAGTGTTGATGATGTTGTCATTTATTACCATATGGTTTCTTTTTAAATTTCTTATTTTTGGAAAATAAGAGATTTTTTTTAAAATTTCAATAATAATGTTCATTTCTAACATCATTGTGCACCCAACGATCCTTTTCATTTTGTACCCATTTTTCCCTAAGAAGTGTGTTCCGCCTTGTCCTCCGCTGTTTCCGAATTTGTCGGTACCAATTTTGAATCCTTGTTAATATCATCATTTATTTCATTTGTTTTTAAAGACTCAACAGAAGCCGATTTTTTACAACTTGGAACTTTTGTATAATTTTTAACTGTTTTATTTGACCAACCTATTTGCAGATTTCCTTCCATAACCAAATCATCTTTACCAAAACTTAGCCCCAGCTGGAACCCTTTTTTAGAAATATGATTTTTGTTTAATTTTTCTTTTGGTTTTGATTTTGAGTTGCCCATTTTTGTTTTATTTTCTGGTTACAAGCCAATATTTGCCATTGTAAGGGATATGTTTTTTGTTACTAATGTAATAGTTAATACTTCTGTGTCCTTTTTTTCCTAATGCACGGGCTGATGCCATCATGCTTGGGAATTCCACAATATCTCTTACAAATGGAACTACAGCAGTAAACAAAATTTTGGTAGGATGGGTTTCTTTGTTAGTATAACGTTTATGTGGTACAAATTTAAATCCAAGTTTATAGCAAAGTGTTGTGTTTGTGAGTTCGGTTGGAGCAGGAACCCCCAATTCAGAAGCTATTTTGAGTAATTTAGCTCTTGGAATTGGATTTTGAATGGTAATTGGGGATGTTTCTAGATTTAATCCACCAAGTCGCCCCTGCAAATGTTTTATATTATTTTCTAAAACTTTATTTTGATATCTGCCTTGTATTGGCATTGTGCGACATACATTCCAAAGTTTTCCATCATACTTAACTGATTTTTTGTTTCTAATGTGGTAATTAATAGCTTCTGCACTTTTTCTTTTAATAGCAGTAGTAGCATCACCAATACTTGCAAAAATTATCTCATCTATACCACCAACTTCTTTAAATGTAATTGTAACCTGACCTAAATTATGTGGATTGGGCATACCTGGTTTTGGGTGGGGTTTAAATTGAATTCCATTTTTTTCAGACATTGTCATTCTTGTTAATGGTTCAATTGGTACCCCATTTTTGTGTGCTAAAGTTTGCAATTCTGCTCCTGTTAAATAACCTGGGTTTGATTCCGGTATGTAAAGTTTCTCCAAATTCTCATGCAACTCATCTTTTAAAAGTTTGACTTCAAATTCTAATATATCTTTGATTCCCATTTATTATTCTTTTAGAAACCATTCTTTTAAATTCAATTTTTCCTAACTTAACAAAATTAGGAAAACAAAAGAATTTTAAGCAATATCAACTCAACTGTTATTGGAATCAACAGAACTGCCACCACTGACATTTTCAGAAGAATTTTCATCATTCTGTACTGAAACATTTTTATTTAAAGTTGGCTTCCGATCCCACACATGTTTGGCAATGATGATGCCACCTGTTAATAATCCAATCATTGGAATGTAGGGGGAGACTTTCAAAACCAATGACCTAACATCATCACAGAAAAGTTTGTTTGAAGAAAGTTCAGCATCGAGTTTTTGGTCATCTTGTACCAACTCCAACTGCTCCATCAACTCTGAAAATTTTGTAACAAGAGTCTCTGTTAACAATGATGTCGTTTTTTCAAGTTGGACCCTATCATAATTTTGTTTAATTTTTTCAAGTTGACCCATTGAGGCCTTTTTTAGATATGCTTCCGAATATTTGATTTCCTTTGCAAAGGATAGGCGGATCAAGTTTTCCCTAAGATTTAAATCTTGCGGTTCTTCTGGTTCTTCCATTTTTGCATATTCTGAATTCATTTATATATGTTTATTTTTTATAATTTTTGTATTCTGTGTAAACAAAATATGTCAATCCTATCGCAAGGACCCACAAATTTTTCGCCAACCATGCTAATCCCTTTGCACCCCATGATAATGCAGTTGCCAATATGCTAAGAATTGGTGCTATTATAGGCCAAGCAGCTTTTGCAAGTTTTGCTAGTGCTTTTGCTAATGCTCCTGTTGCCTTTGCAGTCGTTACAACAGCAGCTTTTCCAGCTAGAACAACAGTTGTAATAATCCCAGCTATGGAAATGGCAATTGCAGCTGAGACACCCATGTTTTGTTTAGCCCATTCTTTAAATTTTTCGAATCTGGTTATGACATGATCTTCAAGTAATTTTTTAACATAATCTGTTTTTGGTTCCATGTTATTCATAATTCTAAGTTGCTCAGCTCTTAGTTCGCATGAAGCCGCAACCCTTTTGAATTCTTTTTTTGTTTCTGGATCTTTTTTCTTTTTTGTCATGTCTTCCCAAAACTTTTGGTTAATTTCAACAGAAGCTAAATCTGTTGACCTTAGAGTTCCACCAAGGTTTCTAAGAGCACCATCACCAGCAACTTCATCAATATCTCCATTATCATTTGCTTCAATGATATCCATTTCTATATTTACTTCATCACCCAAATCTCTGGCAACTTCTTTCTGAACTGCTTCGGCTGCTTGTGGGGGTATGTTAAGCTCTTCCTCTATCCTTCCAGCTCCAGTTTTCGAATGTTCGACACTTACTTCCTTTAACAAATCCTTAAATTTTTTAATTTTGTTAAGAACTTTTTGCCCTTTTCCTTTTGAATATTCAAATTCGCCGCTATTAGCATCTCTAACAAGAACTAGTACATTTTCAAACTTAAGTCCATCAACCTCAAATGTTTTTTGATCAAATGAAAATGCACTATCTTTTAATAATTTTTTGCTTGCTTTGCCATCACTCCCAACTACTGTTTGACTTAAATTTTCATAAAAAAACTTTTTTTTTAATTTTGTAGCATCTAAACTTTGTCTTCTGGACACTTTTGCTATAAAGTCTTTTCTCCTTTTTTGAAATAATTCATCCGACTCCCCTTTAAATTGAACAGGTTGGTTACGAAGTGTTTCTCTCATTTTTCTACTTTCATCTAAATCAACTAAACCATCAGCCCCATGAACTTCTTCAAATTCATTAAAAAGATTGTCAAGTTCATCAAAATATGATTGGTTAAAAGATTCTTCAAAAGTTCCACCAAAATTTGTTTCTTCTGTTCCTGTCTCACCTGGTACGTCAGGCATTGCTCCTAAATTATCCAATCCAATATTTTCATCCATTATTTATTTATGTTTGTTCCCCAATTTTTACCAAAATATTTATGTCTGGGTTCCAATAACTTTAACCAACTCCTCGCCATAAAATTTTCCCATAATGTCCTCCTCCTTATCTCGAATTCTGTACATAACAGGAACTCCCCTGAAAACCGCTGACACAGTAAAAATTTCATTTGTAAAATTTGGATCATATCCTTTTGCAAAGTTTTTTCTGTATTTTTGGATCCTGACATTGTCCCCAATTTTGAATTTTGGTTTTATTTGGGATTCAAGAGGAGGGATCCCATACAGGGTAAAGAAAACTTTGGATTGGTTGGTATCATTGACATCTTTGGGTTTCATTTTAATGGTGCTGTGGATGGTGTTGTTGTAACTTCCCACAAATTTTTCAAGATTATTTAACCACTCCTTGTTCCCTTTAAAAGTAAAAAATTTCCACATTCTGTTTTTCAAAGTCCTGTTAAATCTTTCCACAAGTGCAGCCTTTCTGTGGGATCTGGATGAAAAATATTCTATGTTTAAAGATTTCAAAAGAGTTTTTACTCCAACATTGTAAAACTCCTTTCCCTCGTCAAACTGGACTGTTTCCGGATATTTGCCAAATCTTTTTTTAAATTCTTCCAACATTTTGCTAACACCTGGCACCATAGCGACAGTACTTTTTCTTTTAACAGGAACTGCGAAACCAAATCTTGACAAAATTTCAATACCTGTTAAGATCCATTTTTGGTCATTATTTTCAGAACCAAATTTTGCCATATCTACCAAGTCCATTTGCATCTGGTCAGCAAGATTTTTAACAAATGTTTTCTGGTATTTTTTTGGTTTTCTTATAGGTTTGTGCAATGTAAAAACTTTTTGGCTGTGTAACCATTCTTTAACCAGTTTTCGGGTTATTGAGGGGTTTTCTTTTACAGCAGCTTGGTAAAGTTTTTCCATGGATTGGTAACCTGTTACAGGATTGTAGTAAATATCTCGAAGCTCAAGATCAATAAGTAAAAGTTCATCTTCCATTTATTTTGATGTTTACAAATATGCCCTTCCAACAGTCCAATCTTTCTGGACGTCATTTAGGGTCATGTGGTACCACCTTTAAATAAACAATGACAGAATCTAAAAAATGGCCCGAAGAATGGGACGTTTCTGGATCAGTCCAAAAATTTTCCAAACAACCAAAGGCTTTTGTAAACATCAACACCATTACAATTTTTGTAAATGAAAAAGAAAATTTTATTGTAAACTTGATTCCCATCGATTTGACATTTCAACAGCCAATGAAAACAAGAAATCCAAACATAAATGATTTCCTTACTATTCCATATTTTACAGCTATTGCTGCCAGTTATGTTGCAAGCTACTTGTGTGGTATTTCTGACTACCATTTCCAAAATAATTTTGCAAGATTTCGGTCTTCTTTTTTGACAAGCATTGTCCATTATCATTATGTTTTCCAAGTAAGAAGGTTTTTAAAACATCCAAACAAATTAAGGAGGTTTTTGACAGAAGATGTCATAAAAATTTTACAACACAACCCCAATGACGTTTGGGTAAAGAAGATTAGCAACTCCACACAAAATGCAAAAGAATTTACACAAGATATGAAAGATCTTGGATACGAAGTCAGATATGTAAAGTTGGAAAAAGAGAGTTACGGAAGAGTTAACACTTATGAAGAATTGGTGTCAGCTGGTTCTAGATATCCGGATGATTTCAAACATTTTGTTCCCAAAGATTCCAATGGGTTAACACTCCTCGGTCAGAAATTATTCCAACAATCTTTAGAATCTTTTGTGTACTGTGTTTTGGGAGCACAGGCAAAGACGAGGTGGGTCATTGTTGGTGAAGGTGCTAAAAGTTTACAAACACAAGAAGTGTTTAAAAAGTTAATGGAAGATACCATAGCACAGGATGATATTACTGTTTCCATTTCGAATATGAGACAAGCCATCAAGTCCACAAATGTTGTTCTGAATTTTGCTATAAGTCCGGGTTTAATTTTGATCCCATCTGACATGAGAATTCTTATTAACCCAATTAGTGGGTTCAATAATGTTCTTACTCTGGCCACAACTGGGATGTCTCTTGGACTTAACAGAAATCTCAATATTGGCAAATCCCCAAAACCGGTTGGCAAAGATGTTGGCGAAACTTTTGTAAAACCTTCCACAAAACCTTCAAAATATAAACCAGGAATCCTTACACCATCTGTAACATCTGAAAAAACTGATGACAGATTACCAGAAGTTTTTGGAGCTTCAATTGGTACTGTTTTCATACTATTTAAAGGAATAGCAAGATTAATTTAAATAAAAGAAATGGCATTTCGAAAATTTAATATTTCAAACTTTCCAATCATTGAAACCCCCGAAGAAGAGGAGTCAAAAGATTTTAATGAAAGTCTTCTGGAACTTGAAACTCTTAAAAACAAAAGTAGTTGTTGTAGGGTACAAAAGGAAGAAATTGAAGGATTCATAATTTGTGGAAAATGTGGTATGGAGTTGGAACAGCTGCTTGCTTACAACCATAGAGAACCATCACCACTCCCACAAAAAAACTATGTCAAATTATTTTGGAAAATGTTCCCAAAGGAAGAGAAAATTGTTGGGTACGAAATCATGAAATTCTTTTTAAAATCAAAGAATCGTCTCAATGGTTTGGGTTTGGTCTCAGACAAAAATTTTAGTGTTAAATACATTATGTCCATTATTTTGGGAATCTGTAAAAGAGATGATCTTTTAAAAAAAATGAAGAAACCAACTCTTGCAGAACTAAGAACATTTGATGAGATTAAATATATTTTAAACTATTCTCCAAAAGATAACGCTTACATACCATACCAAGTAGGATTCAAAGTTTTTGGGACTGCTCTCAGTGTTGAAAATGTTTTGAAAATTGAAGAAATGAGTGGGATCAGAAAGTGCAAAGAGTACACAAAAATTATTGAAGAAGGAAAGAATCTTTGAGAAACTTGGGAGAAACTTTTTAAAACTTATAACAAAAAAATGTTATAAATTTTTACTAAATATTTTTAAAACCTCATACAACAACTGCCAACAACCAACCAGCACCAGCCCCAAGAAGTGTTACAGTAATAGTCATATATTTTTCCATTTCCTCGCTTGGTTGGTAATAATCTTTAAGTTTTGGTTCAACTGGTTTTTCTTCTTGGATCATCTCATGGAGTTGTTGAAAAGCTTTTGATGTTACTGCCATGTCATAGTTTGCATTCCGGATTTCATCTTGGAGTTCTCTAACTTTGTCCTTTCTTTTAATTTCATTTTCAAAGAATCTTTCTTTGTCTTTTTGAAGTCTTTCTGTTGCCAAATTATGTCTTTTTGCTTCTTCAGCATAACCATGTTTGTTAAATGACTGGAACAAATAACCTGCACCCGCAAAGGCAACCGCATTAAATAATCCTCCTGCTATCATTGATGCCATTTATTTAAAAGATGACCAAAGTTTTGGAACAATCGAGATTTTCATTGATGGTTCATTTGGTTCTTTTAACTCCCAATTTTTATAATTTCTTTGGATCCACATTTTTGGGTATGTAACCCTTGTCCTGTGCCATTTTTACCACAAACAATCCTCCTGCAACTGCAAGACCAAGTTTTGCTGTTTCTTTAATACTTGCTGGTGCTGCTAAAGATTGGCCTGTTAAATTTTTGACAACCATACTAACTCCAACTGCACCAACAGTTATCAAAGCTGCTTCGTATAGTTCATTTAAAACCTCGTTCTTATTCATTTATTAATATATTAAAAAAATTATAACAAAATTTTGAGGAAAGTAAAAATTTATAACATTTTTTTGTTATAAGTTTTAATGAAAGTTTTTCAGAAAAGTTTTAGAAGATTTTCAAAATTTCAATTACTTTTACATAATTCTTTAAAGCTGGTATCAAATTATTTATAGAAACCTTCAAGTTTGTTAGGTTTTGGTCTTTTTCATCTTTCAAAAATGCTTTCAATCTTATCAAATAATTCAACAACTCTTCTGCGGTTTTAATTTTGTCAATGTCAATAATCATCTTTTATTTATGGAGTCTCATAATTCTGTGGACATAAAAAAATTTCAAGAAGGATATCCCCAACATTGTGGTCAACTTTGAATTTAAGTTCGTTGTATACACCATTGTCCAACATTGCTTCAGAATTAATGTTTGCAAATTTTTCCACTGACCCTTTCAAAAGTTGTCTTGTTGTAATTGGAAGAACCGCAGCTGTTCTGTCCCGTTTTCCTGAAAATGATGTCCGAGTCCCATCGATCATTTCGCAAGATATGCATACAAATCTCATCCCAAGATTTATGTTGACTGTTTCTGGACTGACAAGATTTGCTCCTCCCCTAATTACTGTTGTCTCTGGATATCCTAGCAAAGGACCAAGTTTAAGCAGGGAAAGATTTCTTGTTGGAAATAATCTGATTTTGCAGCTGTAAGGAAGTAGTTCCGACTTTATTTCATTTTCTTTTAAAACCCTCATAATCATGCCAACAGTCCAATAACCATTGTAAAAGCTAATTTTTTTGGTTCCATGCATAACAAAAGTTGGACTTGTTAAATTATTGTAATCCCAAAAAACTGTCGCGTCTTTAACCATTAGTTTGGTATCTTCAATAATCAAAGGATCTTCAAATTTTACTGTTGTTTCTCCGTTTTTCAACAATATTCTTAGGTTCCTCATTTATCTTAAAGTTTCAAAAGTTTATCAAATTTTTTCCAAATGGTTCAACTATTTTGTGGTCATAGGGGTGGATTAAATTAATCTCCAATTTTGAATATTTTTTGGATTTTAAAGTCTCTTTTATTCTCTTTTCTTCTTCTTTTGGAATGTCTAAATAATCATCTAAAATTACTTGCATATCTTTTCTGTTTGGATTGTAAAATGTAACCAGTTTTGAAATATTTTCTCGGTATGGTTTTGCAATGCTTGTCAGTTGCTGGGTAACAACTATTGTACTAATATTCATATGTCTGGCTCCAAAACCAAGTTTTACCAATTCGCTGGTCCGGTTTTTGACACTCTGTCCAGAAGCACAGTCATCCAGGATAATGAGACTTGGGGTTCCTTTACAATAATCCACAACATATTTTAAAAAATCTTCAGACTCATCTTGATCGCAAGGGATAACAAAGAATCTTGGGTCATGTAAATGTTCCCATTCTAAATATGTTTTGTTCCATACAAAAGTTGGACATATTAAAACTATGTTTTCAAATTTTTTTTTATAATTTTCTTCTAAATTTTTTAAAAGATAATGAGTCTTTCCACAACTCGTCATTCCAACAATTATGATGTTAAATGGTTTTGGGTCTTCAGTTTCAGTTTCCATTTATTTTAGAAAATTTACCAAGTCTTGCCAATATTCTCAATAGTTAACACTCTGAAATGCTCCTCCCTGGACTTTCAAAAGACCATCTGACAGAATGAAAACATGACATCTGAGATCTGTTGCTGTTGCTTTCTTCTTAATTTCCAACATAATCCCAGATTGTGTGGTCATAAGTTTTGTACCATCTCCATAGACAGCATTGTCATTAATTGACCGAAGATCCACAACAAGTGCAAACTGGTTTTCTGTAAAGAATTCATCAGCTTGGATTGTTGGATAGTTGGTATGTCTGAAAAGTCGCTCAGCCTCTTCAAACAATCTCCTTTTTGGGATGCCTTGGGAGTAAATGCTGTTTGGAACTCCTTCAATGGTAATTTTGACTCTTTCAATGTTTGGGTACACAAATTCTTCTGACCCTCCTCTTGTTGCTTTTGTAAACAACATTACAACTGCTTTCATACTCTTTCTTGGAAGATTGATGGTCTCATTAATTAATGTTGTGGCAGCAGCCCATGGTGTGGTTTTCATTAGGGTTACATGTTCAAAGGAAAGTGCACGACCTGCTTGGTAAGAGGTTTCAATCTCCTGAACCAAGGCAAAGTTGGTTATGGTTTCATATTCCAACTCAATATTTTCCAGAGTGTAACCAGCCACAGATTGACTGCTTTGTGCCTTCATGATATCGGTGGCTTTTGGCAGAGTGATGATATATTGTAAATCATTTGCCATACTGTGGGGTGCATATAACCCATGATCCTTTAAAATCTTGTCCAACTTGATCCTCTGTTTGGTACCATACACAGCTGCATATGTGTCAGAAGAGGCATCATCAGATTTCGAAATAAGTTTTCGCTGATTTTCTGTCGCGATACCATCTTCAATCATGTTGGCTCTCTCATGCTTGTCCAACCACAAATCTTTGTAAGTCCCCAAAAGACTCTCTCCTGTGTTGTCGTAAACCTTTTCTCCTGCAAATCTGACTTCCAACCGTTCTTGGAGTTGTCTTGCAAGATTGTTATTAAACCAAGATTTTGTGTTCTTGTTCTTAAAGTCAAACAGGAGAAACATCTTGTCAGGAACTAATGTTGTCCCCGGTTTGAGTTTTGGAATGTGGATGTAAATAACTTCTCCTGCATTGGCAGAATTGGGGTTGAAAGTAATTACATTCCGGGCTCGTTCCCCAGTTATTGAACTTCTGTGTAACCGGTTAAAACCGGGTTCTAATTCAACTTCTCTCTCTGTATTCATTTATTATATTAGGAAAAATTATAACATTTTTGTTATAAGTTTCAAAAGTTTCAATAATTATTGAAAAATTCATCTTCGGTTTCTTCTGGCATCAAAAGATCAAAATCTGCCCATAAATGATAACAATGGTTTTCATTATAGTTTTTGGAATCATATTTGCTATACAGCAACCAAAGTTTGTAACCTTCATAACTTCCTTTTGAAATTAAAAAAATTAGTTTTCCAATATTAAACCAGTTTTTACTCCCAAAAACACATTCTGTCGCATGGGTGGGAACAATCATATTTATTGAATTTCTTTCCAATTGTGGAAAGAATTTCATTTTAAAAATTTAGAGATCATATTTCGAAAGATCCTTGAAAACAGTTTTGGATTTTTGGGGTTTGTCTTTGCTTTCTTCTGGCTCTTTTTTCCATTTGGAGTAGGTAATGTAAGTCGTAAGTATGGCAGCTATTGTACCAAGAATTGCACAAGTCGTGGAAATGTTTGGGGTTTGAAAAGATTCAGATTCCTCTGTTTCTTTTTCCTTTTTAATTCTGGCTTTTTTTCTTAATTTTGCTTCCTTACTTATTGCAGCAAGTTTTTTACCTTGTGCGACTCTTTTGGGATTTTTAACACGAATGGGTGGAGGAGTTTTGGTAATTGTTTGCTCCTGTTTTTGTTCTGGTTCTGGTTTTTGTTCTGGTTCCATTTATTAATTTGTTAAAATTTGTTCAACAACTAGCTAAGATTTGTTCAAAACAACTAGCTGGAATTTGTCTGGAAGTTGCTTTCAACCAATGCCCATTTGGAAGGATTGTTGTTACAGTTAATGAAAAAGTAACTCTGGTTTGTTTTGGGAAAAATGTGTGGTTAATGAGTTTGTTTTGATCTGCAAAAACTTTTCCACATCTGCATGCAAATTTTCCTGGTTGTGTCCATTGAACAGATTTGAAATGGGGTGTAAAAACAGGAGTTTCAGTGGTTTCATATTTAATCATTGACAACATTTTTTATTTTATTTTGGGAATGGTTTAATCCTCCTCAATTTTTCTAACTAAATATTTTTTCAAAGTTACTGTTTGCTTTTTCCTTTTTTCTTTGGAAATTAGACTCGCATAATGTATTAGTGTCCCAATTGAAAAAGATGTCTCAACAGGAGTTTCCCAAAATTTGTCGCACTCACTTTCATCATATTTTTCTAGACATTTTTGAGAAAAGAGGTGCCAAAGATCCTTGCCATAATCTTCCCCATGACTTTCATTGTAAAGTGCAAACCCGACGGACCTCCAGGATGTGTAATCTTCAGCAATGTCTTTTGGCATCTGTTCAATATATTTTTCTAACTCTTCCTCATCTTTTTGTATGTAGTCATTAAAGTCAATGATGGTTTTTGTTTTTACTTTTTGTTCTGGTTCTGGTACAAATGACAGTTTGCTAATTTTTGTGTGTGGCTTTTGTCTAACAGAAAGTAAAAATATTAACTCATGGTCAGAATATTGGCTCGCCACATGATCCCTTTCCTCCTCAATGATGTAACTCAAAAGATATGGGTCTGACTCGGGACTCTTTTTAGATCCATACAAAAACCAGTTGCCTGCAATGACAGCATTGTCAAGTTGGATTTTCGTTTCCTTTTGCACAAGTTCATTTATGTAAAGTCTCTCCCTTTGTGTCAACCAAACATGTGGAAAATGAAGATGGAAACCATTTTTGTAAGTTTTGTCATCTTTAAAATAACCTGGCTTTTCCAAGACAAAGCAATCCAGGTTTGTTGAATTTACAAGAAGTTCTCCCATTGTTTTCTGGAAGAGTCTTGCCAATTTCAGGACTTTCTTTTCAGAATATAATGGTTTGGGTTCCTTAATTTTCTTACAAAGGTCATTATCAACAATGATGGAACCAATGTCTGTTGTTCTTTCCAAAATATATTTGTTAAACTTTCCAAGACTTGTCAAATATTTGTATGACTTTGCGTATTTGTTTAGGAAATCCTCCTCATCTTTAACAGAATATGATCTTTTGTTGAAAATATCCATATGTGTAATATTAGTTTTGCTATAACTTTCATACAACAATGTTGATAATGTATTTTGTTTAAACTTTGACATCTCTTTTATTACATCTTTTAACCTAATCTCATAAGATTAATTTCAACATCCCAAACATTGAAAAACAGGAAAGTGTAGTCATCCCCAATAGAACCAGAATAAGAGTGTAAAGTCATTTGGGTTCCTTTTTTAATAGTTGCAATTCCCTGACAGAAAACATTATGTGGAGCATGTTCATTGTATGTCTTTCCCATGGTTATAACTTCCAATCCTGAAAGTTTGTTTGATCTGTCTGTAACACTTCCATGATATAGGTTAGTTTTTAGATCAAAAAAAGCTCTGTAGGAAGAAGCATACCAACCAGGTTGCTTAGATTGTTGATCAATTTTGTGTCCATCTGGTTGAAGTTTGAACCAATATGAAACCAAATATTTTCCAGTATCATGGGTTGCTGTAAATGAAAGTAGGGTGCTAACGTTATTTGTATTGTCCCATGCTCCCCCTTTATGATTTGTCTTTCCAGAATCTTTTTTGTATTTTACTAAGGAGTTAAAAGTTCCAGCAGGTCCAGTGACTCCTGTAACACCTCTTAAACCCCTTAAACCTCTCAAACCAGTTGATCCTTTGCCACCTGGAAGTCCTTGAAGACCTCTGTCACCCTTGTCACCCTTTACTCCTTGTGGTCCAATACCACCTCTGTCACCCATGTTACCCTTGTCACCTGTTAATCCTCTTTGCCCTTCTAAACCTTCGTCACCCTTGTCACCCTTGTCTCCTTTAACACCTTGTGGTCCTTTTGGTCCTTGAGAACCGGTGTTACCGGTGGTTCCTTTGGCACCTTGTGGACCTTGAGAACCTTGTGGACCTTGGGCACCCTGTGGACCTTGTGGACCAGTCGCACCAGTGTTACCTTTGTTACCCTTTGCACCATCGTCACCAGGGTCACCCTTGTCTCCTTTTTGAGATGCTGTGCCAGCCATACCTTTGTCACCCTTGTCACCCTTGTCTCCTTTTGAACCAGTCGCACCACTGGTACCATGGTCACCCTTGTCTCCTTTTTGACCTTGTGGTCCTGTTGCTCCTGCTGTTCCAAAAGTACCTCTGTCACCCTTTGTACCTTGAGGACCTCTAATACCAGCATCCCCTTTGTCACCTTTAGAACCAGTCAAACCTCGATCTCCCTTATCCCCTTTTGGTCCAGTGTTACCAACATTACCTTGGTCACCTTTGGGTCCTACTTTATGAGCATCTGTACCAGCCACGCCTGTCAAACCTATGGGACCCCTTGCACCAGTGTCACCCTTGTCACCCTTGGGTCCTGGGTCACCTTTTTGTGCAGCTGTTCCAGTTGAACCAGTCGCACCAGTAGCACCTGTTGGTCCTATTGCACCTCTGTCTCCAGTGGAGCCTTTGTCACCGGTTAAACCTCTTTGACCTTCCAAACCTTCGTCACCCTTGTCACCTTTGACACCTGTGTTACCAGTGTTACCAGTGTTGCCTGTTGGTCCTGTGGATCCTGTTGGACCTGTGGATCCAGTTAAACCTTGGTCCCCCTTTGTTCCTTTTGGACCAGTCGCACCAGTAGCACCAGTCAAACCTCTGTCACCCTTGTCGCCTTTGGCACCTGTGTCACCTTGTGGACCAGGCTCACCGTCAGCACCACCACCACCACCACCATAAGAATAATCTGGGTCATCATAACCATAGTAATAACTCATTATTTATCTTGGTAAAGATTTTAAAAGTTTTTACAAAAGTTTTTCAAATGAAGTTTCCATATTCCTTCATCATATCCTTATTAATTTTTACAATCTCGGCTGGAGTTAGTGGGCCATGGACAATTTTAATTCCATAAATTTTTCCTTTTAGTTCTTCATCTGTGGATGGGTTTCCAGACAATCTTTTGTTTACAAATACAGAACCAAATGGACTACCAATATCCGCAAGATCCGATTTAAATTCTGATCCTTGACATAGGACACCATTTAAATATATGGCACCTCCTGTTCCCAACCAATGACAAGAAACTATGTGTTTACTAAGAATGCTATGCCCAACGTTAACATCTATTTCTTTTTTAGTACCATTTTGTATGCCACCAATAATTAGTTTGGAGTAAGAGTATGATTTAAAACTTAAAAATTTGTCATAATTACCATTATCATTTCCAATAAGATAACACCAAGTACCACTCAAAGCAACAGAAGTGTCAACAACAGTACAGACAACAAAGACAGAAACATCATTAAACTGCATTTCGGTGTTACAGAAACACATATAATTGCCACCCTTGTTTTCGATGTAATCTTTACCTGGACCAGTGGGATCAGAACCAAATGTTGGGGCATGGGTTTTGTCATCTTGCCACAAAACAGAGTTGCCTTGTCGAGCTTGAATTAACTTTCTTTCGCCACCAACAGTTTCAAAGTGCTTGCCAGCTTTTGTTAAGTTAATATCAAAAACAGTTTTGTAATTTTTGGGTTTTTCAAGGTCTTGTAATTTCTTTTCAATTTTTTTAATTTTGTCTCCATAATCAAAACCTTCTTCCAATGATCGTCTTGGTCTACCATAACCATAATAATAACTCATTATTTATCTTGCAAAATTTTTAACATTTTTTGTTAAAGATTTTTGTTTGTGTTTTGGGATGGTTTTTTAAAGTTCATTTGTACACTCTTCTTCTTTAAGTTGTCGCTCGTCATGCTCTATTGGTCCAAGTTCATCGATAACTTCTTCAAAACCTTCATTATCTTCATTTTCAGAGTCAGAATCATCTTCAACTTCAGCACCATCATCACCAGGATTTGGCAGTCGCATACTGTTACCATTTGCGAATTCTTCTGCCTCTCTTTTGGTTCTTCCATCTATTAGGTCAACAAGTGTGTCTATTGTATCCAAGTTAATTTTCAAATCTATATCTATTAAAATCTGTATATCGGGATCAGAAGTTGCCTGTCCCTCACCCATACCAGAAGGGGTTACATAGGCCACATCATTCAGTACACTAATCATTTCTCGCAGTCTTGCTGGTCTAACATACCCATCCATAATTTCTTGAAACATTAAAGAAACTATTTTGTCTGAAACTTTTTTCATTTCAGCAATGTTTGTTGTGTTTAGGGTTTCAGTTAATGTTTCGTACTGGTTCTTAAGTTCTTCCAAACAATTGGTATTTTCATTTGAGTTCATTCTTGTTCTTTTATTTTTTCCAAAAAAAAATAGTTCAATTCAAAAAACTGTGTCATAAATTCCAGTTCTAACCAACATTTGGACTTTGGTTTCGCCTGGGTGTATATAGTTGCAAACTGTTTCTGGATGTGTACTCTTGTTATGGTATATGATATTTGGTGGCTTGCCTGGATATGTTGTAAATCCCACCCACATGCATTTTTCTCTGTCTGGACATAAGTTACTCCTTTTGTTATTCATCTTTATTTCTGTTTAAAACTTACCAAACCCCCATTCCCAAAAATTTCCAAAAAAATCCAAAACCCCAATCCCCAAACATTTTCAAAAACCATGTCCCAGGATCGGCAGCCATCTTTAAATTAAAATCCCAAAAATTTTGGCAACCCCAATCCAAAAAAATCCCCAAAAACTTGACGAAAATTCCCCAAACCGGAAGTCAAAAAACTTGGCAGCCATCTTTAAATTAAAATCCAGGAGGGGGTCGCAAACAAAATTTCGGGAGGGGGTCCCAGGAACCTGGAAGTCAAAATGTCCCAGGATCGGCAATCAAAATTTTAGTAAACAAATGGCGGCCATTAAGGTATGTCCCAGGATCGGCAGCCATCTTTAAATTAAAATCCAGGAGGGGGTCCCAGGAATCTGGAAGTCAAAATGTCCCAGGATCGGCAATCAAAATTTTAGTAAACAAATGGCGGCCATTAAGGTATGTCCCAGGATCGGCAGCCATCTTTAAATTAAAATCCAGGAGGGGGTCCCAGGAATCTGGAAGTCAAAATTTTAGTAAACAAATGGCGGCCATTAAGGTATGTCCCAGGATCGGCCTTTATACACTACTCACATGGACAAAAGTGAATATTCAGAACATTTTAGGCAACCTTTCTTTCGATTTTATTTGTCGTAGCAAAAGAAAGGCACGATAAACTCGTGTTTAAAAACAAATAAAATTTGGCAATTGAACGATGGCCATGATGTGTACACTTGGACGTCTTCGCGCCGTTTATTTTGTATTGCTATGTTGAATAAATGCAACAAAAGGATTAAAAGTACTTTTAAAACTACCTGTAAGTCAATATTTAATAAAATTGGCATCCAAATATCCTGTTATTTTCTTATAAACGGATTGTTAATGAATTATCAATATAATATGTTCTAGAATGACCCGAGCCTTGACGACAGAGAAAGACAATACAGACCATGGAGACAGGCTTCGCAAAAAAATATTAGGACACGCAGATACAGTAATTCTAGCTCAGTTTATCATAGTTTTATATCAAAGTTGGAAAACGAATTACTTTGTTTATTGCAGTGACAACATTTTTGGTATTGTTTGTAAGTTAAAAATACTTTTGACGGGAAAAAATCTACTTTTTTGTATTGACTATTGTGTTGAAGAATATTTGGCCTACAGTATATCAGTAGCCTTATTGACAACATTGCATGACCTTTGATGCTTATAACTTTAATAATAAAACTGTATCTTTAATAAATCAAGTACAATCTCTAAATTTGAGGTAGCCTTGATAGGATACTGTTATTAATACGAAAATTATTTCGCACCTTCGACAACCCTTATTCAGTAGTTGAAAACTGACCCATATGCACAGTGTACATGAAAGGTCAGTGATCGTGAACTGTTTATTTGGAAGAGTTTTCTTATTTGCAGTAGTTAACTTTCCATATTTCGTTATGTTTAGTACTGATTTATAAAACTTTAATCTATTAAATACATGTACGATATAAAAACTGGAAACAAACCCTCATATCAAGCACTGCAATCAGATTCTAGCTTCCTTAGTACTGTCACAAAAATTTACCAAGTACAGACATGAAGTGAGTCGATCTCCTTATTGCCAAATATAGTACTTTCTAGCTCATTGGTGAGAAGGAAAATGTATAAATAGACAAAACACAACCATGAACTGCAATCTTAGCCCTTAGGGCCTGTTTACAATTAAGGAGGTATAACATTATCCTTGCACCCGGGTCAAAGTTAGCCTGGGTTTACAAGCAAAATTTCACAGGTATGGGTCACCCTGCTGCCCAGGTCAACTTTATATAGACATTGGTTATACCAATAATCAGCGCAAGAAGCCTGGAGCTAGTAACAAGTGTTCACGGGTAGGTGAGTTATCCCTACCAAACACGTTTACAAGGACAAAAATAACCCGGCTGCTACTAGGGTAACCCTAGTGGCATGATAGGGTTACCCACACGACAAACAAAAAACAAGAAATGTATGAGAACTAGGGTAACCTGGGTGCTAGGGTAGCCCTACCTCCTTGTAAACAGGCCACCTAGCTAGCTTACTTACCACCATCATGTTGAACTGTCAGGTTATATTAAATGTAGGAGTGGTCAGTGCAATAATTATGCAAAGGTGTGTTGGGTATGGGTGTAGAAATTCAGAGTCTTCAAAGGATTCTCAATGAACATTTTACAAGTAATAAAGAGGGGTTATATATTTTTCCATATTTAAATGCAAGACTTAAAAGAACTGTCTGGCATTTGCCTGTTTTTTATGGAGCTTTGAAAGAGGGTGAAACTTAAACCCTTGCATCCTCCATCCCATTTTCTACACCTATTATTTGTGCTACTCCTTATAATGTCATTATCTACTGTACTGTTAGTAGTACTTCTGTTTTATATCAAGAACACATTTTATATAAAAATTTTGATTTGTTTGTTTGTGTTTAATAACTTGTTTTTATATAAATAAATATTGCAAACTATTAAGTTTTTAACACCTTTTAATAACACTCACTTAAGCATAACCACTATATATATATATATAGGTTATATACTTGTGTAATCAATAGGCATATTTGTCTAATTAATTAGCCCTCCCCCTTGAAATAATTGTTGAAAATAATATCAACATGCAGGTCAAATATAGATGAAAATGCAATAAATAAAACTAGAATACAGTACTTACACAATCTTTGATAAATAATATACTATATTAACCCTATTTGAAAATTTAAGTAGTATATATAAATAATATAATGAGATATGGAAAGTTAACAGTACTCTTCCAAATAAACAGTTCACGATCACTGACCTTTCATATACACTGTGCATATGGGTCAGTTTTCAACTACTGAATATAAAGGGTTGTGCGAAATAATTTTCGTATTAATAACAATGTCCTATCAAGGCTACCTCAAATTAAGAAATTGTACTAGATTTATTAAAGATACAGTTTTATTATTAAAGTTATAAGCATCAAAGGTCATGCAATGTTGTCAATAAGGCTACTGATATACTGTAGGCCAAATTTTCTTAAACACAATAGTCAATACAAAAAAGTAGATTTTTTCCCGTCAAAAGTATTTTTAACTTACAAACAATACCAAAAATGTTGTCACTGCAATAAACAAAGTAATTCGTTTTCCAACTTTGATATAAAACTATGATAAACTGAGCTAGAATTACTGTATCTGCGTGTCCTAATATTTTTTTGCGAAGCCTGTCTCCATGGTCTGTATTGTCTTTCTCTGTCGTCAAGGCTCGGGTCATTCTAGAACATATTATATTGATAATGCATTAACAATCCGTTTATAAGAAAATAACAGGATATTTGGATGCCAATTTTATTAAATATTGACTTACAGGTAGTTTTAAAAGTACTTTTAATCCTTTTGTTGCATTTATTCAACATAGCAATACAAAATAAACGGCGCGAAGACGTCCAAGTGTACACATCATGGCCATCGTTCAATTGCCAAATTTTATTTGTTTTTAAACACGAGTTTATAGTGGCTTTCTTTTGCTACGACAAATAAAATCGAGAGAAAGGTTGCCTAAAATGTTCTGAATATTCACTTTTGTCCATGTGGTGTGCTTGGAAATCTAAATTATTTACCAAAGAACATACGCTATTTTTCTGATAGAAAAAAATGAGACTTACCTTCACAATTTCTGCTCATGGACATACAGACCATGGTCAATTTCGGCTTAAATATTTCACATCAACTGTATACTTTTCCAATCTGGGAGTGAATACGGCTGGACCAGTGATCTCGGGAAATCACACCATGTTAATTTCAAAAACCGAATGCAGAAATCCTTCGAATTTTCAGCTTTGTTTTGAGATCCTTTGGATGTCTTGTAAGTGATGACAAATTATTGTCTATTTATAATGTCTTGAATACGTGTTGTTTCTGTTGATATAAAAAACAGCACGTTTACGGATAATAACGGCGTCTTTTTTGACGTCGAACATGGTACGGTAAAATTAAGGAATTCGAATATTTTAGCACCGTAAGATGGCGGCCGCTGGCTTCAATTCTCCCAGTGACGTGCGCGGTCCATTATATATAGGTCATGCCTACAGCCTACTGTACGAAGTTTTAACTCGAAATTCAAAAAAGAGGCGCTGTTATTGCGATTATAAATCTTAAATTTGACGGCCGCCATTAATATTTCCAAAGTGCACTCTTGTGTAACTCGACCTTTGACGTCATAGTCTTAACAACAACATATCATGCTGTATAATTATTGTAGAATAAAAGAGATTTTCAGTGAATGAAAAGTAAAATAGTCCGTCATTCCATCAATGCACACATGCAGTTATACAGGATTGTATTAATGAATGAGACTATTCTGCAGGAATTGCGCAGCACACTTGACAAATCATACGAACAAACTGGGTTAGGTTTGTTCAGAACATAACGCGCCGACACGCTTGATTCATACACGATGATTCATAGTTTGTTCCAATAATTTTTCCATGAAGATTTTTAGAGCGACCTTACTACAAACAAGTGTTTTTCAGCGTGGTAATGTGCCTACTATTTGAAAGATTAACAAAACTTTGTAGGCAGAGTAGTCTCGAGCTCCAAGGAAGCAAACGGTCAGAAAAGAACCGAATATTTTTTGTCCCCTGTTCCTATACAATACCATACCACCGTGGTAATCATAATTCCACTTTACTTTTATATAAGATAAAATATATATCATGTAAGTAAAGGAAACGACAACGAAGTTTGAATTTGGTGTATTGTAATTGTATATAATTATAAAATAAATGTATGTACTAGCAATTCATTTAGTAATTTAATACTTAAAGAAAATGCTATTAGATGTTACAAAATAGATAGCATAACGAACTCAAGTCTGATTTTCAAAGCAACAAAGCGTAAACACTAAGCTAAATATTTTAGCGGTAAATAACTTAAGAAATTTAACCAAAACAATTTTACAAGCTGAAGCATGCAGTTCAGCACATCCCCGCAAATTATTATACTTTTAGATGAGTCACATCAACAGGGCATTGCAAATTGACAGAATTGTATATACTGAGGTCAACTAGTTTTCTAACTTTTTATTTTCTGTCACTGTATAATTACCAACTGCAACAGGAGAGAAAATGCTCTCGAACTTTTGAATTTCTATGTAGTAGTGCCAGCAGCGTCTACAGCGACATTATTCGGACTTCACCAATAAACAATGAACGACCGCATCGTGAAAAACTTCTTCCTCTGTCTCTAGCAGACTAATACTGTCTTTCTCAAGAAAATTAATTGTATATTCTTCGGCAATATCTTGTTCGTATTGCGCGATTATCGATCTCGACAGCCGAAGGAATACAGTCATCGTCCTGGAAAATTCCGAATCCAGATTCGTCAAAATGGGCTACGATATACTCCAAACATACATCGGATGATTCCATTTCAATCCATAGCCAGAAGAACAGCTAAATGATGATGAATTCGACGTTTTTGTTGTCAAATTATATGCGCTCCTGTTGTTATATTTCTTCCTTTAGTCACGCAAGTTTGGGTTAAGAAAATGATGTCAAACCCTTCTCAGGTATCAATATTCAGAGTGAAGAAAATTTTAATGGCGGACGCAATTTTCAGCATTTCAAACGTCTATAACTTTAAACCTATTTGTTTATATCGGTTCAAATTTTTCACACGGAGTACTTATATCTCAATAAAGTTCGGCGAAGTTACTGTAAATTTTTGCAAAACTTTGTGGTCGATTTTTTGCCTTAGTGACACTTTTAAGATTTGTATGACATAAAGTTAAAGAGCTTAACCAAGCATTTTTTCATTCTTTTTCTCGAAATAAAAAGAAACATTACAGGAAGGTTCATATTTTCATACAATTTTCAACCAAATTCAACAACATAAATTGTTGAATTTTGTATGTACATCGTTCTTGGTCCTTAGTCCTTACTGCATTCTAATGTCAACCCATGCGAAACATTACACGAGTATCGGTTAAATACTATTAAATAATCCTGGTGACACACAGATAGACCCAGACAGACAGACAGACAGACAGACAGACAGACAGACAGACAGACAGACAGACAGGCATGAAAACAGACAGTTAGACAAAGAGAAAGAGAGAGAGAAAAAGAGAGAGAGAGAGAGAGAGAGAGAGAGAGAGAGAGAGAGAGAGAGAGAGAGAGATTTAAAGTCGGAATTTCTTCAGTTGATAAAATGCTTTACAAGAAAGCCGAACTAAACTTACAAAAGTTAAAAATTAATTAGAAGCATGATGTGAGGCCTCTTTTAAACTGATTGATGTTTTCACTGCATTTTACATTTTCCGGCAAGTTGTTCCAAATTTTACATCCAGAATATGCAAAACTTTTTTTAAGAATTCAGTACGTGCTTGAGGTAAAACAAGACACAATTTTCTATTTCGCAGGGAATATGTATCATTAATGGTAGACATTTTAAAATGGTCTCGTCAATGGGGAGGAGCCATGTTGTTTAACACTTTATACATCATTATTAACTTGTGCATATCTCGTGTTTCCGTAAGATTTTTCCATTGTAATTGTTGTCTTATTACATTAGATCTGACTTCATTACCTTGACAAGTAATCACTCTTGCCGCACGGTTTTGCAGCTTTTGCAGCCTGTGGGCTGTTGTCAAAGGCATATTGTCCCACACAACATCATAATAATCAAACGATGGTTGAATTAATGACTTGTATATTGTAATTGAAGTTTGCTGAGGAACAAAACATCTTACTTGTCGAAAACCTGAAATTCCAGCACTTACTTTTTTTGACATATTGTTGATATGATCTAACCATGATAATCTTTCATCTATATATACCCCTAGATATTTGGTTACCCTAACTCGTTTTATAGGTTTTATGTCGAGATATAATAGCGGCATACCTCTTACCTTGTCAAGATTATAGTCATAATCAACAAACATATACTCTGTTTTAGTTACGTTGAGACTGAGTTTATTTGCTTTTAGCCATTCACACAGACAGACAGACAGACAGACAGACAGACAGACAGACAGACAGACAGAAACTAAACAGCATCCTGGCACAAGTAATTGTATTATAACAAGACGCCTGCTCAGGCGTTCCCTCGGGCTACTGATTTCTGCAAATATTGGCGTAGCCATCGCACATTTAGAAAACCTGCGGAACAGCGTGCGCATATTAAGTGTTTGTTAAAAGTATAAAACTCTCAGAAACAATCATTAAGCGGTGTAGTTATGTAGAACCGCCCTGAAACTGTGTGATTGGACAGTTAGAGGTAATTCTGATTGTCGATTTTCGTGTATTATAAACTCTAGCCTCGACACAAATTATTTGTATATGGTCTTATATGAAGTACTTGGTTCCATGAAGCGATTTGGTGTAAACAACCCAACAACAAGCCCGTTTAGCCGAATGATCAAACGATCTTAATACTTTCAGTAGACTAGACAAAACCTATGGTACTGCTGAATTCGGCAGATTCAAGCGATGGTTCGGATATAGAATTCATGTAAATCGTACCAACAGAAAATATTTAAACATGTTTTGAAACACATTTCAAAATGTAATACGACACCTTCATGATAGGCGACTTATAGACGACTAAACATATTTTTTGCATTATTCGGTGCCTACCACCTGCGTTTCGTATAGTTGTTGGACCAAGCAGCAAGGCGTTTAATACTACGTAAACAGTACGTATATGTTCTTTGATATTCTGCGGCTCTTTCTTGTGTCTCTAGTTTTTTTCCCTTCCAGTTTCGCAAGGCCTGACGGGATGATGCAATAATTCCATTTTGTGGAACCCCCCAAAAAAGCCGAAACCTAGACTCGGCCTACCGTAGGTAGCCCGCGTAATAAACGTCGCATAATGAGCAATATACTTACATAATGACTTTTTCATTACAGGTTGGAAATCCTCCTGACATATCCTTTCTGCCATCAAATTTTTTCGCAAAAAATCTTCTTGCTACTCTGTCTTTAGCTAGCGAGTCAGACTCGGGAGGCATCGTTTGTGAGAACTGTGACAGCAGTGACCTTGCCGAAACTCGTTGTGAGCAATGTAACTGTTATCTCTGTCCATTTTGTACAAACGCACACCGACGATATCGAGTAACAAAGAATCATAACCTCAAATCCATAAACGAGCTGAAAGCAAGTAATTCACCAGTAATTGCGGAGATGGTGCGTTGTGCCAAGCACAACGATGAAGTAATAAAGCTTTATTGCACAACTTGTCAGAAAACCATTTGTAGAGACTGTACTATAGTTGACCATCGACAACACGACTACTTCTTTGTAGAGGACGTCGCACAAGATAAAAAAGATGAATTGCTTAAACTGTTGGAAGAAGTAAAAAAAAGAAAAATCGAGGTGTCTACAGGACTAGCAAATATAACCTTAAGAGAAGAGAGTGTCAACGCCAGAAACGATGAAGCTATTGCAGAAATTAACAAGTATTTTGAGAATCTGGCTAAAGTCCTTGAGATTAAGAAGAACGAGTTGGTTGAAGAAGCGACATTTCTTAAGAATTCAAAACTCAAGCAGCTTCATGCACAACGAGAGCAGTTAGAAATTACGTTAGCAAGTTGTGAAAGCAACATCGAGTTTACAGAGCAAGCTTATAAAAATGGAAACAACGTACAAGTATTAAACATGAAAAAGTACATTTCACAATCTTTAGAAAGCTTGAAAAACAAGAAAAGTGAAATCCAGCCTTGTGTTGAAGATTACGTCCAGTTTATAAAGGAATTGTCCGAGAATGACCTTGCTGACAAGCTTCAATTTTGCTCTCTGGTAAGCGAAAAAGAGTGCCTTAAAAAATACACAGCTTGCTTTGAAGATCAATCAAAAACGTGGTTGGAAGTGGGCACCGAATCTGAAATAGCCATTAACCATGAAAGTGCACCCCAGCAAATGGCTCCAACGATAAAACCCATCTTTACAGGAGTAGCAGTAAAAGATGTAACCACTTCTGAAAATTGGGATGGTTCACATAATGTTATTTTTGTTCCTCTTGAAGTTGGAGAGTTGAAATTCCAAGTGTATATGAATGGTCGTCTTTCTCCACAATGTACATTAAGCAGAAGTGTGAAACCGGCGTACCTCATGATTACAGAGTTGGCGAGTGCATTCTTGAATCCGGAATTCATACTTGGGAGATCACAGTAGACCACACTGGATGTTCCAGCTGGACCACGGAGGAGAGAGCTGACTTTAAGGTTGGAGTTATTAATTACGACGACAAAACGACTGTGTATGGCCTTAGTGGTTTCACGAAGAGGAGCTCATCATCGGAGCTTTGCTTGGAACTTGATATGGAGAAAGAAGAATTAACTGTCAAACCTTCTTGGAATCTAATACGTTACACGTATGAAATTAAGTGCCCTAGAGTTTCACCTTTTTTTACAATAGATTGCGACGAATGCGATGTAACAGTAACTGACATGGAACTTTTTTCGTTTTAAGATATCTTAATCGATATAGAATCTTACACACATTTTTTCCACTATTTTAATGCTTGCATGGTTGGAATTAATAATAATAATAATAATAATAATAATAATAATAATAATAATATTAATGACTAGTAAACTGCTATATTTAAAGCCAAAACACAAAAATTCGTTCTTTTCACTTCGTGAACGTTTACATTTACCTTGACTTATTTCCTTAACTAAAAACATTTTTGGGTTCTGTTGAAGTACCTTAACCAACAGTTTGAGCCCAGATTTTTATCAAATTATGTGAAAAAGGCCTTTAGCCTTTTCGTTGTTTACAATTTCAGTATTTTTACATTTTAAATTTCCATTCAATGTTGTGTCCAAGTTTTAACAATATTAGTTTTACTTCAGGTGTATACATGTAACATGTAATATAAATTTAAGGCTTTATAGAAGCCTGTATACGTTTCTAGTAGACCTCAAGTCATTCAATAATTTTGTCACTCAAATTATGTATTAATTAAATGTATACATTTTATGGGCAAATAGGTGATAAAATTATTCACTAATTGGCAGATTGCCAAAGAAAGTGAGGCTGTGTTTAGGCTGACCTGAGTGTAGGCTTTAGTTATTTTCGTCTTTCGCGAAAAAGGAGAGTGCATGGGGGCGAGGTAGGCGGGCGCGCGGGCGTGAAGACGAAAAAAAATAGAGCATGATACAATTCTTTACCTGACCGCTTTCCGTCCCTGAAATGAATTTTCTCAATCTCCAATCGACGCATTAATCACACGGTACAGCCGTTCCATGCAAGTTTGAAGTTTGCTGTTTCTTAAAATTAGATATTCAAACGAACTCACAAGTTCACAACTACAATGCAGAATTGTTTTAAAGTTCCTTCACGAGCTTGCTTGTACGCTTCTTTGTCGTAGATACTGGGAGGACGTTGGTATACCGCATATTTAACTCTTGCCATAACCAGTAGAAAGTACAGCTAACACATCCTCAATAAACAGGACTTTTTCTATACATTCGCGTTGTTCTTTCTTTATAGATCTTTTACCGGCTTTTTATGCAAATATTGTTGAATCGCTAGATCGACTTCTTATCCGAAACACAAACGAATCAGAATAAAGCTTTTCATATGTTTTGTCTTATGGACCAATCAAACGAAAAAGTCAAAATCTGACAGTTTACATGCGGTCATGTAAAGACCTCTTTGTATGAGATCCTCTTTCCCTTCCCTGCCTGCCAGTTTACCGCCTCCCGGGAAAGTAAAAGTGGGCCCGACTCTGTCAGGTTATGTTTAGGATAGATCAAAGTGAAAAGATGCGTGGTAAACTCTCGAGATTATAGTTACTCGGGCTACCGCAGGTAGACAAGTCTAGGTTTCGGCTGGTTTTTTTTGGGTGTCGCGATATGGCAATTGTGACGTCACACTTAAATGCTGCTGATTTCATCATGGCGGATTTCCATGCAGGAGCGCGCAGGAGTCATGCGTTCTTTCTCTCCTGACGGCCTTTGGTTGTGTTGTTCGAAGTGAATTTTTTTTAATGATAAACACGCTCACAATGCTTACAATAGACTATAGTAGACCTGGGTTGGTCGGCGATCTCAATAACCGTACGCTGAAAATGTGTAGTACTCGATGAAACTTTAATTTATACGAAAATTCCCGATCAATGTGTTCTTGATCAATTTACATGTGTTATTAATTAAATTGTGCTGAAAAATTTTGCTCAAGTGCTGTAAAATCAAAGAACAAAGAAACTTGATAAAGCCAACTTGCAAGTGAAAGGTAAACATGCTGTGTTTTACATCTTCATCGAGGTTGATATTTAACTGAACTGACTTGTGTCTGTGAATGCTGTATGTGGTTTGCTTTAACGTATGTAATTTGGTTTATTTTTACTTGCATTGTTTATTGTGGTGTTAGTAAAGTTATACAAAATAAACACGATCACGTCTTATATAAATCAAGTGTGTGTATTTAATATTACCAATACCTGGTGCATGCATTTTAATACTAGTCTATATTATTCATCGTCTATTCACAAATTTTGTTTTGAGATCTGGTTGTTTTAGATTTTTGCGCATACTGGTTGCTAAACCATAAGCCGCTATGTCATGACCCGGGTTGTGTGTGTGTGTAAGAATGTTTTCGTCAATCACGTTATCAATCAACCTCGTACCCAGGGTCTTATCTCCGCTCCCCCGTGCTGCGAGAAGACCCTTGGTTGGGGCTGGTCACGTGTTTCGAGGGCAAAAATATAACTTACTGGGGGTGGGTTATTTAGAAACGTGGCTAAACTGAACACGAAAAGACAATGTTTTTATAATGGATTTATTTTATTCTGACAAGATAAGGTGCACGTTTTATAACTGTCAAGAAAGCCAGACTCAGAGTGCATGCCCAAATCGATGTTTATTTACGTCAGTGTACTCAGTGTTGTGCGATGCTGTAAAGTGTATGTAGAAACTGAAGTCGCCGTCCTGAACTTGAAGGCCTCTTTGTCTCGATTGGCTTTTTTAAATAGTAAAATACGTGTAAATCTCTCCGGTTGATTAGCGCCTTGGGTTTTATTCGTCGAAGTCTACCCGAAACACCGCCAATTTTTCGTTAGTCGCTTTGTGTCTGGCCGCTTTGCCTTTGTTGTTTATTACGTGCCAACTGTCAATGTTTTCAAGCGTTTCGTTGCGCGCGTCTGACTGTTTGCGTCTATACGAAACGGTTGCCTAAAAAACAAAGACAATATCAGTAAACTATATGAACATTTATAGAATACATGATCAAGGTGATATTTAAAGGTAAACAAATGTGCCTGAGTCGTTTAAGGCGTCTGAACGGCGAAGTAAACATATTTATTAAAATATATTGAACTCAGAATCAGAACCCATAATTTGGATCTTTCGGAATTTAACGTTTATAACGAAGTATTTTCCATAATTTAGGAAACATAGAGCGGTATAACATTCGCGCTGATTTAGTGGCGAGTTTTGGCGTAAAATACTGTGACAAGAAAAACATTGAACAAGCAACAACGTTCAGCGCGCGATATAATAATACTGTAAAATGTTAACAATAGTAAGTAAAACGCGATACTGATAGGTAGACAACTTTAGTGAAATTGAGGCTAGCAATTAACAGTTGACAACATGAGCTTGTGGCTCCTTTTATGAATTATGATGAATGTTATTAAATAAGGTTGGCTCAGTTTAAAAATCAGCAATATAGTTCAAGTATAAGTGCCTAGTTTAATACATCGGGCGCCGCTGCACGTTACGAAACGGCATGAAATTGTTGTATGCGATGTAGAAATTAAAGAAATAGTAAATGTATAATGAACTAACCTCTTGGAATTTCTAAAGCACAGAATAAGAATGTAAAGCCTTGTTGACAGCTGCAAGCCCAAGGTGTTGATTCCGCGAGCGTTGGTCGTTGCAAGAGATGCAGTGGGATAATTTCCACACTTTCTTTCGAATGGAGGTTCAACCGATTGTCAACCAAAATAATTTGTTAATTTCGCATAGTCTTGATTCAGTTGATTGTAAGGAAATTTAAATCCGCTTACTGTAAAATTTAAAATCTTCAGACTGCTAATATCAGATCGCTGATGAGTGATGACTGTAGAAATCCATTCGAAGAATATATAAACTCGCTGCTCGTCGGATTGAACAACGGAAGGCTTTTGTAGAAGTTCAGAATTGTAATTCAATAATACCAGATTGTTATCCATGGAGTGTTTAATGTGCGTAATGAGCTTTCCTCGATATTCAGAGCTCGATATTGTAAATATTCTTGATTCAAGGTACTGCGTACCTTGTACCGTGTTAATTTTCAAAATGACCACCCGACCCTGACAAGAAAAGTTTGTTATCTCCAATATTGGGCGGAGCAGCGGAGATAAGAACCTGGGTACGAGGTTGGTGATCAATCCGAAAAGCTAATAGGCATACTTCAGAAGTCTTATTCATATGTCCGAAGGGGTTCCGAACGTGTACCAGAACAACCAATGGAAGCTGATTGGAAGTCGAGTTTCGCCAACCTCGTCCCCAGGGCCTTTTGCGGAGAGGCAACGCGAGAAGGCCCTGGCATCGGCTGGTGGATTCTGCGTTTTCATTGATTGATCGCTTTTCTTAAATATTGTTCGCAAATACAATTAATGCAAAGTTTCAATTAATTTAGGATGAATGGCTCATATTCGACAATACCTCATAAGCGTCCACGTTTATAAGTTTGATCTGTTCTTATACTTATAGTAGCGATAATGGCGGATTCGGATAACGTTTGGCAAATAATTCAGTGGCGAAAAACCACAAACTCGAGGATAGAAATATTTGCTCGGAGTTTAATCTGCCGTCTTTCGTCTTCGAAAGTCGTCATATGGTTCGGTATTCAGTAAAAGCAGCAATGACAAGGATTTATGTGCGAATGTGCAGAATACTTGTGAAATTATTTAGATCACCGAGGACGATTCGAGTTCAAACATGATATGCAGAAAGTGCGAGGTGTTTCTCTTTAGACAAGATCCAAAATATACATGCAAATTTAATAGAATAAACGTTGTGTAGCCACAAACGAAGTGTGAAGGCTGGGAGCAGTATAAAATCCATTTAATTTTCAGAGCACATAGGTACGACAGCACGAGTGAGTACACGAGTTTGGAATTTTATACTGTTGTCAGTTCAGATAAAAAATTGTTGAGAAATTTACTACCATTAACGCGAGTATGACATTTCGAATTTACTCAATTTGCAAATTCGAGGTTGTATATATATATATATTCATTTTTCAGTTTCAAAGCGAAAAATCTCAATGAACAAAGAGTGGTAGATATTAAACCTCTCGGAAACGCCGTTAAAATGTGGTCCTCAACGACCGATATTTATAGTGGCTAATATTATATTTTAGGCACACAACTAAGATAACAATGCAGAGTGACAAGGAAAGTAACCGGCCAAAAATTGTCAACAAAAAATAGCTGCGCAGAAAATCTTATGAACGCTATATTTTAAGCATGTCGTTTTTCTTGATATAAAAATCACATATATCTACGCCAAATAATAAAATATACATGTAGAACTGAAAAGCTAGAACGCCTCAGCCTTGTATTAATAATTTCTCTGGCAAGCTTATTGTAGCGGTTTTGACGTCTTGTCAATTTCACTTTGCCACATCATATTTATATGTGATTTGGACTTAGGAAAAATCTGACATACTGCGGATTATAGTAAATTTTTCATATAACACATTTTTAAGTAGAATGACTAAAAAGTCTACAAATTAAACACCGTTCATTTATGAATACTGAGTATAAAGAAAGTTATATTTACACTTAATTCATGATTTGTTGCTTTGACGGGCGTAGTCGTGCCGTCAGACACGGCGTTAAAAATATCTAAGAAAAAGGTACGTCTACCTCCAGATGTATTATCAAAATCAAATTCCTTAAGATTCTCGTTTGCCACACATACTGAACCATCCGAACGTTTGCTGGCTGAAGTCATCTCGTCTGCGATGGATGACTTTATAATAGTTGAAAGCACACTGTTTGCCGCTCGAATTATTCTTTTCTTCTTAAATTTCGGTCAACAAAAACTCGTGAATTCCAGGAAGCTAGGTCATGTTTGTCTCTTCCTGTGATTTTGGTAGAAGAAACTGCGCGGGAGCTTCTGCTGTTGTTACTTCTTGAACCAGAACGTCTTTAATATATAAGCGGCTTGGAAAGTTTATAGCTTCTTTATTACCGCAATACCTGATTTCTCTAGCTTTGGACGACGAATTGCGGAATTATAGAGGTCTCTATGTAACAAGTATTCAAAACACTTTACCTGAAGTGGTTCTAGACAATACGAAGAGAAGTTGGCGTTATTGAACGCTAAACAAGCACAGTCAATTTCCTCGAAGATACCAAATGTATTATAATTTATTACACCCAGAATGTCTGGGTGTAAAACCAGCCGATGCCAGGGCATTTTCGCGCTGCCTCTCCGCAAAAGGCCCTGGGGACGAGGTTGGAGTTTCACTTAAGGTTGCACGCAATCACAAGACGCCAAGAAATCCACGAGGAGTTAAATAGCTAGCAGACAGTGGTCTGTCGATATAAAGTTTAAACTATTTTGTGAATATTTGCGAATCAGTGACTGGTTTCTAAAGCATATACCTACGTATAGACAAATAGTATGTATTGCAGCATTTAGGTTTTCAATGTATTCACCGTTATTTTATACTAAAGCAAGCGCGCGATCAATGCTGATTTACGTGCAAAACCTTTTTGTGTTTAGTAATTTAGCATCGTATAATAAAACCATACATGCAAAGTGTTGTAATTATTCCGTAACGCGCCTCGACATTCTCGCTCAAACGACAAGCTTTCCATGGACGAAGCGACATGAGAACGAGTGCTTGTTTGGGTTCGAATCAGGATCGTTCTGAAATATGAATAGCTTTTTAACTAATGTTTCAAGTGTATTGTTGACATGTTAGGCCCTCGGTCAAGATGTCTTAGCTATTAAGTTTATACGCAGCTGAATAACTGTACTTGGCACTGCTTGAGTTACTTGTAGGCGTACACAATACTTATTCAAAAAGCGCGATAATCATTGTTGAGACAAATCAATGCATGTGTTACCAGAGTCTATCAGTAAAGATTAGAACGAAAGCGATATAGTATCACTTTCTTTTGACAATGCGATTAGCGAACGCGTTTCCTGTTTTTCCCAATTTACCTAAAATTGCACGAGATTAGGGTTGCAGCTTGGGTTAGGGATTGGGTTGGAGTTTGGATAAAGGCTAGAATTAAGCATTATTGTAAAGTTATTTAATAAAGGCATTTAAAAAAATTATGATTATTGTCAATTCTAGGTGATACGTGAGAGTATAATATGCTGATATTTCACAAGATTATCAAGCACTTTCAGTATGTTTTTGTGAACAATTTACATTGTTCAATCATTATTTGTAAGCCAAATAAATACCAGTATCCGCATGTACGCAATGCGTACCTATTTTTTTATCATGCAGTCAAAGGTTCAAATCATCAATGGGCGTTGTTTGTGATCACTAGTTGCAATGAAGTTAATCAGGTGATTTTAAAGAACGACTGAACGAGGGAATTGTATAATCCCAATCTGGAACTTAATCAATGTTTTGACTGACCCGGGGGAGGGAGGGCATACCCAGGGGCATTTGACATTTTCATTTTTTTTTGTGTCGATAAGCCCCCACTGCAGAGCACCACTTGGTAGGCAATCTTTGTCAAATTTTCCCCTGTCTTGAGTTAGAGCACAACATGTTTTTGTTTAGGTATATTTTCTTGCAAAAAAAATGATGTGTTCAGTCTGGTTAATAAATCTTGTTAATAAATATATGTTATTTACCGGCTGGGAGGTCCGTATAGAAAAATATTTGCCCGAGGTCTTAAAAACGGCCCGAGGCCGCAGGCCGAGGGACATTTTTGAGACCGAGGGAAAATATTTTTCTATACGGACCGACCAAAACGGTAAATAACATATTTATTTTTTTGTTACATAATTAGATAAATTAACAAAATTGAATTAAGTTGCGTAATCGAGATGACATTCACGTGATACTCAAAAGTCCAAAGTTTATCGTTCGACAGTCGTAAACAACTGCCGACATGCAGTCTTACAGGGAAGCTTGGAACCTTTTATGTCATAAAAAAACATTCAAAACTCGAAGATCTATTTACGAAGGGAAGTCAAAATGCAGTCCAAGTGTTTTTAAAGTTTAGTTGATAAAGATTCTTCGTCGTTCTTCTTCGTCGCTTGCTCGTTTTTGGCTGTTCGCTTGGAAAGTCGTTTCAATATTTGGCTGACTGCATGAAAATTGAAAGTGTCGTCCTCGAGTTTGAAGACGAAAATGCTTGTCAGTAAGCCATTTGTAATTTCAAGTTTCAAGGACATGAGACGATGAGGTTGGCATGTGGAAAATGTTTGGCTAAAAGGTAAAAGACTTGTAGCGGTTTTCAATGTTGAGTATAGCGGTTGGATAACAGAAGAAAGACAGTTTAGTGTCAAAAGGTTTCACTGAGCTTTTCTATCTTAATCTCGTGGTATGATTTTTATATATATTTCTATATAGTTTCATTTAGTGATTCAAAATACTGTGTTCACAAGTTTATGTATGTTTTTCCTACCGTTTTAAACTGTTTTCTTTATAAATATCAACTCGTAAATTTTGCTTTGTCACAGTTTTCCCAGCGTTTCTTTTAAAATTCGCTGTTTACACATAAAGTTGTAAAAACCATTTGGATAATAAAACTCATTTGCATCCCCGTAGCACTCTGTTGAATTTATTTTTTCTGTGGCAAGCGAAATAGTTATGAAAATCGGTCAATTTTAAATGAATTTTAAAATTAAATTTAGGATTCCGTGACCGTGGTCAGATATCGTAAAAAACTGCCCGCTCACGCAGCCAATCAAATTGCAGCATTACGTAGGATTCCGCCCGGTCACGGTTGATAAAAAAATAATATACCGTTATTTACTGCTAGAATCAATCTCTTCGACTCTTTTCAATAAAATTTCAGCTACCACAAAGTTAAAAAACAAAAGTCTGATTGAAAAGTAAACAAGAGTTCAAACATGTATTATTTGCATCACAAAAAGTAGTTTCCGTAGCAGGCGTTCTGTTCTGAAGGAGAGAGTACCCTCTCCCCCAGAACAGAACGATATATAGCATGAGCAGTGCTGTTAATAATGCTGAACATTGCGGCCTTTAAAATGAATGACTTCAGATATCGTTATGTGAGATCTGTGAACACCATCTGAACAGTTTATTAAAAATAACTAAAATCTTAAAGTGTAATATGTACACAAAATGTCACAATAGCATACATATAGTTCGAGATATAGTTAAAGCAATGTCATGATGACTTTCTGTATATGAATTCTATGTTGTCCCAATCTAGGTTGTCCATGCATGTAAGTTTATAATAGTAGTGAATAAGGGCGTCTTGTTTTAATAAGGAAATACCAACTTTTAGAGCGTAATAATAAATAATCAGTATATGTCGTTATGAAAACTATAATCTCGGCAATTACCACCTGTTCGATTTGATCCTGCCCAGAAAATAAAAAGTGTCCAATATCTCGCAGCTGGAAGCTATAGTGAGATAACTTGATCCTTAGCATAAGTTTGTTAATAGTGTAAGATTATCCTACCATGCAACATGTAAAATTATTTCCGCATGTCTGAGCCTGTTGATATCTGACACGCATTTCCATAATTTCGCAATCAGCAAAATCGAAAGTTGAGAAACTAGAACCTTTGTCTGCCAGACTACCAGTACCAGTGTGTTGGCAGAAAGACGTTTTAAGTCATTTCCTCAGTCAACTGAATTATCTTTGATGGCATCTTTCCGTTGTTAGTAAGAAGACTGCAGTTAGCCAGTCAACAAGTTTACCACCGACGTAAATAGACAAGCTGGATTCTTCATACTACTTCGCTCATGATCAGGCCAGTTGAGGGTATGTAAACTTTGTCTTAGCGTGGATTCGTTTGGGCCCATGCTTCGAATTTTCATTCTGGAATTGATTATACGAAATGCTGAGTAGGAAAAGAACGCAATAGGAGATATACTAACAAGCCAACTGCAAAACATACGATTGATATGAGACATTTCAGAAGATGAAGAGAGCATTGAATTAGATATAGTTAAAGTCAACATGACCCCAAAAAATGCGTTGTCGGGATTTGAACTCACACCTTCGTCTTTTGGACTCTTTGGGAGTACCAGTCTGCCGCTTTTATTAATACGCGTAGCTGAACTATCTATCAATATACTACTAATATTTCGGTCGAGCTCCCGCTCGAACCAATCTTGCACGCTCACTCCATAACACCCTGTCTTGCATTGCTGTTCGTATTTCTGCTCTATTAATATCGTCTTCTGTAAACGACGTGCTTGTTAAATTCAACTCTATAAGTGCTCGTGAGATATCTTGAATGTTCGTGGGCTGTGTATTCAGTTCAAAGAATTGTGTGCTTTACAGTATTTTAACAGTATCACTTCTAATGTATTGCGTTCTCAGGTACGATTGCCCTCTCTGCTGCCATTTGTTAAAGTAGTAAGCATGTACATACTATACACTTAATGTCTGGTAGTGATGGAGAACAGTTAGTTTTGTTTTCCCATTAGAGTCTTGATGTTTCCTGAGACGATAGGCAACATTTGATTTGTCTAATCCCATGTGACCATGGCATAAATGAACCAATAGCAGTCTGAGTTACAACTAGGAAAGCCCAGCTATATAACAATGATATATAGTGTTTGCCTTGCCAGGGACAATGTCATCTGTCTTAGAGAGACGCCCATCTAAGAGACCTCAACCATATTGACAATAACAACAATAATGTACAAGCAGCCAAGATTTGACCATTTTATGCACCAATAAAACTTTTGGTAACCCAATGTACAAGGATTGACAAAGATTGACCACAAACTGATGCTCCACAGTTGGACTTATTGACACAAAAATGTTGAAAATGTCAAATGCCCCTGGGTATGCCTGCTCTCCCCCGGGTCGGCCAAAACATTGATTGATGCATTAGAGGTGCCAATTAATAGCAAGTTCACTGTAGTTGAATACCTGTATCAGTGCCAATGGAACTTTAGAAGTAACTAAGATAAATATTGAGATTTTATTTTCATTCAAGTTACTTATTTGCATATATATATAATTATTTGATATCCTAACTGTAACACAAATGCAACAAAAAATATTTTATTATAAAAAAAAATAAATATATATATATATATATATATATATATATATATATATATACAGCCAAGTAACAACACCACACATAAAATTTGCAGTTATTTGTCATCTGTGAAGGCTTCATAGTTAAATACCTCAGTTTCGCAAAGCCTGACGGGAAATATTGCGCAATTTATGTGACAAAAAAAACCAGAAGCGGAGCCGAACTAAACTCGGCCTACCACAATAGCACGAGTAATAACTACAATTTATTTGTGTTTGTGTGCTTTTCACAGATTTTCATGCGTTGCTTCTCCTTAAGTTTTTGTATATCTCTTTATGTGCTTAACAGTGGTACGTAGTCACATTTACGCTTTGCGTACCTATGTTCGGTTATATAAGACCGTGGGAATCCGATATGCAACCTCGTACCCAGGGTCTTATGTTGCATCATAAAAATATTACTCCGCTTCGGAGCAGAGGAGGTTGGACAGCTCCTCGCAAAGCATCATTGGAGATAATGGTTTTTTCAACTATCGCGCTCATTTTGTGTTTGGCTGTCGTGGAGGCAAGAGGAGACGAACGATGAATTTTTCTAGAATAGGAGCTCCGTTTGTGGTTTGCGACTTCGATATTACCGTTTTGAAGACCGAACTGGTTTATGTGGTGTGCTAAAACGAATAAACACTCAGCATGTTGCTTGGCTCCCGAGCTACAGTATACAGTACCTGTTCTCAAAATTTACAATTAAAGTATTCAACTATATTCAAGACCGTGACGGAAGTCAAGAAGACTATTTCTTATCAATGTAAATACTACATTGTCAATACAACTGTTTTTAGACATAAAAATAGACATAGAAATACGAGTTGTGCTGAGAATATAGTAATTTAATAGTCACAGCAGACAAAAGCTTAAGTAGTTAAAGTTGATTTACTGTGCTAGACAATAGTCATATATATATATATATATATATATATATATATATATATATATATATATATATATATATATAATATTTAAAACTTGAGCAGCAGTGTTTTATCAGATTTAAGTCGATACCCGTTTCAAAAACGACGCATTTGGTAAGTTTATTGGCGTAGTAAGTTTGAAAAATAACACTGTTTAATCCGATAAAATCAAAGCTAAATTTTATGTAAATTTTATGTAAATCTTTCTAGCTGTAGTATTTCTTCTCTTTACAGTCATTTCCAACTCACTTTTCACCCAAATCTTCGCAAGTCCGTTCGCAAGTTCGTAGTTCGTTTTAAGCTCTGCATTTGACTGGTTTCTTGGTTCCTAGCAGCCAACCAAATGCGTAGTTCAAACCATACGAACTACGAACTTCCCAATGAACTTCCAAACGAACTTCCGAAAATTTGGGTGAAAAGTCAGTTGGAAATGACTGTAAAAAAACACATAAAACTATTTATTAGGTCGAAACGCCCAGACTTTACAAAGCTCCTGGCTTTTATACTATTTATACATTACCATGCATGCATTAAGAGTTCGTGTTCTTCCATTTCCGGTGTAATACACCACATCTCCCCCTGAATTATTCTAAATGTCGAATATTAACTTAATGTTTAAATTTTTTTTATTCTTTTGTCCTTATTATGACACATTAGACGACCGGCCAAGGCTTCAAAATGTTACTCTTGATGGCATTTTTTGTTACAAGAAGGTAACCATGATAAATCATATCGGATAGTGTATATTTTGAAGGTAAGGGGTGTTACCAGTCATAATTATTGATTTATATTCTAAAATTTGTTGCTTTTTAAAAGCACAATGTGATGAATGGGATATCTGTAAAGTGCTGCCTAATACGTTTGTGTTTTATTTGGATTCGCTAAATTCAGAATGCTATCCAATCAGCGTGCCTGTAGTTCTGATTATTGTAATTCGCATAACTCACAATCATAAACAAACAAGAAACACGGCGCAAATTTACCTAAATATAACACTTCGAAGAACAGCCATAACAAGCAGCCAACTTTTTGTTACAAACAGGTAACCACCATAGAAATGTAGCTTAGACCTTAATCACTAGGCCTGTTGCCATCCGTGTATCACACTGAGATAGCACTGTTGATTCGGTGATTTAAATGTCTGAAGATATCCGAGCAACACTGTACTGTAGTACAAAAGCTCAGCTTAATAACATTACGTACATGGCGGTATCGGCAAAATTACCATAATAAAACGAAGTAATTTACGAATATGAGACTTCTCTGTATCTATCAGATCAAATAAATTTCTGATTCTTGGCAAGCTTACGTTGTTGTGGCTTTTCTTCGAAGTGTTATATTTATGTGTATTCACGCCATATTTCTTGTTTCTTGATGATTGTGAGTTATGCGAATTAGGTTAACCAGAACTGGCGGCACGCAGATTGGATAACGCTCTGAAGCGAGTCTTTCAAAATAAAACACCTACGTATAGTTTGCATCACTGCATAGAAATCCCATACATCCCAGTGTGCCTTTAAAAAAACCCAAATTTTAGTATATATATTTAAAATTACGGCTGGTAACCCCCCTCCCCCCCCTCCTCATATTCAAAATATACAATATCCGATACTATCTGGCATGGTTACCTGCTTGTAACAAAAAATGCCATCAACGATGTTTTTGAGACACTTTTATCGAGGTTGGCCGGCCGTCTACCTTATTAATGTGCTTAATTAATTAACTTTCTTTGGGAAGACTGGGGAGAGGCTGGAATCGAGAAGGCCTAGCAAAATTCGCAAAAAGGTCCTCCCCAGAATCGTTTTGGTCCTTCGAGTGTTCCTGGGATCTAGTACACCCAACGTATTAAATCGACTGACGGTTATAACGGCATAAGGATGTCTGCAAAGATTTAACCAAAGATCTTGGCAATCGAAAGGAAATTTTGCTAGGCCTTCCCCAGCTGGTCCGTTCGGTTCACTTCCGAAACGCGTTAACCAAGGAAGGCCTAGAAACTAGGCTAACAATTTCTTTCTCTGTGAACAACTTCATATGGTTTGGTTCAAAGTTTGATGACAATGTTTTTTATTTAAACAAATATTTGATTCTTACATTTGCCCCAAGAGCTCAAGAGCTCATCGTGGGGGCTCACGTAAACCATTATATAAATTATTTAAGTCACCCAGGAAGAAGCAAAAAATTATTGAAAATATACGCAAAAAAAAAATTAAGAAAATACACACAAAAAAAGAATCAAATAATTACTAAAATTAAAGTTTCCAATTTGCTATCAGTGAGGCCTATTAGTTAAAACGTCCTGATTGATTTATAAAAATTCTTACAGCAGCAAAAATAGCTACATTTGTTTCAAAATTCAAAAATGGTAAACCATTGAGTAAGGCATCAACTTGTCTAGATAGACTAAATGTCAACCAAATATTACCGGTATTCTGCATAACCCAGGCAAGCATAGAAGCGCGTAGAGCAGCAAAACGAGGGCATAACAATAAAAAGTGAAAAACATCTTCATTAGGCGCACCACAAGCACAGGAAGGTGATGGAATACAATTCATAAGATATAAATAATAATTCAAGCCACAATTCTTCAATCTTAATCTAGTATGCAATATAGATAAGTAACGATCCCCAAGCCTATATAGTTTATTAGGTGGAGGTATATAAAATAAATTTTGCAATAAATCATTTTTAAAAGAATCAACAGAAGCACGCTCACGCGTTATTTCAGAAAGACTATTCCACAATTTAATAGTAGAATAAAGAAAAGCATTTTTCGATTTTTCCGTGGTTACAAAGGGTAGGAATAAATGACTTCCGGTTCTTAATACATAGGCAGTTCTCTGCGAAACATAAGAAGGAAAAAGTGTAGAGAGATAAACTGGTACTTGACCATTAACGATTTTATACAACAAAATTAATTTATGAATCTTTCTCCTAACACTAAGCCTGTGCAAACCGGTATCTATTAATAGACTCTCCCTATGCGTACCCTTCATAGCACCAGTAATTAATCTTGCAGCATCAAACTGAACACTTTCAATTAAGTCAGACTCGCCCTTAAAACACCCATCCCAGACAACATCAGCATATTCTAAATTAGAACGAACAAATGATTTATACATAATCTCTAGAGTTGATCTCGAAAATTTAATTTAAAACCTTTAAGCAAATTAAACTTTTTAGATGCCTTTTGATGAATGTTAAGAATATGAAACCTCCAAGACATATTGTTTGAAAATAAGACGCCCAAATGCTTATGAGTACCTACTTCTTTAATTACTTTATCACCCAACTTTAAAACAGGATGATTTGGTTTATCTCTTTTAAGAGAAAACACCATACTTTCTGTTTTGTGCGCATTCATTGTTGCCAGTCATTTGTTGGACCACAGATAAATAGCGTTTAAATCATTATTTAAAGATCGAGCAGCTAATGTCGAAGAGGAAACCTCTTCAAGTAAAAGTGCATCATCAGCAAATAGAAAACAGTCACTGTTAATTTCAACATGAATATTATTGATATATATCAAAAACAATAACGGCCCAAGAACAGACCCCTGAGGAACACCAGCTTGAATTTCTTTCCACGATGAACACTGACATTCAATGACGACGCGTTGCTTCCGACCACTTAAATAACTTTCAAACCATTTCAGCAAGGTACCTTCTATCCCTAAGTGTTTCAATTTGGCTAAAAGACCTGGATGCCAAACCTTATCAAATGCCTTAGATATATCCATAAATACTGCCCTTACTTCGTTGCCTCTGTCTAAAGCTTCGTGAATTTTATGCACAATATAAACCAATAGCATTACTGTTGAATCGCCAGGTCGAAAACCAGACTGAAAACGATAAAAGAAACCTGTACTCTCAAGAAATAAATATAATTTTCTAAAAACAACCCTTTCACATATTTTGCTAAAACAGGAGAGAAGAGACACTGGTCGATAGTTGGACTTGAGCTGCCGACTGTCCATCTTAAATAGGGGTAAAACGTTTGCTAGTTTCCATAAATAAGGAAATTGACCAAGAGAAAGAAAGGTATTGATAAGACACGTAAGTGGCCCACAAATACCATACATACAATGTTTAATCATTCTATTACTAATTCCGTCGGCACCACAAGCCTTTACTCTATTAACCCGACTATTTAATAAATCGGCAACTTCTTTCTCAGAAGCAATAATACTACATAAAGAAGAGTGAGATGGGGAGGTAAGAACAGGAACTACTGCATTGGCTGTAGGCAGATGGGTTTGGCTAACGAAAAAATCATTAAAGATATCCGCTTTCTCTTTTGGATCAAAAACATACCTGTCACCCTCATACAAAGGTGGAATAGAAATTTTAGCCTTAGAACCGTAAAAAGACTTAACAAGATTCCACCACTTTTTTGGTGATGTATTTGGATTAGACAACATTTCATTGGTTTTATAATCATAATCTAATTTTGCTTTACGGATAAGACTGACAACAAGATTTCTTTGCACACGATATTTCTCCCAATTAAATAAGGATTTATTCTTACAAAACTTCTTTAAAAGTCGATTACGTTTATTCATAGCCCTACGAATGACTCCGTTCATCCACGGTTTATCCCTAGGGCGAATAATAACTATTTTACTGGAAATAAAGCGTTCAACTATACTCAAAAACAAAGAAATCCATTTGTCATAAAAAATATCAATATTGATTAAATTGTCAATAAAAATTTCATTCCAATCAGCTCCTGCCAATGCAGCATTCAATTCATTGTCGTCAACAGCACTGAAATTCCACACTTTCCTTTTATAACATTTAGGTTTATATATAGGAATGGATAACTTACCAAAAATAACATTATGATCGCAATTGGCATTATGATGACAATTTGTTCTCTCGAGTTTTCTTTAACAGTGCCCGACCACCCTCGCTGATATTGCTATGTCGGGCCGATCGTGAACTATCGGCATATTCCATCTGACGGAGTTTTGCACGAGCATCTCTTTCCTTCAGAAGCTGTTTCCCTTGCGACTCTCTCAATCGATCTTCAGAAACTTCGACTTTTGGAAGTTTATCACGTAACTTCCTTCCTATATCAAAAGCTCCGCTAGCGGCAATCCGGTAACTGTGTGAGGTGTAACTCTATCTTCTTCTGCTGTCCATCGTTAAACGATGATGACTAGGTGGGTTGGGGGGTTTTAAGCTTCCGATGCTGCTGCAGACCTTTTTCGCTGTGGAAGGAATGGTTGCAGAGTTCACAAAGATGATTGCCGGGGTTGTGCCTCAAAAAGTGACGTCGCTCTGCTTCCATGCATCTTTTTCTCTTGATTATCCGCATACCATCCTTCATACACTTCTCCAAGTGGGCCGGTGTGATGCCAATTCCTCCCAGCTGTCAACATTGATGTCAGTTGCCTTAACATGTCTTTTTAGAACATCTATGAATCGCAGCTTTTGTCCTCCTCTGCTTCTGGTGCCTTGGTTGAGCTCACAATACACGATTTTCCTTAGAATTCGTGTGCATGGTTGGATGCGAGGTACATGGTGAGCCCAGCGTAGTTGAGATGCTGCAAGTATGGCTTCAACACTGTCCATCTGTGCTCTCCTTAGAATTTCCGCATTCGTAACATGGTCCTGCCATTTCATACCCGTGCATGATTTTTCTACGTTGTCTCTGTTGAAGTGCACAGAGCTTACGAATATGCTGACGACAGAGTGTGTATGTTTCTGCAGAGTAAGTCAATGCATGAATAATCACAGTTTTATCAAGTATAAACCTTGCATTTGCTCGAGACCCGTATGCCATGCCTGCTTGTTACCATAGTCGCGCATGCGCTCTTAATTCGATTTTGGATTTCTTGGTCCACATGGTTGTCTGTAATGAGAGTACTTCCAAGTCAGTGCATCTCTTTCAAATTGGGAGTATCGTCGTTCCACGTTGCTGAGCCTCCGGCTTGCGCAGTAAATAGGCCTGTAGCTTGCATCTTCTTGCTCTTGTTCCAATACAGCTCCAAGACCCACAGGTGAGGCGTCACTGGTGCACGGGTCAGCTTTTCTCTGATTTTACGAAATGCTTCGCTTTCTCTCTCTCTCCACCACCACTTGGCACCTTTCTTAGCGAGATCCCACAATCGACTTGACACAGTTGCAAAGTTTCGGATGAACTTCGCACAGAATTGAGACGAACCAAGAAAACTTCTGACCTCTGACTGATTCTGGGATAAACGTGTACTAAACAAAACTATATGAGAAGCTCAGAAGCTGTATTATTCTTATCTAATCACAAAATATTATATACAAGTCTGGTGTCACGCGTGTCGGCAAGCCAAGTAAAATTACTTAATTGACAGCTCCACAAAATTGCAAGCTGTTAATTTATTAAAGCATACTATATCAAAATTAATGATGTCTATAACAATTTATCTTTAATTTGTAGACCTTCTCTGTTTGGTTTCTGTAATGACTTATCCAGTGCAACCCAAAAAACATCGGTTCCTTCCATTTGTGAAGATCTCGATCACAGAATAATCTCGACAGTATCACGTCTATTTCTGCCGGCGCATGCTCCTTTCAATGGGCAACCGGTTTTTCGGTTTCATCTCCCATGTAAACCATCTTCTCAACACGAACTTCACACTTCTCATGGTTTAGCATTTAGCGCAACACCACTCCCTTCTAACTTATGCATAACTCTTTCTAAATTCTCGTCGTGTTCTCTGTCACTGGCACTAACAACTCGTAGATCGTCATGAATATTATAAGCACCTGGGCAATGATCTGCCATACAATTTGTTGAAATTTCTCCATAGCCATATTCACGCCACAAAGCAAACGCTTATAACGATACAAACCATTTGATGCCACAAATGTAGTTATGTCTCTTGAATCTGAGTGCTTCAGATGCTTTATAACCAAGTAGCATCACTGCACTGTCACCCAGTCTGCGTGCGTGTGGGCCAAGAAATCCAAAACCGAATTAAGAGCGCATGCGCGACTATGGTCACATGCGGGCATACGGGTCTCGACCAAATGTAAGATTTATAAGGCGGTGATTATACCTGCATTGACTTACTCTGCTGAAATATACACACTTGGCTATCGTCAGCATATTCGTAAGCTCTGTGCACTTCAACAGAAACAACGTAGAAGAATCAAGCATGGGTATGAAATGGCCGGACCATGTTACGAATGCGGATATTCCAAAAAGAGCAGAGATGGACAGTGTTGAAGACATACTTGCAGCATCTCAACTACGCTGGGCTGGCCACGTATCTGGCATGCCAACCACACAAATTCCAAGGATCATCACAAAAGCTGCCATTCAAAGCTGTACTATAAAGCCATCTTCAGGGAACTGACATCAATGTTGACAGCTGGGAGGAATTGGCATCACACCGGCCCAATTGGTGAAGTGCTATGAAGGATGGTATGCGGGTAATCAGGAGAAAAAGATGCATGGAAGCAGAGCGACGTCACTTTATGAGGCACAACCCTGGCAATCATCTTTGTGACTCTGCAACCATTCCTTCCACAGCGAAAAAGGTCTGCAGCAGCATCAGAGGCTCAAACACCCCCAACCCACCTAGGCATCATCGTTTAACGATGGACAGCAGAAGAAGAAAGAGTTACACCTCACACAGTTACCAGGGCGTCGCTAGCGGAGCTTTTGATATAGGAAGGAAGTTACGTGATAAACTTCCAAAAGTCGAAGTTTCTGAAGATCGATTGAGAGAGCCGCAAGGGAAACAGCTTCTGAAGGAAAGAGATGCTCGTGCAAAACTCCGTCAAAAGGAATATGCCGATAGGACAGGATCGGCCCGATATAGCAATGTTAGTGAGGGTGGTCCGGTACAAACGAAAAACTCGAGGGAACAAATTGTCATCAAACTTTGAACCACAACCATATGAAGTTGTTTACATGGAAGGAAATTAAATGATGTTGTTATACAAGATTCGCGTGGAGACAAGATGCGAGGCATAGCACACATATAGCACACATGTTTTTGAAAGTGGAAAACTGGTGGGAACAACAGTACAATCTGAGCAAGTAGAAACTTATCCAACAGAAGCCCATTCAGAAGCAACGGTACGACCTGACCAGGCAGAAACCTATTGAAACTTGGAGCAAGAATGCAAGATCAACATGCTACAACAACCGCCCAGCAGAAGTATCCAGTTCCCCTCTCCAGGCGTATGGCGCATATGTGCGACCAACGCCTTTAAGGCGACCGCAAGCATGGATGCGAGATTATATTTGTAAGTGATCCAATACATTATTTTACTAGCTATTCTAATAGGAAGATTTTAGCACATTAAAGTGTCTATATATGAAATAAAAAATTAGTTGGAATTTTTGTTGCCCTATTGCACAGATGAGCATGGCAGGAGCACTCACTGAAAATTTCAAGAGAATCTGATGCGTAGTTTTCGCGCTATTAATTCTCAAAGTTTGCCATGGCTAGTTCGTTCTTGGATAAAATTTGGGCTTTCCGTAACAATGCTTATATGACGTATGCAAATGGACAATTATGCATAAGAACAATATATTTCACTATTAATGACCGCTTGCTTACGTCATAAGGCATTGTTACCAAGAAGCCCAAATTTCCCCAAAACAAACTATCCACGGCAAATTTTGAGAGTTGACAGCGCGAAAACTACGCATCAGATTCTCTTCAAATTTTCAGTGAGTGCTCCTGTCATGCTCCTCTGTACAATAAAACAACAAAAATGCCAACGTATTTTTCACTTCATTGACACTTTAATAAGTTGTCATAAGAAGGACAAAATAACAAAAAAAACATATTTAAATATTAAGTTAATATTCGATGTTTAGAATATTTCAGGGAAGATGTGGTGTATTACACCGGAACCGGAAGAACACGAACTCTTAAGGCATGCATGTTATGCAAATAGTACTAGAAATACATTAATGCAACACCCACTCGCTACATGTACTTTACCTTTACAACTTGTATGCATATATAGACCAGTATTCATATAAACTAATTAAAATATTCTAATTAGTTATCACCCCAAATATTTTTTTTCAAAACACCCCTTCGTAGAAATTGAGGTAAATATTTTATTGTTGTTGCTATGGCTACAAAACCTGAAATTTTTCAAGTGTGCAATTTTGCAAAGTCACACATGCACTGTCAACTATTTGGCAGCTGTGTGTTATATTAACTTTCTTATGGTTTCATCAGCAATAAATACAATCATGTTATTATGCAAAAATAATAAATTATGCAGTAGATGATTCATATGCCCTACAGGTAATATTTTATGTAGAAAAACATTGGAAATATCATTTTTTTAATTGCATGTATTAAATCCACCCTATGCCTGCCAAGATCAGGCCTCCTCCCGCAGTACTGCAGTTCGAAATCAGCAGTTAGCCGTTAGAAGTTAGGACAATTTGTATGTTAAGCTTGAAAGCTTCCGTTTGTGATTTGCCGTATATATGAAAATAAACGGCAATCTTAACTTGCTAGGATAATATATAATAGCAAAATGAAAAAGCTGGAAACTAACGTGAATATCGAGGAACGAAATACTGATGTTTCGAAATACTGTATTTATACTTAAAAAACTCATTAATATTCATGAACCAAATTGTCCACTAATATGCACGTATTTGATCATGTGCAAGTCTTTTATACCTGATAAAACTACTATGAATATTAACTAACGTGAAATTTAATATAAAGAATACTAATGAACGTGAAATTTTATATAATTGTAGCAAATCTCTTGTCGGCGTTTTTGAAGCTATTCAAAACATTCGTAGTCGCGTTTTATCAGATCTAAAACACTCCTGCTCGTGTTTTAAATAGTACTAAATACTGTATACATGCAATGTATATATGTATTTTTATATATGGTCAATAAATACGAGTTTTTTTCCTTCGAATTATATATATATATATATATATATATATATATATATAGTTAAAGTTCAAAGACTAAACAGGTTTGATTAGACATTTTATTACTATTTAGTTTCGTGCCACAAATATTGTGTGGTACTCTTCAGATAAAAATAATGGTCTAATGACTATGATGTAGTTACAGAGATGATTATATAAGTGTCTAGATTAGGGATTATTTGGAAATTCTTAACGTTCATTCGTTAGTTTGAATATTCAAAGGTTTTAACCGTCTTTTTAGTGATATAGTATGTAATGAATATATCCACTTGTGGTTGGTAAGTGGTTGTCAAAAATGAACATGGAACAGATCCCGGAAGGATTAACATTAGTAAATAAGGTTATAGCCGTATGTTATAAATATACATTGTGAGGTTATGTTACAGAGTTTCTTAAAATAAATTTATTAGCATGTCTACATGATGAAACAAGTTCGTTACGTTTGTTTAGTGTGGCCAGAGAAGGTTTACAGATGATAAAATATTTCTCCCACAGGCATAAGCTACATCTGTTTGAGGTGTTATTGTAGGGCTTGGCTTGCTTGATAATTCTCCACTTAATGTTGAACTCGGAGCTTAAACTAAAAATGCCGAGTTCAACATTAAGTGGAGAATTATCAAGCAAGCCAAGCCCTACAATAACACCTCAAACAGATGTAGCTTATGCCTGTGGGAGAAATATTTTATCATCTGTAAACCTTCTCTGGCCACACTAAACAAACGTAACGAACTTGTTTCATCATGTAGACATGCTAATAAATTTCTTCATTTATGTTCATTTATGTTCATTTTTGACAACCACTTACCAACCACAAGTGGATATATTCATGTACATACTATATCACTAAAAAAACCCGGTTAAAACCTTTCAATATTCAAACTAACGAATGAACGTTAAGAATTTCCAAATAATCCCTAATCTAGACACTTATATAATCATCTCTGTAACTACATCTTAGTCATTAGACCATTTTATCTGAAGAGTACCACACAATATTTGTGGCACGAAACTAAATAGTAATAAATGTCTAATCAAACCTGTTGAGTCTTTGAACTTTAACTATAATATGCTCTGGATTCCCATCGAGCACTCTGCCAAAGGTTTTTACAACATCTCCTACAGTATATATATATATATATATATATATATATATATATATATATATATATATGGTTAACAACATTATTGCTGCCGACCGAAGGGAGGCAGCACACTATTCTTGACGTTGCCTCGTGCCCAGTCCTTTTTCCGAGCTATGTATAACCGACCAGAATCTCGATTTGTTAAATTTTGCGTTTGTTTAATAATATTTGTCTGTCGGCATTACGTCATCCATATATGAGCTGATGGGACTCAGTGCGCATGTTCCGCTACCACGTTGCCTTCGATATTCAGAGCTTCTCGAAGTTCTTCCTCGGCAGAAAATTCACGGTAAGAACAAATACATCATGTCTTTACTTTCTCGTGGAAGTGTTCATCAAGGCCATGAAGGTTTCAGTGGCCAGTCTCGAGGAAAGCAGTGCTCTTTCATGAGTTTATCGGCGCTGTTAACAGCACAAACTATTCCAGTTATCGAGTGAACCATCGACAATGTCTTAATACAAGGAGACAATATATACTTGAATGCTTTTAACAATGATCTCATTCCTCGTGTATATGTAATGAACTGTACATGGAACTGTCTTCAAGAAATTATTTCCCTCAGCTTTGTGAAAATTCAGTGGACAATGGAATTATTTGTGTGCCATGGATAACCATATTTGGTATGCACTATGCAGTAAATACAATATTACAAGTTCTTTGGGAAAATAAAATACAGTGGTTGCAGTCGTGTATTCCCAAACGACAATTACAGTATATGTGGAGTTGTGGACATGTGCAATGACTTAATATACATCACAAAGATCTCCTTGAAAGTATTGCATTCTCAACAAAAACTGCAATAAAAGTTAGACAATATAAGCAATGGAGCAACAAATACTGTAAACATCTGTTACATACCATTTCTGGTATTTATTTAGTCAGTGCCTATTTGTTTGGCGCTTGCTTTGCCATAACATATCAGACACTCCGGATTCCACTGACAGCTTTGCCACAGTAAGAAGCATCATTTATAGTGACAGTGATTTATCATAAATTTGTTTACCAAACATCAACACATAGTCATAATGTATGTAGTATACTGTGTATGCAGTCAAAAGCCTTGCCAATTATACTCCGATACATTAAGTGATAGTTATTTGTAATTTAAGTCTGCTGTATTTAAATATAATTAAATGATTTGAAAAAATGTGTATTTATATAATCAATCCCAGGGTTCATTTTTGAAATTTAATAAAACATTAGGCTTCCCATGGCTTTTGAGGCAGCACTTCCCTTGCGATAGTAACTTCTAGTTTATAAAAAAAAAATTAATTACTGCATAAAGGAACGAGTTAAGTCTCGAGTGGTCATTTTTTACTCCCGGGCAGTCCCAGGCAGTCCCGGGCAGTCCCGGGCAGTGATTAGTAGGACCGGTAAAATGCAGGGACAGAATGCAGTGAAATGGCAAGTAAATTCAAGAGATAGCGAAATATGCACGAAAGTTTTATTTTTTATTTTGGCTGTTAAAATATTTCATGCAGTCAATGGTTTAGAATGAATGAATGAATGCTTACCTTCTATATTTCAAGTTTTCTCATTTCGCTTTTTGTCTTTTAAAACAAACACTGAACTAAAATTTCTCTAAGCCAATTTTTCAGAAGACAAGCCGAAGACAATTTTTCAGAGTATATTTGTTTCGTGGTATTAACTCTCATTTCATTTTCATCCTGGGCTGCTACACAGCCTTTACACAGCTTACTTTTTCCTGGTTAAATTTGCAGCAATTTGTCTGAATTTGGTGGTAATGACGCAAGCACAGCGAAAGTGACCGGAGTTGATGCATACAAACAAACATAGAAACTTTTTGCTCGATAACTTTCGCATTGGTCTTCAAACTCGCGTGTGCTCCACGCGAGGCGAGATTAGCACCCTCGCCTCCGGCCCGTCGCCTGGGCTCGGGGATTATAAAAGCTAGGGGCTTTGTAAAGTCTCCGGGTGTTTCGATCTAAATGGTTTTATATGGTTTATTACTTGGGCTACATGTGGTAGGCCGAGTCTAGGTTTCGGCTCCGTTTCTGTTTATTTTTTTGTTTGTTTTGGGGGTTTCACGAATGTGCAATTATTGCGCAATACTTCCCATACATGGAGTCTTTGATCGATTACTTCGAAAATTGACCGATTGTCATGTCTATTCTGTGGTTCTGTCGAGCACATCACTGATCAACCATATATTAAGCAACTTACTTGGAAAACCTACCAATACTTTGCCCAAAGGCAAAGCTGGTTTAAAAGAAAGAACTCGCAAAATCAAACACGAACATCAACAGCTTAAAAGCCTATAAAGAAAGATGCCTTGTTGTGTCAATGAATCGCAGTGAAACGTTTACCTAGGACCTCCAAATATTCAAACTATGGATAACAAACACAAAGAAGGTTTGTTCATGAAGAAAGAATGGACGAGTTGCGAAAGGCACGGGAATATACAGGCTGTGTTGATGTGTTCAATACATCATAGCTTACATCAGTGCATTTATAAATACATAAAGGAAGCTAGACATAGTACATAAAAAAACGTAAATACTATTTACTATAAGGTAACAGCTTGCTGCTTATAGTCCAACAACTACAAAACGCAAGTAATACTCACTGTATAATTCAAAATATGAATGTGTTGAACTGCTTGCATGTCTAGATTTAATGTAGGTGTCGTATTACATTTGCCAACGCTTTGGAAAAGTGTGTTTCAAAACTTGTTTAAATATTTTGTGTTTGCTCGATATAAATAAATTCTCTATATCGAAATTATTGACTGGATGTGCCGAATCAAGCACTGTAGGTTTTGTCTATTGAAAGTATAAAGGATAAAGGACAAAGGACTGGGGGCTAATCATCCTTACTTGCAGCTAGCGGCTGAATTGCGAAGGACGCAGATCAACGTGGCCATGTCCAGGCATATCAAAGGCGCTCCAGGCAGCCGCCATACGACACAGTTCAGACCACGGATCACAGCTAAGAAGTAAGGTGTTGATTTTATGGAGGGAGGAAAACCGGAGAACCCGGCGAAAAACCCTCGAAGCACAGGAGAGATCAACTACAACTCTACTCACATGAGTTCCAAGCCCGACAACGAAGTCATTCCCAAGCGGTCACCCATCCAAGTACTAACCCCGTCCAACCGGGCTTAACTTTTTGGTGAGAGGCAGCGCGCTAACGGCACACGCCACCCGTGCTTCCCTTAGTGTTTAGATCACCGTTGTTATTCGGAAAAACGGACTTGTTTACATGCATCAGCAAATGCTTTATGCACCGCTTCATAAGACAATATATAGACTTCGTTCGATTTGTCATTTAATACTCGCAAATCGAAAATTAAAAGTACGTCTAACCGTACAATCAAGTCAAATCAAAATAGAGTCTCAGTGCGGTTCTACATTGCATAACTACATTGCGTCCAAAACTTATATCATTAGCAAACGCTTATGCGCGCTGTTCTGTGCATGGCTATGCCAAGATTGCAGCAATCGCTAGCTCTGATCAGTAGCTAGTAGCCCGACATTCTCGTCCCCAGAGCCTCTCCCGTGCTGGCGCGCTGAAAAGGCTCTGGGGGAATCCAAAACCGGAACACCAAGATTCTTTGGTGTTCTTTCTAAAGCGCATGCGTTTAAGTTCGCGGTTTGGGAGTTGGACACGAGATCACCGACAGTTGTTTGGAATATAATTTTCCTTTCGTTTTCGATTCTGGCGGTTTGGCTGTCTCGTATAGACTGAAAGCCAGCCGCCGATCTCATCTCGTTCTCACTCGCTGAGAGAGGCGTCTGAATTCAATAGGCGATAATGCCGTCCAGTGACGTCACGTACTACCAAGAAACCTGGTAGTGAAATCTGATTGGTTGACATGTTTCTAATTTGGGATAATTGTAGAATTATATCTTGTCAAATATACGGCGGCTGGTTTTTAGACTACAGAATACTCTCAACTCAACTTGGTAAGCTATTTAATGCAGGGCTGTGATATTTTGGTCCCCGATGCCTATGGACTTTCATGTTGACGACTTTTGAATGGTTCCGAGGGGAGAAGCGGTGAGTATATTATCAAGTGGCATTGCATATTAATTGCGCGCGGCATCTTGTCAGTTGTGGAACAAGATGGCTAGTAATTTTAGAACTACCCATTTTTAAAATATATTGTGTACGTATGTTATCAGATGTTGAATAAGCTTTCATTCCATGTATAGTTCAAGTTTCTCCGTTTTGTGAAACTTGTTGAAATGTCAAAAATGTGCGAACCGTTGTTTGAAATAATATTACATATTGACTTCTCACAAGTGTTAATACAAAATTTTAGATTTTTTAAAAATACTTAACGGTCTTAACGCACAACATCGCGATATATATTTCAAACACAAACTATTGAAAAATGCTATCTGGGGTAGAAATTTCTAGTTTCTAGCTATACGGAAAATATTTTTAAAATTAGCAAACGTCTTCCATTTGATTCATTGCGTGAATGTGTACTTATAATTAATTAATAAATAAATAAAATCAATAATATTGTTGACTTCGAATGCATCATAATCTTACCATTATGAAGCTTGTGAGACGTTTGCGACTTTCTAACCAAAACAGACAAATTTCAGGAACTTCACATTTGAATTTATAGTTTTTATTTAAACCTTTCAACGCTATCGGCCTCCCAGGCAGGGACGCATAAAATCGCCTGGTAGAGGCTTCAATATTTTTTTTATACTCTGGCCTCAGCGGTCAGATTAGGTTTTGGTATAACCTTAGTGGCCTAACGACTAGAATGGTTTGCCGTTAATATAGCCAGAGTGAAATACTAAAATACAGAATAAAAGTGGATTTTAGCGTTCAGAAGGTTTACACTGTAATAATGCGAAGTCAACAATACATTCACGCAATGAATCAAATGACAGACGTCTCCCCATTATTTTTAAAAATATTTTCCGTTTAGCTAAAAACTAGAAATTTCTACCCCATACAAATAGCGTTTTTAAATAGCTTCTGTGCGAAATATATCTTGCGATGTTGCGCGTTAAGTATTTTAAAAAAATCTAAAATTCTGTATTAACACTTGTGAGAAGTCAATTTCCTAATTTTCCTGTCTATTCGGGAATATTATTTGAAACGACGGTTCGAACATTTTTGACATTTTAACAAGTTTCACATAACGGAGAAACTTGAACTATACATGGAATGAAAGCTTATTCAACATCTAATAACATACCTACACAATACATTTTAACAATGAGTAGTTCTGAAATTACTAGCCATCTTGTTCCACAACTGACAAGATGCCGCGCGCAATATGCCATGTCACTTGTAGCCTGCGTAGCTGGCGGTATTAGGGAGTTCGGGCGCGAGCGGTAGGCGGGCAACGCGAAATACCGCCTGCCCGAAAACCATATGTTTTTGAGTGGTCTCCGTCCGCTGGGTGACGGAGCATTCTGATTGGTCAGGATATTGATTTTTGAATTCAGGAGTTATCATATTACAGACATGAGCGGACAAATATTAAGCAAATATGTATGTATTGAGAAAGTATTGATCATCACGTCGTTTTGAAGAGTGAACAACGAATTGCAATTGGATACTGGCTATTGCTTGGTACTTGGATTACTTGATACTTGCTATTTGCCGATTGTTGTTTAACACTAGAATGAAAGCCAGCCGCCGATCTCATCTCGTTCTCACTCCTGAGCTACTCTAAGGAGTGAGAACGAGATGAGACCGGCGGCGGGCTTTCAGTCTAGTTTATAAACACTGTCTACGCAGCACACTATTTTTATTTCACTGTTTGGAATTATTAATGATGGCTGTTCTGTACTCGTCGTCTCTTCCTTGAAGAGTATCTGTAAACGATCAAATCTCTTCTCTTGAATCGCTTAACTACACAGCAATTTAATTATCCGATGAACCATTTGCAGATGTAGTGCGATCACCGCGTCAATTTTAATTTACCATTGAAACAACAACCATGCTTCATGCATCACTATTATTAGCTCACGTTCTGATTGGTTCTCTTAAACAAACATATTCGGTGGGCGGAATTCAAAAACATATGGTTTTCGGGCAGGCGGTATTTCGCGTTGCCCGCCTACCGCCCGCGCCCGAACTCCCTAATACCGCCAGCTACGCAGGCTATGTCACTTGATATACACGGTATTCACTGCTTTTCCCCTCGGAACCATTCATGAAAACTCGTCAACATGAAAGTCCATATGCATCGGAGTCCAAAATATCACAGCCCTGCAGTAAATAGCTACCAAGTTGAGAGTATTCTGTAGTCTGAAAACCAGCCGCCGTATATTAATATTTGACAAGATGGAAGGAATTCAGATTGTTTATTATTCTATAATTCTATAATTATCCCAAATTAGAAACATGTCAACCAATCAGATTTCACTACCAGGTTTCTTGGTAGTGACGTCACTGGACTGCATTATCGCCTATTGAATAACCGTGATTGAATTCAGACGCCTCTCTCAGCGAGTGGGAACGAGATGAGATCGGCGGCTGGCTTTCAGTCTATGTCTCGTATTGACTCGTTTGACTTTGGAACAATTCTGATTGTGGTATATTCCGTTCGAAGAAAGTCCTTGTTGAGTGTGGCTCATCGCCGCTTTTATTCGGCGGGGCAAAAGGCATTGAAATTTACGAGTTCGCTTCAGAGCTTGGCAATACTAGAGCCGCGTCGGAATTTCTTCGTATTTACGGCTTCTTTTAGTGAAGGTAGTTCTCTTTAATATGTTGCACCGTTCGTTTATATTTGACGTGTATATTTCAATGAGATTCGTATTAATATGTACCATGCACGAACAGCCAGCAGTGTGCTGTCTAATATCGTCTATCGCCTATCGATTTCAAATTGCTGTCTGTCTTCTGTGTTTCATTTAATTATATAAGGGGAAACGGGTTGATAAAACGTTCGATTAAATTGTTCGGATTAGAACTATGATTAGAATTGTGCTTCGTTGTCAGTTTTCGTGTCTCAAATACTGTTTATTTATAAACATTCACTAAGCTCCGTCGTTATGTAGGGCCTTTGAATTTGAACAACCAATCAGATAGCGATGCATATGGATTCCCCCAGAGCCTTTTCCGCGCGCCAGCACGGGAGAGGCTCTGGGGACGAGAATGGTAGCCCGAGTGAACGCGTAAGCAGGCGTCTTGTTAAAGAGAAGTAATACTACAGCCAGAAAGCTAGTAAATTCAACCTTACAAACGTCGATTACTCGATTTTAATTCCTTTTTGGTAAGCTCATCTTTGCTTTATTCTGTATGTACTTGTCAACTTGTGTTAGATGGTCAGTATAAATGAGTAATGACTAAATCTATGAAGTTTCCGACGCATCCTCGTACCCAGGGTCTTATCTCCGCTTCCCCGCCCCCGCCCACCGCTGCGAAAAGACCCTGGTTTAGGCTGGTCATAACCTGAATGTCAGGCCTTTATTTGTTCCCGCCTTCCGCTAAATCCGGCAGCGCGGGCTGAGGTGCGGGCGAGCGAGAAGGCGAGAAGGCGAGAAAAATAAAGGCCTGAGGAAACTCTTAACAAAACTGTCTTCCGCCCACTTTGCTATTTTTAAACATGAACGAGTATGATTGATATGCGTTGTCAAAAGAACAAAGCGTATGTTTTGATTTCATCCCACAGAAATATATAGTCTTTCTCCGCGTCTGGTTTTAGTCCAGACTAGTCTAGGTAGACTTGCAATAAATACACGAGCTCGAATTGAAGGCGTTTGTCCATGGTATCTAGACCCGATCTAGTGAAGAAGTCGAAGAATTGGAAAATAAGATAAGAAACCGAGAAATTTGACAATTTGAGAGTATACATATATATTGATTCAAAATTCCACCATAATAAAAGATAAACACGATTTGATAGCCGCCTTGATATAGTTTCGACTAAATTAATAAAATATATAATTTTGTAGCACAGGCCAGAGAAAAGGATCGACTGGATATTGATGTTTTATATTAAAAACAAACGCAATAGTTTGGGAATTATTTTATACAGTTTTAGAATTTAAATTTTAGAACGCAGGTAGGCCATTTAATATATTGATACATAATTATAAACACGTCTCAACCGTATTAACTCAGTCAGCCACATAGTGACTAACTGTTCCGAGATTCCCGTTTTGTAACTTACGGGTCCACTTTAATTTCTGACAACCATTGTTCAGCACTGCCATAAACAACTTGGACTTTCGCATCGGCTTCGCCTTCAGTAGCCATCGTCCCTGATCATCGAACGAAGAACCCAAGTAGACTGCTTTTCGCAAGGTCTCCACCTGCTACAACGAAATTCCTCACCGTGCCATGTTGAAGTCGATGAAGTTCAGAGAACACAAATGGCAATATCTGATATATCAGACTTTTACTAAAAGCAGTGGGCAAAACAGCAAAGACATATTGGCTGTCAGCAGCGAGCTTTCGAATGCACGTCGTTTGTTCTGGTTTCAAAGACTCGTAGCCGAAATGTGTCAATGAATTTAACAAAGCGGTTTCGAAAAATCCTTCTATGGTTTGATTTTCCGACATAATAAATTATTAAATGAATAAATTGATCACAGAAAACGTACAGATAAACACATTCGAGAAATGGCGATGACCTTGTCACGGTGTGCACCTTAACGGTGCACCTTTGGGCAGTTGTTTATCTGCAACCCAGGTTCAACATCTTGGCAAGATCTTGCCAAGAGGCAAGATCTTGCCAAGATCCAAAAAATGATTTTCTTGCCATGATCTTGGAAAGATCTTGGCAAGATCTTGGCAATATCTTAATGCTACGATCTTGCCAAGATTTTTATATATAATTTTAATATGATCTTGCCAAGATCTTGCCAAGATCTTGCCAAGATCCAAAAATGATGTTCTTGCCATGATCTTGGCAAGATCTTGGCAAGATCGTAGCAAGATCTTGCCAAGATTTTTATACATAATTTTAATATGATCTTGGCAAGATCTTGCTACGATCTTGCCAAGATTTTTTATATAATTTTAATATGATCTTGCCAAGATCCAAAAATTATGTTCTTGCCATGATCTTGCCAAGATCTTGGCAAGATCTTGCTACGATCTTGCCAAGATTTTTATATATAATTTTAATATGATCTTGCCAAGATCTTGGCAAGATCCAAAAGATGATTTTCTTGCCATGATCTTGCCAAGATCTTGCTACGATCTTGCCAAGATTTTCTTGCCAAGATCTTGTTACGATCTTGCCAAGATTTTTATATATAATTTGAATATGATCTTGCCAAGATCTTGCTACGATCTTGCCAAGATTTTTATATATAAGTTTAATAAAAATCTTGCCAAGATCTTGCCAAGATTTTATGTATATTTCTTGCCAAGATCTCTATATTATGATCTGCCAAAGTTTGTCAGGAGTTTGTAACATATACTATACGACCTTTCCACAATCTTGTCATGATACGTACTGCCAAGATCGTGGTAAGATTTTAAAAAGTAAAAAATCAAATAATTGGTAATAATAATTGCAATAGTTTAATCATTGTTGTACATTTCACTTTTCAAATATCATTTCGTTTATTCGTACAGACGTACAGTTATTATTTATTTTTGTTTGACGACTGATAGGATAACTATAATACTGTGTTATCACAATGCTAAATGGTTGGCTTCGGGGCAAAACAACCGGAGACACACTTGGCGCATTTGACATTTTCTTACATCCGATAAGATTTGAAGTTGTGCGATATCCGCGCTTTATTGTTTTCTAACCAATAACGTTCTTATAAAACCATCACGTGCGTTGCCATATGCCACGAGCTTGCCAACTGCATGCCAACACCCTGCATTCTTGTTCATAACTTTATCGTCGCGCCACGTCAAATCTGCTCAGTCACTATACAGAATTGAGAGAAACGTTTGGAATGACTTGCCGAACTATAGTAAATAAGACTTCCGAAGGTAAGTTCTTTGTTTGTTTTATATTACAACAGTTAACGAATCCGTATTATGTTTAAATCATAGACATCGTGTCATTTGCTCTCGGTTACCTCCTGCGCAGCGAACTAAAAAATGAACACCTGCCGGAGCGCAATCAATTTGAAATAGTAGTTCAAAACGAAACTCTCCTTTTCTTCTGCATAATCATAATGTTAACAAATGCTTAAACGTTATTTCGTGATAATGGTGACTCTGCGTCGAAGAGACAAAAACCGATTGGCGGTACAATTTGTTTCTATATATTTGACACCGCAGCCTGTATGCGTTAAAGCTTCCTTAGTTGGGTTTCAATATTCCGCCAAGTTGCCCGCTACAAAGACAAGTCGCACACAACGTTTGCTGTTATTACATATGAAAACATTCACTGCAATCAGATATAAGTATTTTGCTGTGACTCTATATCGTCTGTAAACTCAAGTTGGCGCTACGCCAATATTATAAAGTATATTAATGAAAACCAAGACAATTTTCCGCTTTGGCTACAGTCAACTGTATTGTCGTGCGTTTACTTTATTCTTTAATCAATGTTTTCTTTCCATCGCATGCATGTCTAATACTAACTGAACAACATGCGGCTCCAGAAAATTTATGATTCTGTTGTTTTCAAAATAATGAAGAAATTTTGGCAAGATGATTTTTTATATAGACTTAAATATAGTTTCTATGCCAACGGCTAATATGGATTAAAGGCTGCGAAAAGACAATCAAATAATCAATAGGTAACAAGACAAAGTTTGCGTGACGAAACGAATATTTCTCGCTAGTATACTGGTCAATAATCCCTCATAAACGTGGGTACATTTAAAAGAGTTATATAACAGTGAACTGGTTTCATCATTACGTTCTATTTCGTCTATTTCTAGTAGCTGATGATTTGGATCATTACTTGTTTTATTTGAAGGGAAGTATTCTATTGCGACAAGAAAACTTATCGCATGCAGTGACACGGAAATAGCGCTTGGCGCGTTATTAAAGGTGAAGGACAACGGCAAATTTTATATTGGATGCCTTATGAACATAAGTACGTACGGGACATAAGATGATGAATAATGTATATAAATTTTCAATCACTAAATGTGATCTGCATCAGAGTTTTAAAAGATAAGAAGTAGGTACAATGCCAAGCTGTTAGCAACGTTCATATTTTTAAATAAAATCTATCTTGCTCTACCTTCAATAGTATCGAGCACTCTGTGGTCTATTGTAAACGACTACTTGAACTATTATATATATATATATATATATATATATATATATATATATATATATATGCAACGCTCACTACCCTTGTGGAAGTTTGAGCACTCTGGGCCCATGCGCACTTCACGCTATCTGAATGTACTTCACCGATGCTGTCCCACATGCGGTTGTCACCGACGATCGCATGTGTATAAGTAATTGGTGAAATTCATTCAGATTGTTCCAAGCTACACTGATGAGCTGTTGTACAGCGAAACACCGTATCTGTAGATTGAACTATGTACGCTCCTTCACTTCGGTGTTGTTGAGCACTCTGTGAAGTTGCCGTGGGTACCTATTAGCGATAATGCAACGCTCACTACCCTCGTGGAAGTTTGAGCACTCTGGGCCCATGCGCACTTCACGCTATCTGAATGTACTTCACCGATGCTGTCCCACATACGGTTGTCACCGACGATCGCATGTGTATAAGTAATTGGTGAAATTCATTCAGATTGTTCCAAGCTACACTGATGAGCTGTTGTACAGCGAAACACCGTGTCTGTAGATTGAACTATATATATATATATATATATATATATATATACTGTATATAGTTATATTTTATTTAATAAAATGAACGTTGCTACTCCGAGTTTCACGCGTCATATATATATATATATATATATATATATATATATATATATATATATTTCTAAACCTCATTAACAATTCATGAGGAAAATTCAAAAGAAATTTATCTTCAATCAGTGCCTTTATAGTATGATATAAACCCATTAATCTGTATATATATATATATATGTATAATCTATATATATATATAATCTGTATATAAATGTGATATAGATACTGATGTTTTATTAATCCGAGGTCTATATCACATATATACTATGGGCACATGAGCTCTATATCGCATATATAGACACTTGTCCCTCAACAATCTCGACAAGGGTACGAGAGGGAGAGGCAACTTTTAGTTGCAAACAAGTTGTTTCTTAGATGAGAACTTTATCCTCTTTGCCTTGAATCTCTTTTGTATCACAGCGCATGCTCCAATCACCAGTATGATAATTTTTAGCCTCTCACATTCGGTGATTGACTTGCTTTGTTCGGCTCGCGTCTATATACAATGATAAAGCACCCTGACTCGGTTTTTAAATGTTACTTCTATATATAAGAAGAAGAAGTATATATATATATATACTACCTAACAGCTTGGCATATTATTGTACATATTTTTTTATCTTTTTAAAATCTGATGAAGATCACAGTAGCTACTGATCGGAAATTAAAAGCGGGCGAAGGGTTGTTACATTAATGTATTTCTCGTAGTAATACCCGGAAATTTAGCACTGCTAGCTGCAACGCTCTTTCAAAAAATGTTCATAGAACTACTGTAAAAGAATATTAAGAAAACATTTCTTGCTTGCCCATGATTGTTTGACATTGTTATATCTCAACGAAAAATGAGCAAGTAATTTAATACACACATTTAATTAGTTTTTACTGTATCAAGAGCGGCAAATGCAACCTCGTACCCAGGGTCTTATCTTCGCTCCCCCGCCCACCGCTGCGAAAATACCCTGGTTGGGGCTGGTCACGTGTTTCGAGGGCAAAAATATAACTTACTGGGAGTGGGTTATTTAAAAAGGCTAAACTGAACACGCAATGACAATGTTTTTATAATGTGATTTATTTTATTCTGACAAGACAAGGTGTACGTTTTATAACTGTCAAGAAAGCCAGAGTCAGACTGCATGCCCAAATCGATGTTTATTTACGTCAGTTTCCTCAGGTTTGTGCGATGTTGTAAAACTGTATTTAGAAACACAAGTCGCCGTCCTGAAGTCCTCTATGTCTCGATTGGCTTTTTGAAATAGTAAAATACGTGTAAATCTCTCCGGTTCATTTGCGCCTTCAGCTTGGGCTTTATTTGTCGATGAGTCTACCCGAATACACCGCCAATTTTTCGTTAGTCGCTTTGTGTCCCGCCGCTTTGCCTTTGTTGTTTTTTATGTGCCAACTGTCAATGTTTTCAAGCGTTTCGTTGCGCGCGTCTGACTGTTTGCGTTTATACGAAACGGTTACCTGAAAAACAAAGACAATATCAGTAGTAAACTATGAACATTTAGAATACATGATCAAGGTAATACAAATGTGCCGGAGTTGTTTAAGGAGTCTCAAGAACGAAAATATAAATATATACGTTGGCTGAACGGCGAAGTAAACATATTTATTAAAATATATTGAAGTTTGAACGGTGGTCATGCAATAATTTGGATCTTTCGAAATTTAACGTTTATAACGAAGTATTTCCATAGTTTAGGAAATATAGAACGGTATAACATTCGCGCTGGTTCAGTGGTGAGTTTTGGCTGTAATTCTGTAAAATACAGTGACAAGAAAAACATTGAACAAGCAACAACGTTCAGCGCGCGATATAATAATACTGTAAAATGTTAACAATAGTAAGTAAAACGCGATACTGATAGGTAGACAACTTTAGTGAAATTGAGGCTAGCAATTAACAGTTGACAACACGAGCTTGTGGCTCCTTTTATGATAAATGTTATTAAAAGGTTAGCGTTTTAAAAATCAGCAACACAATTCAAATATAAGTGCCTACTTTATACACCCCCCGCTGCACGAAACTGTTGCATTGATGCGATTTAGAATTTGAAAAATTTGAAACTCTCTGTTCCATCTTCAGGCGGCTATAATTTATCAGATCATTGATGACTGTAGAAATCCGTCGAAGAATAAAATCTCTTTAAATTTGCTGCTCGTCGGATTGAACGACGGATGACTTTCGGTCGAAGTTCAGAATTGTTCCTTCACTAATAAATACCACACTGTAAAAACTGACCTTTTGAAACAACACAAAAAAAAAGGTTACCTGGATGAGTCTGAGAGAACCAATTTAAAATGGGTTGTTTCAACCAAAATCGTTTTGGTAGAAATGACCAATATTTGACTGGTTGAAACAACCCATATTATTGGATATTTTAATAAAAAAACATTGGTTATTTTAAACAAACAATATTGGTCATTTCAACCTAAAAACATTGGTTATTATAACAAAAAATGTATTCATTTTAACCAATAAACAATGGTTGTTACCAAACAACCAATATATATTGGTCGTTGTAACCAATAAAAATTGGTCAAGCAAATGCATTGGTCAAGAGAAATTCAAATGGTAGATTCAACCAACTTTTAATTGGTTGAAATAGTTACTATAACAAATACCAGCAACATGAAAAAGTATCAGTTTCGTATGATTTACTCATGCAAGAAACGTTGCCTGTAATACAATTCACATGCATTTAAATAAATAATTAAGGTTGTGACAGAATAGTCAAAGCTAATTGGTACAAGTGAAACTTTCTTTTATCCAAAAAAAATGCTAACTCAGAGATCACACCATCTTGTTGGACCCACAAATTAGAATGACATGTAAAAAAAGGTGTGTTAAATTAACACACCTTTTTTCTCCAATTTTAACACACTTAAGTTAGGTTTTCTAACACACCTTAAGAGTTGGTTATTTAGCACACCTTGGTGTGTTATATTAACACATGTTATGATGTATTAACACATGTTAAGGTGTGTTACTGTATAGGTGTGTTAATACAAAGGTGTGCTATGCAACATGCCCTGATATGAGTTATCTTACACATGTAGGTGTGCATAATAACACACCTTGAAACATGTCATTCAACACAATGACTAAGGGAAAATAAAAATTTTTAAAAACCTTTAACATTGTCAACATATTCAATATATTTTAACACATGAACTGTGAGTGTTTACATCAGGATGACATTAAAGTACATGTATACAGTCATTTACTATATACATGGTATACAGGAAAATGGTCATAATGCAAACCATTTTTGGCAGTTCAAATTCCCAAATATTAACTGATACCTAAAAATCCTAGACTAACAACTTAACAATGTTACATGTATGTGGTTCTGCATCTATATCCGAAATACATCATTCAGCATTTAGGATACTACCTGAGATATTTAGAATGTTGGTTATTTTCAAAGTGTACTTAACAACAATCCAATCAGCAATGACACAAGGGAACATCAGCGGAATTATCTTGAAGATCAACAATCCTTTTCTTTCATTGAGAAGTTGGCTTTTGCATCACTCAATGTGTACTGGTCTGGTCCTGTAAAATGAGAATTTAAATTAGTTCAACAATTTGTTAAATAATATTTATTTAACTCAAATATTTAAACTCAAAATTTCAATTGATAAGCTAAAATTTAGATTTTCTTCAGTTGTAATTTTTGTTTGTTTAAATATTCATTCCATTTAACCCATTGATGCCTACAATAGGAATCATCAGCTGCTGATAAACTTAGTAAAACAATAAAACAGACATTTTTGGCTGGCTCAGGCAGGAATAAGTAATAATCACTTGACCCAATACCATTGCTACCCCCCCCCCCCCCCCCCCCCCTTAGAGAGTAAAAGTGAATTAATGTCAATATTAAACTTTATAATTACATAGACAACTACCACATCCTTGCAATGTATAAGGATCTTAGTCAGAAATGTATCTGTATATTTAGGGACTATCTTCCAACATTCCCTCCAAAGGTCACATGCTCATACATTCCTCCTAACTACAAGATTGCAGTTACCGAACAAACAATTTGGACAGAAAATTCTACTTTCCTTCTAAAATTATTGTATTTTTTATCACAATTAGAATATAGGGATGTTCAGTAATGTATAAGGAATATGCAGTATCTCTGTATCTGTATATCACTAAAATAAAAATATCTGTATATATATATATATATATAGGTGTATTAAAAATCTCAATATACAGCATCAATATCACTCTAAAAAATACATACAGTTAGACCAATATATAACCTGCTAATAGTATTTTGAGATATAAACATGCCTATTGGAATAGATCATTGTCATTAGTCAATAAATAAACTACTAGTATATGAATTAAGCTTATTTAAGGATTTTACTTACCAATATAGACAGCAAGTTGAATGGTTGAACACAACTGAACATGGTAACTCCACCCTATGGACTAGAAAACAAGAGAAAATTATATATGAATGAATAAGCAAACAAACAAACAAACAAACACACACACACACAAAATATATAAGTCACTGTTAGTCTGTTTAATACTAACAATTTAATATTTCATAATCACAAATAACTTTTACCTCAAAATCCTAATGCTTTAGTTTCACATAGGATAATATTTATCATGAAAGCAACGGTGGCTAAAGAATGGTAAAAAAAGAAAGAATGATTTGAGAGTTTGTTAGGAACCACAATTGACTATTACTGTAAAATTGAGAAGGCCAGAAGAGATTAAGCCAATGTTGTTGACGACAAAAGATGATGACTTTAATAATAAACATTGACTTCAACTACATTAACTTCGATCAGTATAAAATGGTTTGTATTGGACAATCAATCAGGAAATTTGACAACGAGAGCCAGAGAAAATTTCAAGGACAAAAGAAAACAAACGATTACTGAATCTCTTTACCTTGCTCGTTCGTAGCCTCGTGCGAGAGAAGCTTCTAGGACTTTCTTTGTTCAACTCGATTTCCATGGCTTTTAGTTAAATCTTTCCGTAATAGAACATGTTACTTCGGTGAAGACTGTCTTCCTGATCTCCTCGCAAAAAAAGTCTTATTTCCAAGGGTTTATGTAGCTTGAATGACCAGGGGCGGCGCGCTAAGGTATTAAAGGTATTAGTCTAATACCTTTTTTTCTCCAGATTGAAATGAATTGTAAAATAATATAATTATTCCAAGAACAGAGACGGATGGAAGAAAACAACATCTTTGTTTTTGATTGTTTGATTTCAATTCCGCAGTACCGTACCGTCCTCGCTGATGCGCGCAACAACCTTAGCGACTTTAGCGACAAGTGTTTGAAAGGCTTAGACCTTAAGGTATTAGAATCTCAAAACTAATACCTTGGCTTGACAAGAAACGCGGATTTTCGGTGTTAAATTTCACCACAGGTGGTACAATATTTATATTTTAAAGTCAGACGCTTTACTATTTCGATTTAAAACTGCTTTTATTTCGCAGCGAGAAGTCTGCAATTCTTTTCACTTCATTACATTAACAATATATAACATCTCAATATATAAATAATCCATGTAGTATCGGCTGTATCGGCTATTTCACAAGGAAAAGCTCCCAACACTGGAGTTCAACACTTCAATAACATGGAAACAAAGAGCAATTATTTATAACAATTTTGAAGCTTTGATATGGTAACTAGAATTTATCTGACGAAAGGAAAACCTTCTTGAATCCATATTTAACAAAAAAAAGGCATAAGTCCTCCTTCAAAGGTAAGAATGATGCGAATATTTGTATATCTAACAACGCAATCCTACAAGGTATTAGTTTTGCGATTCTAATACCTTGGCCGCCTGCGTTCGCAAAACCAAGGCAGACGTTGCGCTGATCATATGTATTGTCGGCGCATCACGCAGGCTACTGTATTCACACGTGCTGACGTGCAGCGCATCAGTATCGCTAAGATGGCGTTGCGGTGGCGAGGCGTGTGGCCATCGCTGGGATGTTTCAAAACTTTTTTCTTTACTATCGAGTCACAACTGTAAAGTGTAAACTTAAAAACTGAGTAAGAGAACAGTGAACAAGTTTGTTATACATTGCCATTATGTTTCTGAGTTGTGCCTGGTTTGTATTTCCAACAATCCCACAATTTTAAAAACGAAATATCTTTAAAGTAGACTTACCGTTTGAATATAAGGAATGTACCGCTACAATATTATTAGTCACATCATAGTCTCAGACAGATATAATTCAATGGATGTTTCCGTTAATTTGGTCGTGAAGTCATCGAACCGCGTAAAATGCTTAGCATTTAGATCTTCATCTCGCTTGATTTTTTCAAAGAATATCTTCTGTAGAATGCTGGAAATAGCATTTCAGAGCCTCTAGATTTCAAAATTTTCTGCGGGTGGATACAGACCCCCCTACGTTATATACCACAACTAATACCAAAAAATTTACGCTCCACGCCTCCCCTGCTTGAATCTCAAAACACCATCACAAATGAATTTCAAACGTGGCGCGATGAGATGGGATGACGCTATCCCAAGTATCAATGCGCGTTCGCTAGCTGCGCGGAGGATGCGCGGTATCGTGGCTACATGCGCCTGGGTACGCCACTGGCTAGAGGGGGCCTCTGCACTGGTGACGGCGCTCAATTACCTGTAGCCTTTCTTTCTGAATTCTGATATGCTATTCTGTTTCGAAATTACACACATATTGATTCTGAATTACTTAATGCACATCTTTTAAATATAATACAACATTACAACATTTGTTTAGCTTAAATATCCTTACGTTTAAGCTAAACAAATGTTGTAATGTTGTATTATGTTTAAAAGATGTGTTTTATTATTACTACCAAAGCGTTTGTTATAACTACCGAAAGTATTCTATTTGAACAGTTAATTATTTCAAAAGATGTGCTATGTTTTTCGAAAGGTGTATTCCTCATAAAGATGTGTCACTCAAAAGGTGTCTTATTCTTAAGAAGGTGTGTTATTGTAAAAGGTGTGTTTTTTGAAAGGTGTGTTTTCTATAAGATGTGTTAGTCAAAAGGTGTGTTATTCTTAAGAAGGTCTGTTAGTGTGAACGGTGTGTTGTGTGAACGGTGTGTTTTTTGAAAGGTGTATTTTTTTATAAGATGTGTTAGTCAACAAATTAATAATTGGTTGAAATAACCATTCCATATTGGTCGCTACCAATTTAGAATGGTTATGTTGACAAAGTAGTTTTAATAACTCAATTTCAACCAATTCACAATTGGTTAAAATAACTCCATTTGTAAAGGTTGTAACCAATTTTATTTGGTTAAAGTAACCATTTGTAAAGGTTGTAACCAATTTTATTTGGTTAAAATAACATTTTTAATAGTTGGAACCAATTGATAATTGGTTGTACTAACCATTCCATATTGGTCGCAACCAAAAAAATGAGTTATTTCAACCAGTCAGTTTTTACAGTGCAGATTGTTCTCCATGGAGTGTTTAATTTTCGCAATGAGCTTTCTTCGATATTTTATTCTTGCACCCAATGTACTGCGACAATTTTCAAAATAACCACCCGACCCTGACAAGAAAAGTTTGTTAGCACCCAGATTCTGGGAGCCACGTGACCAGCCTAAACCAGGGTCTTTTCGCAGCGGTCGGCGGGGGCGGGGAAGCGGAGATAAGACCCTGGGTACGAGGATGTTTCCGACGCAGGTGCGCAACTAGGGGGGTGCACCCCTGCCCTTTTTGTGAGACCTCTAATACCAGGTTAGACATTATTAGATAAACAGATAATTAATCGTCTGTTGTAGTCAGTGAACTCTATATAAAGACTGGAACGATACCTCCATAAGGTCGGCCCTATGATTGGATGAAGCCAAACTTCCGGCTGCTGGGGGCAACACATGAACGTCTGACCAACGTCCAAGGAGCGGTAGAAAACAGACAATGGCCCAGCGAGAATGTTTTATTTTTTTGTAGTTGAACTTCATTTGAATTGATATAACGAAGCTAGTATGTATTAGAATCATTGTCTTTTCTGTCTGAGGTATGTTTGCTGGCAAAAATAGATTGAAGCAGGAAATATATTGTCAAACGAAAGCAAAATTTTGCTTGGATTGATGGAAACTCCTGACGAAAATTCAGGTTATATTTAGTATTTATTCGTCTTTATTTTATGAATTCTTCTTGCAACCCTGTCAAGCTGTGCCTTTGCTCTTATGAATAGTCTCCTCATACCTTTTGAATCATTGTAAGACCACATATATTTTGATCTTTGATGCCTTTAAAACACTGTCGGTTCGTATTTCTGTGTTTTGTTCGATTTTTTGACTGTTCAGAAAATTTAATATTTATGGTTTTTATTGATCATGTCAACATCCATATGCTCGACAGATTATAGCCACTAGATTTCAGTAGGCCTTAGCCCTGATTAATGCTATCTTTATTTGATTCAAGATAGTTTATAGACTTTTTTCTGGACTTTTGATACCTCAACTGGCTCAACACTTGGAGCTGCCCTACAAAAAATCAAGAGATCCGCGCGGTTTCGGACTCAAAATGTGTTTTTTTGTCAAATATTCAAGCTACGTTTTTGCTGCTAAAAGCCTTTAGAAGAAGTATATATTACTGTAGCATGTTTGCATTTCTTTGTAATTGGTTCATAACAAAATATAACTTAAAAAATAAAGATTTTCTTGCATATAAAGAGGACTGGGGCCGCCCTGCATGTCAGCCTCCATGACGGCTTCAAAATTTGGTTTGTAGGTATCGTTCCAGTCCTTATATAGAGTTCACTGGTTGTAGTACGCAATACCATATATAGTGGTTGTTGAGTGTTCTCGAAGAAGATATCTATAGTATCCCAAATCAGTGCCCTAAATGTTTCGCAGATAAAGTTCTTTGCCTGTTTTTTGAAAACCTGAATTTAACTTTGTACGTGCAAAAGCTAAGACCAAATGTCGAACTTTTCATGTATAAGAGGGCAGAGGCATCTTAGAAGAATTAGAACCTATTCAGTAACGTATAGGTATTTAATTATTGAAAGATTAAGCGACTCAAAATCTAAAACGGAGCAACGCAACCCCCAAAATATGTTAACTTTTGTGAAGTGTCGTCTGTCGAGGCTTCAATTCCCTTCGAACCAATCATAGAGATAGAGCTGGATTTTGGCAACCTGTAGGGTATGTTGGTGTGACGATTTCTTCGTATTTACACTGAAATTTGAAGTATACTCGCTGTAGAATTAGATGAAAAAGTTCGCTCAAATTGCTGCAAATGGTGCATGTTTCCGAGGTTGTACATTTCAAAAATTTTCGGGGGAGGAGCCCCAGACCCCCCTACAAATGCGGTCAATAATTGCCAATATTGCCCCCACACTTTTTGGCACCTTGCTACGGCACTGAAAATTATTTACAATAATGAACGACTTTGCCCATTTTTTGCGTTCAACCCCTGCCCTCGAAATTTTCTAGTTGCGCCCCTGCGACGTTTAGAAAATACAACTTAATAGAGAAATTAGTGTTGATTAATCAGTCTTTATTTTTACTGGATAGCATATCCAGAACCTAAAGTGCTGTTACCATTAGGGTCCTGTTAATTGTGATCGACCAGTTACCCACTGATTGATCGGCAACTGTTGTAGAAGTTGAAGTCGACAATAGTCGCCGATGCAACAACTGTTAAAGGCAACAGCGTTACTATAAGGTATTACCAATTAATACTAGTTTGATGATATTTGTTGTGCAAGGGGGTTTAGGGTGAAACCTCTGGTAACGAAGACTTTAAGGTAAAACTATACTTCATACTTTATATATATATATAACCAATAGGCCTGGTTTATACGTCGCACAATTGTCGCATTTGATTCAGACGAATTTAATTCAATCAGGACGCTCTAAAACACGGGCGTGGAAACGAAAATAAGTTGAGTGTTCTACTACTACTCAAACCAGTAGAGCGATATATCGACGATGTTTTCATCGCTTAAGATATCACTCTAAAGCTCTTTCCTGTCCGAATCGATGTTTAATATTTTATTCTGGCTAATGCCAAATGATTTTATTCACCTCTAGGGACGCCCTCGGACAGGAATGAGTTAGATGAGAATGATTCCGACTTGAATGAGACATGAACATAGCAGTATAATGTCATACTCAAATCTACTCAAAACTACGCTCAAATAATCTGAGTCCTATTATATATAACCAAATGGTCAAAGCGTCTCACGAATGATCAGAAGGTGATTCCGTCTGATAATATAAAATATGTATAACCTTTCCCGGCAGTAAACTCTATAGAGCGTTTTCACTCACGTGATCGTTGGCCCCATTGGGGTGGTGAAACAATACAAAATATTTGAGTAAGAAAGAGCTAATTCCCATACCGTACACCAATATGGCCGCCATTTCATTGTTTTGGTACACCAATATGGCCGCCGTGACGTCAGATGAAAACGCTCTATATAAGGACTGGAACGATACCTACAAACCAAAATTTTGAAGCCATCACGGAGGCTGAGTGCAGGGCAGCCCCAGTCCTCTTTATAATTATGCTAGAAAATCTTTATTATTTTAAGTTATATTTTGTTTATATTTTGTTATGAACCAATTACAAAGAAATGCAAATTACATGCTACAGTAATAGATATTTCTTCTAAAGTCTTAGCAGCAAAAACGTAACTTGAATATTTGACAAAAAAATACAATTTGAGTCCGAAACCACGCGGTCTCTTGATTTTTTGTATGGCAGCTCCAAGTGTAGAGGTATCAAAATTCAAGAAAAAAGTCTATGAACTATCTTGAATAAAATAAAGATAGCATTAATCAAGTCCCTTAAAGCCTACTGAAATCTAGTGGCTATAATCTGTCGAGCATATGGATGCTGATATGATCAATTAAAACCATAAATATTAAATTTTGTGAACAGTCAAAAAAATCAAACAGAACACAGAAATACGAACCGACAGTGTTTTAAGGGCATCAAAATAAAAATTATACGTGGTGTTATAATGATTCAAAAGGTATGAAGAGACTATTCATAAGAGCAAAGGCACAGCTTGACAAGGTTGCAAGAATTCATAAAATAAAGGCGAATAAATACTAAATAAAACCTGAATTTCCGTCAGGAGTTTCCATCAATCCAACAAAATTTTGCTTTCTTTTGGCAATATATTTCCTCCTTCAATCTATTTTTACCAGCAAACATACCTCAGACAGAAAGGGCAATGATTCTAATACATTATACTGGCTTCGTTATATCAATTCTAAAGAAGTTTAACTACAAAAAAATAAAAAAATTCTCGCTGGGCCATTGTTCTGCTTTCTACCGCTCCTTGGACGTTGGTCAGACGTTCATGCGTTGCCCCCAGCAGCCGGAAGTTTGGCTTCACCCAATCATAAGTCCGGCCTTATGGAGGTAGCGTTGCAGTCCTTATATAGAGTTCACGAGTTTCCCGGTAAGTCATGCACGTTGTGACGTCCGTCATGCACTGGTTAGTTTCGCTTAAAAATAAACAAACTGTGATATCTTAAAAACAAAGCAAGGAAACAAAAACTGAAAAAAATGTTACTTTGCCATTTTAAAAGTTCTTTCAAGTAAGACAAACTTAATTTTTGTTTCATAAGCACTTTAACAACATGCATTACGACATTTACATATGTCGTTGTTGCACATATATTCTGCGTGAAGATTTGGGAATGCGACAGTACAAGACAGACAGTACAGTATGCAAATTGCAGGCAAATAGATCTCATACGTCTCAAATTTCCATGCGAGGCTCTCCTTGACTATTTCTTCATTCGTATGAAGTAATCTGTATTTCTATTTCAATGATCCTGATATTCAACGTCTTTCTCTACATATTTCTTCGACTTTTTTCCACCAGGCTGAGTCATGGGATTTTACAGATGGTTCAGAAAAGAATGGCGAATGAGATTTAACCAGCGATGTGCTACAAGACCATATCGATTCAGGAAGGTTCGTGCGCTGTGTATAATTCTTCTGTCCGCCATTTTGGTTAACATAACGGTGTTTCATCTCTATCCAAACGATATTATTGAGTTCCTGCAAGAGCCGCACTGTCCAGACATGACCATTCACACAGGCAATGCCAGAGAATTCATCAAAGACCGGATCTGCCAACCACACCTAACTCCAAAAGAAGATTGTCGTTATACTTCTAAAAAATTCGCCGCTGTACCTTTGATAGAGGTGTGCAAAGACCAAACTGAACCTCCGTACCAGCTGTGCAGCGTTCTTGAACGGTTAGTTAACACCGGCTATTCCTCCCTTGAAGTCAAGTGTAATTTTTTTGTATGTAACAGAACTCAGGTGGTTAGTATTGAACAACTCGACCCAAGTAATGGTGATCTAAAACAACATGTTATCCCCGAAAACCTAAGCCACACTGATGTGGAAAGGTTGGTGAGAGACAAAATCTTGAGCGCCCGTGACGGCGGCTTTGCCTTTATCTTTTTAAATTGCTTTGGTTGGAACCAGAAGAAAATCTCGCAGTTGTTAACCCTACTACCAGCTCAGAGAGTGTTCGCCAAGAAAGCGAATTCCCAAACGAGTGAGCAAGTCAATGTGAATTTGATTCTTTTAGATTCCATTTCAAGGGCGCACTTCTATCGCTCGCTTCCAAAAACCGTCGAATTCCTGCGCAGAAAAAGCGCGAATAAACATCTCGGTGGCCATGTGTTCGAATTTGAGCTCTTCCAGGCTGTTCATGGGCACACGCATGAGAACGAGCATGCGCTGTTCAGTGGCATTCTATACCCTTCGCATTTCACGGAACAGCAAATCGAAAATGCACCGACCAACGTTGAGGTGTTGTTTGGAATTTTCAAACGTGCTGGCTACCAGACGCTGTATTTGGAGGATTTATGTTGGAAAGAATTTTATGGTCTTATCGACAGTGTGAAAGCCGAAGGTTGGTGGGACAGATTTCGGAAGAAAGCAAACGCATCACATATCGATTCTACAGGTATGGATCGTTTTCACTCACGTGATCGGTGGCCCCGTTGGGGTGGTGAAACAATGCAAAATATTTGTATAAGAATAGAGTTAAATTTCGATAGGACAAAGATTGTGCACCAATATGGGCGCCATTTCATTGTTTCTGTCCACCAATATGGCCGCCGTGACATCAGATGAAAACCTAGAATACGAAAGTATTTTACTGCTGATACTGTAAAAGTATTCTTAGAATATAATTAGACATTTCCCAAAAGAGTAGGCGACTGGCAATGACTTATGGGCGGCGCTAGTGTTCTTGGGATCGTTTGGAGGGACAGCTTCTTTGTGTTTAAGTATGAAATCTGCCCTTCCAAACGACCCCGAGTGGCGTAGCGGCCCTACCTCGTCCCAACCTTCTAACTCTTTTCGGTAATGGCTAAGTGCAATTCAGTTCCCGCACCACGTGACACCCTGTTATGGCATGGAAACTCTCTATTATTAGTGCAGTAAATTTAACAACACAGGGATAATAAAGCACGGTTGGCGAATTTTTGAAATTGTGAAGCTATATCGAGGAATACAAAAGACTGAACAGCTTTGAATATTACAATTTCTTTACGGTAAACTAGTAGTTCAGATATTTATATAAGAAACTCGTTCTTAAGCCATGAAATTTAAGCAAAGATGCCTTGTAAATGTTCAGTGAGGTTTTCACTCATTATTTCGCAAGCGTAAACTTTATGTTCAGTGCACTGAAATTGAATTTTAAAATGTTTAAAGTACCCGTTCGTTGTTAGTGAACTCGTGGATGTAAATCCCGATAACACACTTACGCGAGTACTTTAACCTATAAATATTTTTTTAATGAATTGTATTCCGTCTCTGTCTTGCACCTGTGGTGCCGGGCTCTCATTAGCGCAGAATTTATCCTTTTTTTTTCCAGGAATAACCGAGGCATCGTGTAAACTTCTTGAGAACTACGACAGAAGCCCATTCCAGGATGACGGTAGGCACCAACTATGCTTCAACGGCAAGCACTCGCACCAATATATGCTCGAATACATCACTCGCTACATTGCGGCGGTCAGACAAAGACCTCAAAGCAAACCTTTATTTTCGTTTACGGCATTAAACGTCGCACACGACGATGTGGGAGTGCGAGTTCAAAGCTTAGACAAGGATCTAAGAGGGGTAATCGAGAAGCTTTTGCAAGAACAGAACACCATGACGATCATCTATGCAGACCATGGTAACACCTACACTAGTTATCAAAACAGATTGGAAGGTCGATTGGAGATGTACCATCCAATGTTCTTGCTTATTTTGCCTGAAAAACTAGAGAAGAGATTCGGTAGGGATGTCTTATTGAATTTACATACTAGCCAGCATCGATTGCTCAACTTATTTGACATCCGAGCTGGTTTAGTTGAGCTAGCCAAGACCAATGGTAATTTACCGATGAACCCGAAAGGAATATTTGGGCCTATCTCGAAGAATCGGACGTGTGAGGAGCTTCAACTGACGAAGGCGAGTATCTGCCTGTGTAAGGACTGGTACCAAGATATTGAGAACTCCACCTCGCGATTGACCGTAGCCGAGTTTGCTATTGGCCAATTGAACAACAGGATTGGAAAATTGTTAGAAAATTCCCGGAATAGGAGTGAACGGTCTGGTAGATCTTCCTTCATATTTGGCGCTTGTCAAAGATTGCTCGTAGAAGGTATAAAGAACGTCCAGGAACGCTGGACACCTGAGGGTGGTGTAGTGACTACAATGGACGTTAAGGTACAGTCAGGAAACGTTGTGAACCAAGAGGAACGTTTCTCAGTCCGTGTGGAAAGAAAGCATAAATCTATCACTACTTCGCAAGACATGGTACTTCTAGCATTTGATCGAATATCGGCTTTTGGACCTCATAAAACATGCGCTGATTCCCGTGTCGACTTGAAGTTGTGCGTTTGCAGTAAGAGAACGGAAAATTCATCAAAGAACGCTTCCATCCACGATGAAGCAGGAACCCAGTTTAACATTATAAAGCTGAATACGTGTCTGTTTCTCGCCCATCGTTCTCTTCAAGAAAGTCGTGAAGACGGCAAAGTTGTTGTTTACGAGGTGGGAAACGTTTGCCCTGATCGCCAGTTTAGGGTAACGTTTGAACGTCTTGAGATTAACTCTAACTCTTTCAGGACCTCTCCTATCATTGTTGTCTTGAAACCAAACACAATGTTTTTTGTGGAAAGCGCTTATCTACACGTAGATTCATCTCAAGAGGAGTTTGTTTTACGCATGCGTATTGCAATGAAAAAGAACGATGCGGACCAATGGAGTGGTAAAGAATTTCTGAATAAAACCATCAACACTAAGGCCATTAAGGATTTTTGGAGCAGTGCGGCCGGGGTTGCTTTGTTTTCCTCACGTTTACTACTCGTTTCTTTCGGTCTGTCTACTTTGAAAATGCTTTAAAACCTTTAAGCTTTTTAAATCTTAGATTTTTAAATTTTTGGATTTATGTGAAGTAAATCGTCAAACGTGCATGCATGCATGAGATGTTTCGACTTTTGGTGCTCTAGGTCAAACCAGGAGGTTAGACCAACTCTCCTCAGTATTTCATGCAACCACGACCAGGTGTGGTCAGCCACTGACCACATATCTGTATACAGGATCCACTTGTGTCTTTGTCTTGATCAGCTGTGCTGTTACATTGGTAATTACATCTGTTTCGAAGAAATAACACTCGACATTCTCACTCTTTGGTGACCAGGTCTGAGACAATGAAGACGTGACATGCTGTCAGCATCCGCATGTGCCACAGTACTGCGATACTCTATGGCGTAGTTGTACGATGCAAGGATTAACGACCATCTTTGAAGTCGAGCTGCTGCATGGGCTGGAGCTGGATGATGAGGTCCCAACAGTGTCATGAGTGGGCGATGATTTGTTAAAATGGTGAAACTGCGGCCATGAAGATATTGGTGAAACCGTTTTAATCCAAATATTATACTGAAGGCTTATTTCTCCAGCAGGATGCAAAAGCAACTGTTTTGACGTTGTCCCTTAACCACATGAGAAAGAACAGCTCCAGTACCATAAGAGGAAGCACCACAGAAAAGAAGTAGTGGCAACGAATCATTGTAATGTATCAGTGTTTTAGAATTGAGTAGGAGATTCTTGGCTGCAGTAAAAGCATCATCTTCAATTTTGGTCTACTTCCATGTTAAATTATTTTTCAAAAGATTGTTAAGAGGTGCCAAGAATGTTGAGTGCTGTGGCATAAAACGAAAGTAGAATATTATAAGTCCAAGAAAGACTTCAAAGCAGTAACATCTCTAGGACGTGGTTCATCACGGATTGCTACAAGCTTATCTCGTAGGATGTAAACCTTCACTATCAATTTGGTGCCCAAGGTAAACCACAGATGACTGAAGAAATTTGCACTTGGTTTTCTTCAGCCTGAAACCAGTTCACCTTCACATTGACTTGCCACAAGGGTTGAGTCTTTTCCCCCAGTATATATAGATAGCATCACAGTAGTAGGTTTCAATGGAATATGGGAACAAAACTGCTTGTAAAAAGACTTTGGAGCCAAAGAAAGCGCACGCCTGTGTCTAGCTGCAAAAGATAATCTTGTTCTCAATTTTCAAGCGGACAGAAATTTCTGATTTGGATAGGGAGTTAGCATCAAAAACAGTATACAAATCTTCTTCAACATTCATCTCTTCATCTAAATTCAGTTGTTGTTCGATGGAATTAGTCTGACGTTCCTAGTTTTGCAAACACCACTCGAGCCAATTAATGCCCACTTCAAGAAGGATCGGAGAAGGAAATGGATTGTATATCGGACCATTTCAAATGAGGAAGAACGTCCCTATACCTGATCGGCAAGCATTTATCGCAGCGAAGTCTATTGTGCAGGGCGAAAACATTGCCAACCCATTGTAATTTATATGCACATTTACTAGTCCTTTTATAGTATATATATATATATATATATATATATAATCGAAATATAGTAAGGTTAGATATACTGCATGCCGAAACAGAGAACGTAGGGGTCTAACGTTCTCTGTTTCGGCAGTATATCAAAACTTACTATATTTCGATTGTTGTTTCTACACTGCCTACGCGGCACGCTACTTTTATTTCACTATATATATAAACATCATAATGAAGAGATGGATGTGGGTTATACCATTCTGTTAATACACATGTTCAAAAATGTATATTGTCTATTTACACGCAGTCTACATGCATTGCGCAGATTAACTGGTGAAAATGACGATCATAAGTGCAGTGTCTCGCCAATAGACAATATATCATTTTTGACCATATGGGTATATATGTATGTGTGTGTATGTATGTATGTGTATGTGGACGGACGGACCATGCATACGCGGTGAAAATTGTGGGCGCTGGGAACAACATAGTTCTTGACAAAGAAACTCGAAAGTAGGAAAAAGCAATACTAAAACTGGTCAAGAAAACCGACGAAACCGCTCTCAGTAATCACGAACATTTAGTAGCAATATACTGTTCGAGTTTCTCTGTACGTTTACATCCTATCACTGTTAAGTTTGTTTTCTATTTTGTGTGTTCTTAATATTAACAGTATTTTAAACGTATATTCGTTGCATGTTTTTGCTTGCCCGTTGTTTTTTTACACCCATGGCTGCCGTCCTATCTTCTTTTAAACAATTTTTTTATTGTAAAACCACTTGTGACTTAGCGTAGCTTGCCTATAATTTGGCATAAAAATCGGAAAAAGACTAGCAATTTTTCTTCTGTAGAACGTACAAATGCTGTCTAAATATGTATCAACATGTAGGTAAAAACAGTTTCTGCACAGTCATTTTTGTTATATTAGTTTAAAGCAATTTGAAATGCCATAAATGAATATAGCTAGTTCAGGCAGTTGTTTGAGTATAGTTTTCAATCTATTCAATGTTTTTCAGTGGAAAATTAAAATATTTTTGATGCTCTAGCAATGTTCTTTGTAAAAAACATTGGAAAGAAATGCAAAGAAAGAACTGCAAAATATAAACTTAATATTTTGTTAAAGTTTTAACACTTGCTTCAGTAGCCTGGTGTTAACATTGTCGGTTGGCATGCGAACGTGATCGAATTCACCGTGGATGCGACGTGGAATTATATATATCTCAACATTTTTACGAAATATTATCCTTAAATTTCCCTTTGTTTCTCGGTACCTTTTTCTTTAAAAATATAGAGTAAAACAGTTTTTTCTCAAATATTCTATTTGAATTAAAACTATATTTTGATTGTTCCGGCAGGAGTGGCTATATCCAGGCCGCTATTGAAAAGGAGCGCGAGGGGGTTGCATTAACGTTTTTTAATCAAGGGGTATTTACAAATATTCATGTAAAAGCGGGCGAGGGTTATTGCGTTTATGTATTTCTAGTTATATTGTATTTCAGAACTACAATAATAAGTCTCTTATCATGAAAATGTCCCGGGCCGTTCAGCAACAAACGTAAAATATTTTGTTTATACAAACTCGAATTCAAGTTCTACTGATATTCCTATTTCGTCAGACAAATAATTCAGTGCGCCTCTTGAGTTATAGTTCCACAATTACCATTGTTATATATCAAGTGTCAAAGTCCGTTTTGCTAACTCTCTGATTGGGCGAGCGGTCCTCGCGTGGCGGTCGGAAAATCGTGATGATTCCCGCGTAACCCATGGCAGTGGGTAACATTACATTATTTTTCCCTAGGGAAAAATATCAAAACCGGAAGTATATGGTCAGGTTCCGTTTGTCTTCGTTTTTTTCAATTTTCCTTCATTTAAAACAATCTTTGAAGGTTTTGCTCAACATTTTTGTTGTCGTTTGATACTTGATATATAACAAAACACTTATTTACTGGTACCTCGGGAAACAGTGTGTTTTGCGGCCCCTTGACTGCTCGTTGTTGCCCTCGGCTTCGCCTCGGGAAACAACGGCAGTCTCGGGGCCACAAAACACACTGTTTCCATCGGCGCCAGTAAATAAGTGCTTAATGACCAACCGTGCATGTAAAGTGACAAAAATCGCCTTGCATTTACATAAATATTGGAAACAATATTAACTTTTAATAATATTAAAGTTTAAGCTAAAAGGAACACCACTGCCATACGTTTGCGCATGCGTGAATTTGCTAGAGTAAACATTGCAAGATAAGTCGGAACTAGCCGTGGCAACAAAGACAGTAAAGACTAAATATGACTCGACTATTCATTTGTGTTTTAAAAAAAAGACACGAAAATTAAAAAGGGGTCATTTCAGAATATGTTACAATATTGACAAATAATCCGTGCACAAATTACGTACCTTATCTTTTTCGTAGTATGCTTATAATTTTAACTTTTGTGTGTACTCTCGGAACAGTCGAAATCTTTCAGTGTTTTCCTGCTCTTTTTTAGGTACGAGCTCGGATGTCGCGCGGGCGCAAAACGTTTGGCAGCGGTGTTGCTAAAAGGACGTATAATAAGTCGACAAAATGCCTAGGCCTGCGATGAATACAAGTCAGTGGTCGCTACTATTAGCAGAAGGACCTATAAATGCCGCCATTCTGAAACTGAAAATGGTAACAGATATTTGGGCAGCAACCGCAGTCAGTGGATGAAATCCATAGTTCTGATGCATTGTTGTCATTTGCATACGTCATAAGCATTGTTACCGAAAGCCGAATCACAGTTCCATTCGGCGCGAATGACCTCGAGAATAATTACGTTATTCCATATGGCTGCAATATTATTTATCTTGAAATGGCTGCAGTTTGTCTCGAATGTTGAAGACGGTAGTGCTGCTGTAATTAAGAGTCGGTGATTTTCCGATCTGCCAAACGAGGTAAAAATCTTGTCAAAAAGTTAATTGCCCAGCAAAATATTTTTGAAAAAAGTCATTACGATAAAGTTCAGTTGAAAAAAAACATAATTTAATTTACTAACATTTCGTCAATTAGGGCAATTATCTTTTTGACAAGACTACGCTATACAAACTAGTGTGTAATTTTACACACATAAGATGTGTAAAACTACACACCTGGTCACAAAAGCCGTGTAATTTTACACGGCTTTTTCAATTTACACACCTTGGTGTGTATTTACACACTTTTGGATTTGTAAAGGCGTGTTATTTTACACATCTTTTTGTTAAAAACACACCTTTGCCAAAAACACACCTTTTAATCTTGGCACAACTTGCTCGACTTTACACGCGCCTTTTAATTTTACACATCTTTTATTTACCCGAACTTTTTGCCATAAACACACCTTTGTAAAAAACTAAACTTTTTAATTTAACACGCCTTCCTCGATTTTCCTTTTCCTTTTTCCTTTTCAATTTTACACATCTTTTAACTTTGACGCATTTTTGTTAAGAACACGTTTATGCAAAAGATTCTTTTTAAATTTTAACTTGTCTGAATAACACGTAGTTTAGATGGTTCTTGTAACTTTTCCTATAACCGCGTTATTCTGAACCCATAATAGTATGGATAAACATGGAACGAATTTTATTAAATCGAAATCTGACGATAAGTCAGTTTTCACGATAATCATGCTGTCGGCCGAAAAGACCTCCATATAAACCAAGTTGATATTTGTTTAGGTTTTTCTTTACTTTTTTGAAGACGGTTTATGTTGAGAAATATATTGTAAGTTATAGCCGTCAACTCGATTCATTCAACTTTATAGTCGTGCAACATTGGAAACAGGGGCTGTTAGGTACGCCATAGCCTGTTATTCCGGGCTGTGCATGTATACACATATACATTAAAATACAAACCTGGAACCAGTAGTGTCTTAACACTAATGAGTGAATTCAGTTGTTTTGCTATATATTAATTATAATATTAATTTTCGCTAAATTTCGACACCACCCCAATATGCCAGTCCTGCATGCCGGCGCCACTGTAATAGTAAGACGTAGCTGTACAGTCTAAAGCTCCGCTATTTCAGTTATACTTCTCGCACAAGCCAAAATTACGAGGGAAATTTAAGGAAATATTTCAAAGGCTTGTTTTTAAGATCTAAGTATGCGGATATATTCCCGGTGGAAAGATCTCCGCTTATATATAGGTAATTTACTGGTGCTTTTCAAGTTAGAGTGTTTACATGAGGCTGGCCCGAACTCAGGCCGCACTGGCTTTAAGTCGGTTGTACTGAGTGTATTTACTGCATGTACATCGTTTTTATGAGTCCAGTCTGAGATTCAGTTCACGCCGGCCTAATCTCAGGTCGCTTGCTAGAACGAACTGAAATTTTGAGGCAGGCCTAACTCCAGGCCGACTTTCCTTGTAAATAGAATCTACGTCTAATTCCTACCGATTCAAGCCACGAAAAGCAGCTTTATTACATTAAGCAGAAGTGTGAAACCGGCATTACCCGATTATTACAGAACTCGAGTTAGCGATTGCATTTTAGCATCTGGAATTCATTCTTGGAAGGTTGCAGTAGACGATGACATTTGCAGCTAGGACGAGATGGCTGACTTTAAGTTTGGAGTTATTAATTACGACGACAACAACACTGTGTACGGCTTCAGCGATTTCAACAGGACACGGTCAACATCAAACCTTTCATTGAAACTTGATATGTCAAAAAAGAAATTAATCGTCAGACCGCACAAGAGAAGAATCCACGTGTACAAAATAACGTGTCCCAGAGTTTCACCTTTTTTCACAATAGATTGTAAAGAATGTGATGTAACAGTAACTGACATGAAACTTTTTAAGATACCCTAGTCTATACAAACTTTTACATATATTTTACCTACAATTTTAATATAATAATAATAATAATAATAATAACTACAAATACATGAATGCAACAACCCCTCGCCCGCTTTTATTAGGCCTAAATGCTTTTTTGAAACACCCCCACACACGCACCCACCCTTTTTAAAATAAGCACTCCTGATTTACAGCCAATATAAACAGATATAAAAACAAAATGATAATACTCAAGATAATTTTATAATTTAAATATGGATAAGATTACTAAACTGATTTAACATATCAAAGCAAAACTTAGATTTCATTATTAAATTCTGCATGGTTGTACAAAATATGTTTTTAGGATGATTCATAAGGGATTATTTTTTACAAGCTTTAAGCTTCCCTATGCATACATGTTTTGCAAATAAGGCAGAATTCAAAGTCAACAGCTCAAAACTTATAATAGAGTCATAATATAAACATTTATAATAGAGTCCGAGATCAAAACAATTCGGTAGAATCGGATTCTAGGAAGAAGTATTAAACAGACAACGTTTCAGTCAAAAATTTGGAAATACAGCCAAAAAAATCGCCAAAGTCCATGAGTATCTAATAATAAAAGGTTAAAGGTGCATGCAGTGTCAATGAAAAACATCACGTCTACATAAGCTTATAAAGGTATAGTGTTTTAAGTTAGCTTTAGTTAAGCTGATTTATGGTTTGGACGAGCAAAAGGAAAGCACGAAAACGCGAAGTTGTATATTGTTTAGGTTAAGCGAAAACTTGAAAACATCAAGAATCCTACCGTTAACTTTAAAAGGATTTGACCACGGAGTGACTACAAACACTGCAATTCAGATCGAGTATTTTTTTACGATACGGCGTTTGGTTTCTTCAAGTTCTCTGGTTTTTCTTCAAGATATATTAAACGGGTTGTTTGTATCCTTCTTTTCTTCGTGCTCCATTTCGTTTCGTTTAAATAAACGAAAGCAAAATACCATTTGTTTGAGGGTTTATATAGTTTTCGTCGTCGCTAGTCACATGACACCGTACGAAACATATATCTGACATATATATATATATATATATAAACTACTTCCCAGATTTTGTCTCCCTCGCTTTTTCTACACACGTGTAAAGTGGACTACACGCATGTCGAGATTAGCACCCTCACCGGGCTCCGGGCTTCGGCCCTACGCCCGTGCTCGGGGATAAGAAATAATCTTTTTAAAATTTCAACATTAGCCGAAAATCTTATCTATAGAGGAATACGTGATTAAAATAACCAATGTCTTGTATAATAAATATATATATATATATATATATATATATATATATATATATATATATATTATATATATATATATATATGTAGATATATATATATATATATATATATAGGTAGATATAACTTGATAATCATGGATATTTCCCAGAAGAAAAGTGCTCAATACAAGTTTATTGTAGAGCTAAATAATATATATATTTGGGATTATCGAAGATATATACATGTCATTTCACCGTGCCGTTTCATGCCAAAGGCAATCATGAAAAAGATTGCCTTTGGCATGAAACACGGTGTTGTGACATGTTGTATATATCTTAGATAATCATATATATATATAAGAAGATAAACTTAACTTTTGATTTATGCACACTTAATAATAATAATAATAATAATAATAATAATAATAATAATAATAATAATAATAATAATAATAATAATAATAATAATAATAATAATAATAGAAGCTTTAATCAAACTCACTAAGTAATACAGTACTACAATAATAACAACAGATCACAATACATTACATACAGTATTAGCGAACGGACACGAGGTCCCAACTAGGCAAACGCAGTACATAAATTAATAAATTCAAGACAATACACATGATGGTCCGCTATTTACTACTGAACTCATTCCCCTACCCCCGAAATCCGATTTAGTTTGAAATAGACGGATAATGAAAGTATTCAAAGGGACTGATCCCGACGTCAAGCACTGAAAACGACGCATCCAGCTAATTCTGCATTTTGCCTAAAAATCTCAGCAGCAAACAAGTCTGTCAATAGTCCTACAATTAGGACATATTGTCTTCCACGTGCTTACTCTGTCTGTGTCAAAGATGGTGTTACTTTAGAGTTTAGACCTTCGGGGTTACTTTTGGAAAAAAAATCAAATTTTTCGCAAATTATCTTCTAGCTGTAAGAGTGCCAGAAAAAGTTTTAATATCTCACAGCGGGAAACTGGAAAGATAACTTGATCCTTTGTTTGTCCGTGTAAAATTACACTAAACATGTAAACTTATTTCCGCTTGTCCGAGCCTCTCAATATCTGACACGTATTTCCATAATTTTGCAATCAGCGATATTGATATTCAAGAAGTGCCAGACTACGAATCTCCGTCTGGCGGTACGTAATGGCAGAAAGCGTCTCAACTTTCAAGTTATGTTTCCCCAGTCAACTGAATTATTGTTGCTAACTGCTTTTTGTTGTTAGTAAGAAGACTGTAGTTAGCCACTCAACAAGTTTACCACCGACGTAAATAAGCCAGATTCTTCATACTACTTTGCTCAATCCAGTTGAAGGTATGTCGTATGTAACATTTGTCTTAGCGAGCATTCGTTTTGGTCCATGCTTCGAATTTCATTTAGAGATACGCACTTATGATTATACGAAATACTGAGTATGAAAGGGACTCGATAAGAGATATTCTGACAATTTACTTGCAAAAGTTGCAATTGCTATTAGACATTTTTGAAGATGAAGAAAGTATTCTAATTATTATTATGATAATCTGATACTGCTATTAAAAGTCAACACGACGACAAAAAGACTATAATTTTATAGTCGTCTGTGAACCGTGTGCTTGTTAAATCCAATTCTATAAATGCACGTGAGGTATCTTGATTGCCCATGCGATGTGTATTCAGTTCAAACAATCGTGTGCTTTTATGTATTTCATAATTTCAACAATCAACAGTATAAGTTGCCAGTCAATCAGGTGCCAGTCATCAGGTGCCAGTACATCCGACATGAAACACTACCTCAAACCAACCATTGAGAGAAAACCTGAACAAGTTGTTCTTCATATTGGAACCAACGATCTTCGTCATTCTGAACCAGCAAAGGTTGTTGAGAACATAGTAGACCTTGCAAATCAGATTGAGAACAAGAGCAACACAAGTGTCATTATCTCTGAGTTAGTTACGAGAAATGACAAAGACCAGCTGAATGAGGCAGTGAAAGATGTCAACAAGAGACTGAAGAAGTCATGTAAAGAAAATGGTTGGCAATTGATTGAACACAAAAACATTAGAGGTAACAATCTAAAAACGGGTAATAATATTATGTGTAATAATTTTGTTAATTGTTTAGGTATGTTTGCTTGATCTCATGCCAACCTCAACAGGGTGGAAAATAATACTAACCTAGATCGTCCAGTGATTCCGGAAACTCCCACCCATAATACATATGAATCCCATCATATGTCATTACCATCCTTTGGTATTCCTAATACCAGGGGTTTCAAGATAGCCTCCATTAACCTGGTTAGTCTGTATAAGCATATTGATCAACTTAGAATTTATATGCTTAACAAAGCTATTGATATTCTAGCTGTAAACGAGACACGTCTTGACCATACTATTTCAAATGGTGAAATTAATATTCCGGGTTATGATTTTGAGAGAAAAGATCGGAACAGATTTGGGGGTGGTGTAGGACTTTACATTAGAAGCTCCATTAACTACAAATGTCTGACAAATCTCAAAGAAAATGACCTTGAGATGCTTTTTATTCAGGTAACAAAACCTAAAACCAAACCCTTCATTGTAGGAACCTGGTATAGACCACCAGGAACAACAATTGAAACTATAAATAATTTTGAAATGGTTCTTGAAAATTTAGAAATTTATAATATGGAAGTAAATATTATAGGTGATCTAAATTGTAATGTTGGAGCCTCACCACCAGATCATAAAACTATAAAATTATTGGATATTTGCAATATGTATCAGTATAGCCAATTAATTGAGCAGCCTACACGTATTACTAAGGACACATCTTCCATAATTGACTTATTTTTAACAAATGATCCCCTCAAATACTCTCATATTGGAGTGTCAAATATTGGATTGAGTGATCATTTATATGCAATAAGAAATATTTGTATTTCAAAATCAAGTCCTAAATTAGTAAAATGTAGATGCTTTAGAAAATTTGATCCTTTGAAATTCAGAAATGATCTCGCTATAGCCCCCTGGCATCTTATAGAGATTGAAAACAATCCAGATAGAGCATGGAACATATGACAGCAGATGTTTTTGGACACTGCTGATAAACATGCACCATGTAAGACAAAAAGAATTCGGGGAAAACCCTCACCATGGATCACACATGAACTAACAAAACAAATGTTTGAAAGAGACAAATCCAAAAAAGTAGCTTTGAAATTTTCTTCTGATGAAAATTGGGCAAACTACAAATTTCTAAAAAACAAAGTTAACTATGATATTAAAACCGCAAAAACTGACTATTTTAATAATTATTTTAAAGTAAATTATGGAGATATCAGGAAAACCTGGAAAGGAATAAACAAAGTAATAGGAAATGAACCCAAGACCACCAAAATAAATAAACTTGATATAGGGAATATTACATATAATACCCCTAGTGATATTAGTGCAAGTTTAAACAAACATTTCTCGGAAATTGGACCTTCTCTATCTTCAAAGATACCTGATACTCCTTCTAATTTTAAAGATTATATCACTGCTTCAAATCATACATTTACTTTAGAACAAACTTCTTGTGAAGTGATATTACATTTAATCAACAAATTGCCCAACAATAAAGCTACTGGGCTTGATAACATATCTAGTCGCCTATTAAAGGAAGCAGCTCCTGTAGTTATACAATCCTTAACATATATAATTAATCTATCAATCGCCACTGGAATTTTCCCCAATGAATGGAAGCTCGCAAAGGTCTTGCCAATTTTCAAAGAAGATAACCGGGCTGATCCCAATAACTATAGACCAATCTCTGTCCTACCTATTATAAGTAAACTGATTGAAAGGATTGTATTTAATCAGCTTTATGCTTATTTAAATGAAAATAATCTTTTAACTGAATCTCAATCAGGTTTCAGGCCTATGTTTTCCACTGAAACAACATTACTTGATAGTACCAATGAATGGTACAATAATATTGATGACAACCTTTTAAATGGTGTGCTATTTCTGGATCTAAAAAAAGCTTTCGACACCATGGACCACTCAATTATGATAAAAAAGCTAGAACTTTATGGAGTAAGGTTTGAATCTCTTGATTGGTTTAAATCTTACCTAACTGAAAGAAGACAGCAAACCTTGGTTAATGGAGTGCTGTCTGATGTTTGTTCATTAAATTGTGGAATACCACAAGGGTCCATTCTAGGACCACTACTATTTATTCTATATATAAATGATCTCCCTTCATGTAAATTGTTTTCAAAACCTAGAATGTATGCAGATGATACCACCATGACTTCAGCAAATGCGGATGCAAATATCCTTAATGCTCAAATGACTCATGATATCAATGTGATTCAAGAATGGTTAAAAGCAAACAAATTAACCTTAAATGTTGGGAAAACAAAGTACATGATAATAGGGAGTCAGTTTATGCTATCTCAAATACCAAAAGATTTTAAGATACAGATTAACAATGTATCCCTTATAAGAGAAACAAAGTATAAATCTCTTGGGATCCATATAGATGAAAGTCTAACTTGGAAATCAAAACACATATCGATATAGTTTCCAAGAAAATTTCTGCAGGTCTTGCAGTTTTGAAACGTGTAAGCCCAACGATACCATTTGAGACAAGATGAAATATGTACAAGGCACTGATCTTGCCATATTTTTATTATTGCAGTCCTGTATGGGGCAACATCGGGAAAGGTCTATCTGAAAGACTCCAAAAATTGCAAAATAGTGCTGCAAGGATAGTGACACTCTCAAGTTATGAAATAAATAGTCACTCTAATGAAATACTGGATGATCTGGGTTGGGAAAAACTAGAACACAGAAGAAGTATGCAACTTGCTGTGCTAATGTACAAAATCTACAACAACCTTTCTCCATTGTACTTGCGGAAGATTTTTACAAGAACGTCAAATGTACATTCTTACAATGTGAGAAATTCTGAAAAAAATCTACACATTCCTAGATATAAATCCGAAAAAGGAAAATGTACCCTTCAATATAGGGGCTCTGTCCTTTGGAATAAAATCCCTGTTGAGGTTAGAGATCAAACTAACCTACGCTCATTTAAACTGGGTTTGACAAAAATTGAAAATAATCTGTAAAATATTCTTCACTTTAAATTTATTGTTAGTTAATAATAGTTTAGTTAAGTTTTTATATACTTTATATATATATTTATATATATATTTTTTATTTTAATTTTGTAACACGGCTCTCTGGAAGACCATTTATGTAAAATGAAGCGATACCGGTGTTTATTAAATAAAGATTATGATGATGATGATGATGAAAGTTCTAATGTATTGAATTCTCAGGTGTGAATTGTGATTGCTCACTCGTGCATTTGTCAGAGTAGTGAGACCTAAAGGCGAAATGCCATTCTGTCTATTCCTAAACCGGAAACACTAACTGTTTAATACTGGTAATTCGGTTACTGTCTACGTACATCTAATCCGGAATATTCTCAAACAGTATACACACACCCTTTTCTACCTTACATCATACTGTGTTATACGACACAATTAAGGGTACTCAATACAGGTTAACCAACACAACGCCTGCGATTGATGTTATTTTACTTTGTCTTTCTATTTCTTCCTATTTGTCAGTTAGCGAACGCGTGCAACCCGTTGCAACACTGTAGGATATTACACTGTCCGTGCTAGCAATGTCTTTCCGAGCTTAGCTTGAAACCTAGCTTGAATCCCAGCTTGAGTCCAAGCTTGAGTCTAAGGGCGCTTTCCAATTGACAAGGTTAGACCGGTCAGTCCGGCCAGAATGGACGTGCTTTTGATTAGGACCAAATTTTCCAGTCTGACCGTCCTAAGTCTTAAACGAATCGTGTTCCATTCTAACCGTGTAAATGGAAAGCCCCCTTACCTTGAGTCCTAGCTTAAGTTCTAGCTCGAGTTCTTGGCTTGAGTCTTAGAGTCCTATAGATTGTCAGATTGAGTCCTAGATTGAGTCCCATCTTGAGTCCTAACTTGAGTCCTAGGTTGAGTCCTAGGTTGAGTCCTAGCTTGAATTTTCGCTTGAGTTTGAGACCTAGATTTCGTCCTAGATTGAGTTATAACTTGAGGCCGGCTCCTAGGTTGGGTTCTACTTCTAGATTGAGTCCTAGCTTGAGTCCTAGATTGAGTTCTAGATTGACACCGATCTTGAGTTCTAACTTGAGTCCGAGATTGAGCCCTAGATTGAGTCCTAGCTTGAGTCCTCGCCTGAGTCCTAGATTGAGTTCTAGATTGAGTTCTAGATCGGGTCCTAGCTTGAGTCCTAGCTTGAATGCTAGCTTGAGTCCTAGATTGAGTCCTAGATTGAGTGCTAGATTGAGTCCTAGCTTGGGTCCTACATTGAGTCCTAGTTGGAGTCCTAGATTGAGTCCTAGATTGAGGCTTAACTTGAATTCTAGATTAGTCCTGAATTGAGTCCGAGATTGAGTCCTAGATTGAGTCCAAGATTGAGTCCTACATTGAGTCCTAGATTGAGTGCTAGATTGAGCCCTAGCTTGGGTCCTAGATTGAGTCCAAGTTGCAGTCCTAGATTGAATCCTAGTTGCAGTCCTAGATTGAGTCCTAGATTGAGGCCTAACTTGAGTTCTAGATTAGTCCTGGATTGTGTCCTAGATTGAGTCCTAGATTGAGTCCTAGATTGAGTCCTAGATTGAGTCCTAGATTGAGTCCTAGATTGAGTTCTAGATTGAGACCGACCTTGAGTTCTAACTTGAGTCCTAGCTTGAGTGCGGGATTGAGTTCTAGATTGAGTTCTAGATTGAGTTCTAGATTGAGTCCTAGCTTGAGTGCTAGCTTGAATGCCAACTTGAGTCCTAGATTGAGTCCTAGATTGAGTCCTAGCTGGAGTCTTAGATTGAGTCCCAGATTGAGTCCTAGCTTGGGTCCTAGATTGAGTTCTAGATGGAAGCCGATCTTGAGTTCTAACTTGAGTCCTAGCTTGGTTCCTAGATTGAGTCCAAGATTGAGTCCTAGCTTGAGTCCTCTCTTGAGTCCTCTCTTGAGTCCTAGATTGGGTTCTAGACTGAGTTCTAGATTGAATCCAAGATTGAGTCTTAGATTGGGTCCTAGACTGAATTCTAAATTGAGTCCTAGATTGAGTCCTAGATTGAGTCCTAGATTGAGTCCTAGATTGAGTCCTAGATTGAGTCCTAGATTGAGTCCTAGATTGAATGCCAGCTTGAGTCCTAGATTGAGTCCTAGATTGAGTCCTAGATTGAGTCCTAGATTGAGTCCTAGCTGGAGTCCTAGATTGAGTCCTAGATTGGGGCCTAACTTGAGTTCTCTTGAGTTTTAGATTGAGTCTTAGCTTGAGTCTTAGCTTGAGTCCAAACTAGAGACCTAGCTTAAGTTCTAGCTTCAGTCCTATCTTGAGTTCCATTAACAGAAATTAATGAGAGGATGGCGACCAATTTTGAACAGTAAATATATAAGGCGAATATATTAAAGTGATAATTCTGCTTACCGAGTAGCTTGCCCACTATTTGTCGACCTCCTGTTCTAAGCAACAACTATTATCCAATCATTCAGTCACCTATTTATTTTCATCAGGTATATCTACGATCTGCCAAATTGTGTAGAAATAGTAAACAAATGTAAGCAAGTCATGCACCGCTGGATTATGGTCGGATTTTGTTTGATACTTTCAATATCGTCTTTGATCAAATGCTCGAGAGTTGATAGAGGAACGTTTATTATGCATGTAATAGATTACATATTGACCAAATTGGCTGAAGTTGTATACCTCCAATTGAACAACTACCGCCAACTTGTAATGACAACAAGACAATATGCATTTTGAACTCACCATGCATGATTGATGGAGGCTCAAACATTGACAAACGATAGCTCGAGAGATATACTGTCATTTGGTGGATCGTTGGTATACCTGATGTAAACATGTGAAGAAGTAAATAATTTGAAAGTCGCTGTTGCTTAAATAGCGAGGTCGGCAAATAGTAGGTGAGATACTCAATTGGCAGAATTTTCATTTTAATATTTCCCCTCTATATATTTACTGTTCAAAATTGACTGCCATTTTATGAAGGCTATATGTAAATTAACCTTAGGCGGCGGCCATTATGTCATCAATTTCTGGTAATGTAACTTGAATGAGCCCTAGTTTGAGTCGTAACTTAGCTTGAGTCCTAGCTTGAGTTCTGCATTGAGTCCCTACATTGAGTCTTAGCTTGAGTTATAACTTGAGTTCTATCTTGAGTTCTAGTAACTGACTTGTAACTGACCTAAATGCCAGCTCAGGTCCTTACTTTCATGATAACTAGATATACATGAACGGAACAACCCATCGACCACTTTTACATACATTTTTTTAACACCCCCCTTTTTCCTCAAATAAGCATCCGATTAGATTTTGTTAAAATATTATAACTCCCCCTGTCTCATGCAGTTCTTGCGAATACCTTTGTGATCGAACCGAAGTAAATACAGTACAGTAAAATCGGACTGTCAAGATGAAGCAAAAAAACCCAATAAATTTTCATTTAAAAATATACAACAGTGGTGGTCGACTAAACGATAAACTTGTGCCAAGTTCTAGTCGTCCGACATATATGGCATTTTCAGTGAGACTGACACGGCAAAGAGAAACGATAATCACAAAGACTGAAGTGACTTTTCAAAGTTGAACAAAAAGGAAAACTTAGCCGTTTGCGCTGTGTATATATGGTTGTAAAATAATATTCTGTTTACATGCATGACGTTGCTAAAGTGATCTTCTTTTAGATTTTGCAAGCGTTTAAATAGCTTCCTAGTCTGTTTCAACGTATTAAAATTAATATCTAGAAAAATATACGTATAATAGAACTAAAAAAACAAACCAGTATAGTCATGAGCAAGTAACAGGCAAGTAACAGGCAAGCTTTTCAGTCAAAAATATAAACAGCGGAGAAAATTGACAAAGTTCATATGAGTAAAAGACGGCATGGAGTTAACGTCAAAGTAAAAAACACTGAAAAGCACCACGAAAAACACCACAGAAAACAATTTAGCGAATCTATTTATAAGAGCTTGAACACCAGAAATGAAAGAAAAACAAAACTAACAATGTATTGTAAACAGACTGTTTTGATGAATCAAACGGCAAATTTTCATTCAAAAATAGATAACAGTGAAACTGGAGATCAAGAAAATAGGAAAACATATATATCACGTCCTAAAATATTGGCGTCTTTAACAAAACACAGCAACAACCCTAAACGTCATAAAATTGATATTTTAAAAACCAGAGATCAAAAACGAAGTAAAAATAAAGCAGTATAATCGGACTGCCAAGATGAAACAACAGGAAACTGTCATTCGAAAGTTAACTGGAATAACTGATCCAAAAAGTGACTTACTTTGTTCTCGTCAACAATAAATGATTTCGCAATATTAAACGATGGTTTATATTGCTATCGTGATCACTAAATGATTTTACATGTTGACGTCAGCCAATCAATTCTGTTGCTCTATTACATTGTTACCAGTGCCCAAATATCGTAACCGCGCGAGTGAACACCCTACCGTACACTATATATACATATATTTAAATCACTCAAATATATCCCCTCGCTTTTTCCACACGAGTGAGAAATAGACTCTACGCGTGTCGAGATTGGCATAGATTGATTAAGCACTACCCAAAAGCATTCTTTTAACTATAGAGAAAATATAGGCTTAAAATTCCCTTGTGTATGATTTCCAAAATGTAACGTGTGTTTTCCCATGTCTTAATAGTGTCATAACAGTATGGAATCGCTACGGGCTAAATTTGAAGAACACTTGAGCTGTGCCATTTGTTTGGAGCAATTTAAAGATCCTAAAGTTTTACCATGTCTACATTCTTACTGCCATGAGTGTATTGTAAAACTTGACAAGACTGGAGATAAATTAACTTGTCCTGAATGTCGCATGACAGTTGAGGTAAGAAAACTGATCTTCTAAGGTTTTTAAAATGCCTATAACTAGTATAAGTAATCATATGATTTTGCTTGTGCAATTAAGGATTTTTCACTGCGAGTGATATTTGAAAATAGAACAAAAATTGCAAGAGCCGTAGGCGAGGAGGAGCTCTTGGATATGCCCCCTCCCCAGGCCCTCGTTGCATCATGGACAGGTCACACATGCCGAATTTAGGGCCAACCTCGTACCCAGGGTCTTACCTCCGCTCCCCCGCCCCCGCCCACCGCTGCGGAAAGACCCTGGTACACGCTGGTCACGTGTCGTCTATCAAAATTTTCGACTGTGGGAGTGTCCCCTGCGTATCAATGCTTGACCTTGCTGGAATAGTCGAAGAAATGCATGTATACATATCTTGTTTTGTTTTCTGGTATTAGATTTTGAAATGAATGTTAAACCGGTGATACGATTTTAAAATTGAAACAAGTTGTTTTGACAGCTGTTGTTTTTAGTTTATAATAAATCGCTGTGTTTATTTAAGTTTACAACGAAGAAAGTTTTTGATGTTCCCATTCGATTAATAATCGTCAACCTGGGTGCTTAAATTATACAATATATAGTCGATTAATCGATATCTTATTATCATTTTTCTATTTATATAAACTCCAGTTACTCCGCAAATTTGATCTTTCGTCGCTTGATCATGAAATATGAATACGCCACTACGAAAACTGTTGCCGCTCCTCCATTCGGCAAAGTATATTAAAATATCGAATAATAGTATTAATCAACGTACGACAAATAAACAAAAATAAACAGTACTAAAATAGTAAAATATTTGAAACCAAGAACATTCTATAATGCTACAGCAAAACACTAGACACATTTAATAAGGCAAAGGTGAAATGTCGAACCTTTGTTGTCATCTGTCTGCATTTCTGAATGCGCTGTGTTGTTTACTCAAAGAAATAGTACTTTCAGTAGACTTCAAGAAAGCGGGCGAGTCTTATCGATTTTTCTGCTTCTTTGCTGTCACAAACTTCATGTCCGATAAAGAAACCCCCGTTCAAGTTAACTTGTTACGTATCTTTTAGTTTTGATCGTTTTAAACGCAACAACCTAATACCCGCCGCTTTTCGGACTATTAATAATAACACGTCGTATTAAATTATAGTCCCTCGCCAATTGTTTAAAATATAATAGGTACGGATATCGACTAACCTTTTGAAAATGAACTTGAAAATTGGCATTTTATATCAAATATATTTATCAATTATCATGTTCGTGGATGACTGACCATATTTTTGTCCGCATGAGAACTGGTCAAAACAACGCAGCACAGTAAACCTCACAGACTGTTTCAAACTCTCAATATAAACAATAAAATACGTATGTGTTTCACCTGTACGTTGTTGAATACCACACGTGAAAACTGCCATTATATTTAAGTGAATATGTCCAGTTAAAAGCCTCGCGATTCGAATGCTTAAAACGAATATTCCCCCATCAATAACACATGTCGCCAGCGCTACAAAGCCAGCAAAATATTGATCTTTGAAGCTTTGGCATTCTTATTAAATTATATCTCGTTTCGGATTGTTTCTCCAAGCCGTTGTGCACCTTTCGTGAGTCGTGACATTTCATCTGGCCAGATGTTTTCCGTTTTGTATAAACACTACTCCGGTCGGTAAGTCGAGAAAGTTTTTTGTACCACCCTACCCACACTAAATTTATTTTGTACTGCCCATATTTTGGGAAGCACGTGACCAGCGTGTACCAGGGTCTTTCCGCAGCGGTGGGCGGGGGCGGGGGAGCGGAGGTAAGACCCTGGGTACGAGGTTGATTTAGGGCCTGCTAGATCCTGTAAAAAATTTGGCAAAACTTGGCACGGGATAAATTTGCATAATTAACTACCATTGTTAAAAGCCATGGTTATTTCCGAAGATTTTGAAGGACATTGAAGACTTTTGACATACGAATCCTAGCTTTAAAGTGAAGGAATTGTTGAAAAAAGCAATTACGGTTGAACTTTGTCAACTTTCGGCCGGAATAATCTACGAAAATGCACTTTAGTCTACCGCAGAGACTCTTGGGTTTATACTTTTTCTGTTTCCACAACAACTGAAACTTGAATTACGCTACACTATAGCCTACAATTTAACAAAATTAAATCTCATTAACTCTTGGTCAGTTGACAGTCTTCGATAGCTAAATAAACCAAAAAACTAAAGAAAAACCTGTACTTTCCTGACCGTCGAATTTGCTTTTGTTCGGCAGATATTTTTTCCTTCAATCCCTTTTTGTCGCTAAAAATATTATTGGAAGAAGGTCGGTAATTCTAAAACATATTGGTTTCTTCATTGTCATGGTCTGTAAGAAAGTTTAGACCGAATTTCCTGGTGGGTAATCTCACAGTGTTTAAAGATTTTGGACGTACGTTTGTCGAACAGCGGCCGGAAAAAAATTGCAGGCCCTCTCAAAACTATCGTCTCTAGGGCCTAGTCTCGCTGTGCATAATGGGATCGGTCACCATTTTGTTTACAGGATCTGGCAGGCCCTCTCAAAAGTGTGACTTGTCCATGATGCAACGAGGGCCTGCGGAGGAGGCAGCTCTTGGATAGTAGGAACAGTCTGGGACCGAGTAGATTTATATCCGGGTTTGCAATTTTGCCCCCAAACTGATCCAAGATGGCAATGCCCCCAGTTTTATTTATAATCTGTATGGGTTTTACGGGTATGACGTAAATGACAATGGAGTACCCAGTCTCCTAGAAACGCGGTCATGCTCCAAAAGAACAATAATTAGATACGAATAAATTCGCATCTCATTGATTTGTTACAGTAATTTTTCTCTGATTGGCTCTTTTTTCTCAACTCATTAATTTGTTATTGTTATGTTTATCTGATTGGTTATTTTTGGTCACATGATTATCTTTCTTATGTAAGCTCGTTGTTTGTTTACACTCTTTACGTTTCTCTCTGACGAAGGGCCTTCGCTCGAAATGTTAGATTCCAACGTTCTCTGTTTCGGCAGTATATCAAACATTACTATATTTCGATTGTTGTTAATTCAGTCACTGGTTTGTCATATTAAAGTGTCACTAAGACGAAATTTTCACCTCTCATTTTTATTTCACCATTGGAAAGTATACCCTCGTACAACCTACTGTACGAAGTTTTAACTCGAAATTCAAAAAAGAGGCGCGGTTATTGCGATTATAAATCTTAAATTTGACGGCCGCCATTAATATTTCCAAAGTGCACTCTTGTGTAACTCGACCTTTTACGTCATAGTCTTAACAACAACATATCATGCTGTAGAATTATTGTAGAATAAAAGAGATTTTCAGTGAATGAAAAGTAAAATGGTCCGTCATTCCATCAATGCACACATGCAGTTATACAGGATTGTATTAATGAATGAGACTATTCTGCAGGAATTGCGCAGCACACTTGACAAATCATACGAACAAACTGGGTTAGGTTTGTTCAGAACATAACGCGCCGACACGCTTGATTCATACACGATGATTCATAGTTTGTTTCAATAATTTTTCCATTTAAGATTTTTAGAGCGACCTTACTACAAAGCGTGGTAATGTGCCTACTATTTGAAAGATTAACAAAACTGTATGTATGTACTAGCAATTCATTTAGTAATTTAATACTGAAAGAAAATGCTATTAGATGTTACAAAATAGATAGCATAACGAACTCAAGTCTGAGTTCTGCACATCCCCGCAAATTATTATACTTTTAGTTGAGTCACATCAACAGGGCATTGCAAATTGACAGAATTATATATACTGAGGCCAACTAGTTTTCTAACTTTTTATTTTCTGTCACTGTATAATTACCAACTGCAACAGGAGAGAAAATGCTCTCGAACTTTTGAATTTCTATGTAGTAGTGCCAGCAGCGTCTACAGCGACATTATTCGGACTTCACCAATATACAATGAACTACCGCATCGTGAAAAACTTCTTCCTGTGTCTCTAGCAGACTAATACTGTCTTTCTCAAGAAAATTAATTGTATTTTCCTCGACAATATCTTGTTCGTATTGCGCGATTATCGATCTCGACAGCCGAAGGAATACAGTCATCGTCTGGAAAATTCCGAATCCAGATTCGTCAAAATGGGCTACGATATACTCCAAACATACATCGGATGATTCCATTTCAATCCATAGCCAGAAGAACAGCTAAATGATGATGAATTCGACATTTTTGTTGTCAAATTATATGCGCTCCTGTTGTTATATTTCTTCCTTCAGTCACGCAAGTTTGGGTTAAGAAAATGATGTCAAACCCTTCTCAGGTATCAATATTCAGAGTGAAGAAAATTTTAATGGCGGACGCAATTTTCAGCATTTCAAACGTCTATAACTTTAAACCTATTTATTTATATCGGTTCAAATTTTTCACACGGAGTACTTATATCTCAATAAAGTTCGGCGAAGTTAAATTTTTCTCAATAAAGTTCGGCGAAGTTAAATTTTTGCAAAACTTTGTGGTCGACGTTTTGCCTTAGTGACACTTTAAAGATTTGTATGACATAAAGTTAATGAGCTTAAACAAGCATTTTTTTTCATTCTTTTTCTCGAAATAAAGAAAACACATTACAGGAAGGTTCATATTTTCATACAATTTTCAACCAAATTCAACAACATAAATTGTTGTTGAATTTTGTATGTAAATCGTTCTTGGTCCTTAGTCCTTACTGCATTCTAAGGTTAACCCATGCGAAACATTACACGATTATCGGTTAAATACTATTAAAAAATCCTGGTGACACACAGATAGACCCAGACAGACAGACAGACAGACAGACAGACAGGCATGAAAACAGACCGTTAGACAGACAGTTAGACAAAGAGAAAGAGAGTGAGAGAGAGAGAGAGAGAGAGAGAGAGAGAGAGAGAGAGAGAGAGAGAGAGAGAGAGAGAGAGAGAGAGAGAGAGGGAGAAAGAGAAAGAGAGAGAGATTTAAAGTCGGAATTTCTTCAGTTGATAAAATGCTTTACAAGAAAGCCGAACTAAACTTACAAAAGTTAAAAATTAATTAGAAGCATGATGTGAGGCCTCTTTTAAACTCATTGATGTTTTCACTGCATTTTACATTTTCCGGCAAGTTGTTCCAAATTTTACATCCAGAATATGCAAAACTTTTTTTAAGAATTCAGTACGTGCTTGAGGTAAAACAAGACACAATTTTCTATTTCGCAGGGAATATGTATCATTAATGGTAGACATTTTAAAATGGTCTCGTCAATGGGGAGGAGCCATGTTGTTTAACGCTTTATACATCATTATTAACTTGTGCATATCTCGTGTTTCCGTAAGATTTTTTCCATTGTAATTGTTATCTTATTTCATTAGATCTGACTTCATTACCTTGACAAGTAATCACTCTTGCCGCACGGTTTTGCAGCTTTTGCAGCCTGTGGGCTGTTGTCAAAGGCATATTGTCCCACACAACATCATAATAATCAAACGATGGTTGAATTAATGACTTGTATATTGTAATTGAAGTTTGCTGAGGAACAAAACGTCTTACTTGTCGAAGACCTGAAATTCCAGCACTTACTTTTTTTGACATATTGTTGATATGATCTAACCATGATAATCTTTCATCTATATATACCCCTAGATATTTGGTTACCCTAACTCGTTTTATAAGTTTTATGTCGAGATATAATAGCGGCATACCTCTTACCTTGTCAAGATTATAGTCATACCCAACAAACATATGCTCTGTTTTAGTTACGTTGAGACTGAGTTTATTTGCTTTTAGCCATTCACTAGCCATTCACACAGACAGACAGACAGACAGACAGACAGACAGACAGACAGACAGATAGACAGATTGATTGATTGATTGATTGATTCACTTTTATTTAGATACGGTAGTTTCATAAGTTAAAAACTTCTTTACATGAAAGCCGTACATGAAGAATAACTAATTACATAAAAATTTAAAATACAATATGCAGCTATATACAATAATACAATGATAAAATATTTTGACCTTACGAGGTTGAAGCGGAAGCTTTATAGCCCATTGACAACCTATTTTTAAATATTGTTCTAGATTTTGCGGTTTTTATATCCAGCGGGAGAGAATTCCAGTTTTTTCCTCCCCTGTATGAAAACGACGCTTTGTAATATTCCGTTTTTGGAATATAACTCATTGACACATTAACGGCATTCTCTCTAAGACGAGATTTGTATGGGTTATTTTCAGAATTCAATGAGAAAAGATCACAGAGATATTTTGGAACATTGCAATTAATTACATCGTACATTAAAATGCTGAGCCGCTTATCTCTTCTCAAAGCTAAATTATTCCAATTTAGGTGTTCAAGAAGATCTGCCGATCTCACGTCATAGCCTTGAAAAGTAATTATTCGGGCTGCACGGTTTTGTAATTTCTGGATTTTGCTGGCAAGCCCTTTGTTTAAATTGCCCCACAGAGCATCGCAGTAGTCGAAGACAGGCTGTATTAAAGCATTATACATCATTTTTAATATATCTAATGACACATAATCACGAGCCTGCCTTAGACTAGGCTCAGATTCCAGCCGTTGCGTCTCGGTGCGCCCGCGATCCCTCGCCCAACCAACGGCTGGGCGCATCGGCTTTATTCCTTGTCCGTGACGTAATGGGTTAATATTTAAATAATTTACAATTATGCAAATAACACTAAGGACCATCTCTCTTCTTTATTGATTAAAAACTGCCAGTGGGATGTACAGTGCACACATTTTGTCAATAAAACTGATGATCGAAAATATTTTACGCCTGCTAGTTGTAGCAAGACAAGTATTGGGTGAAGATTACGTCAATAGAGCGAGTACGACGATCTTGATATTCTGATCACAGACTCGTTTACCTTCGACGAGTGGAAAAGATTAAAAGCGAAAGACTTTCAGGAGTTATAGCATTTCTCTTCAAGGCGTAAAGCATGTATAATTTATTATCAGTTGAACGCGTGATTTTATCACAATTCATGAAGTTTTGACATTTGCTGGCGAGAATGTTTTGCTGCACTCTTCAATTTATATGATGCAGTGGGCCGTTGGCCAATCATATTCAAGTGGTTCCACGGTCAATTCAGATTTTAAATGAGATCATCAACATTTTTTTCTTTCCCATCAGCGGCTCGCTACAAATTTACTTTGAGAAGCAGCTAAATTTTGTCATAAAACTAGCCGTGTGTTATGCATGAATCAATTCTTCCTGTAACCACCCCCCCCCCCGGGCAACCCCGGGGACAATGCAGAAAATCAAATCCCAGGGGTGGGGAATTGTTTTATTAATTTTGTCCCAGGGGTAAAGGGCGGGGATGCAAGGAGGCGTGGGAGTCTGGTAACTAAAGTATTCCGTATTCAAAATGGCGACGAATTCATTGAAAGATTTCTCAGGTTGCCGAAAATTGACGAAAATCGACCCAGGGGTGCTGAAAAAGGGGAAAAAACTACTGTAGAGCTCAAAGGAAGCAGCATCAGAAATGAGCCACTGTTTAAGTTAATTTACATTTGATGTTAAAATGTGTTTAATTATACATTTGTTTGATGTTGCCCCGGGGTGGGGAATTGTCAAATTTCAAAGTCCCGGGGGTGGGGAATTTGCCATGAGCTTCATAAAAAAATACAAATCCCGGGGTATTGCCCGGGGGGGAGGTGGTTACAGGAAGAATTGATCCATGCATTACGCTAAACTCGTTATATCTAACAATTTTTGTCGTTAATATTTTATTCATATTTTATTCACGGATTCGACCGTGATAGTATGATAATCAATCACTTGTGTGTGAACTGTTGAATATGGAAGATTTTACACTTATTCTAATGCGATTCCAAACGTAAAGTAATCTAATCTAACCTCCCCTGCATGAATATATATCATGGCTTGCATGAATCTTGCGGTTTAAATCAGATTGGTGTATGAAACTACTAACAGGCATTCAGAATTCAATAACAGTTTGTGTCCTCTTTGTGGAATGCTTTTCTCTTTCCAAGGAAAGCCAGAGTTATCGACTGCCAACAAACGTCAAAATTTTGTGATAAAATTATATCGAAGTTTCGCTAATCGTACTTATCGAAGCATATAATTATTTGCGTTTCGTCATTTACGAGTGAAATTTATGGCCCCCAAAATTTGGGGGGCTGACATATGATTGGTCGATTTCAACAATGATGAAGCCGATGCGCCCAGCCGTTGGTTGGGCGAGGGATCGCGGGCGCACCGAGACCCAACGGCTGGAATCTGAGCCTAGCCTTAGACCACTTATGGAACGATTAACTTTGGAGCAGAGTTTATCAATGTGCTCATTCCATGTAAGATTTTCATCTAAATATACCCCTAGGTATTTTGTGTTTTCAACTCTCTTAATTTCTTTTTCACCAATGGTAATTGGAAAAGTTCTACCTAAATTAGACAATCTGAAAACAGTTCCGAAGAACATGAATTCAGTTTTCGCAACATTTAGGCTTAGCTTATTTGCCATCAACCAGTTTCTGATATTTTCTAAATCTTCGTTTATTTTAAATTGTAACTCAGACGTTAGTACTGCAGCAGCACTCAGCATGGTGTCATCAGCATACATATGTGGTTTGGTATGCAATAAACAAGAAGGGAGGTCGTTAATATATATAAGAAACAATAACGGACCTAAAATGGACCCCTGCGGCACACCACAGCTAACTGTTTGTGGCTTTGAAATGCTACCTTCGACAATGCATTGCTGCTGCCTATTTAATAAATACGATTGAAACCAACCAAGAGCTGTTCTCCCAATACCGTAAAGCTCTAACTTTCTCAATAAAATTGTATGAGATACGGTATCAAATGCTTTAGCAAGATCCAAAAAAAACAACCATATTGGTCATACCTTTGTCAATGTTTAGGTACCATTCATTTGTGGCATCTAATAGAGCAGTGACGGTAGAGTGAACGGAACGAAACCCTGACTGGTACTTAGTTAATAAATCATGTTTCATTAAATAGGCATACAGCTGATCGTACACTCTTTCGCATATTTTTTATACTACTGATAATACAGAGATTGGTCTATAATTCTGTTGGTCGGTACGATCATTTGCTTTAAATAGAGGAAATATTTTTGCTATTTTCCATTTTGATGGGAAAATACCAGTATCAATACTTTTATTAATTATTGTAGCAAGCGAAGCGGAAATAATTGGAGCAGCTTCTTTCAAAAGTCTGCAGGAAATATTATCAAGACCGGTAGCTTTGTATGGACACAATTTTTTCAGAAGTTCAAAAACTATGTCCGCTGTAGTATGCTGCAGGCTAAAAGCTGTTTTAGCTGGGGTTACATACGATTCAAAGTTACTATTTCCGTCTGATAGGCCTGAAGCAAGTTTAGTACCTATTGAAGTAAAATAGTTATTTAGAATCTCACAGAGATCAGAAGGCTCGGAAACTGATAAATCACCTACTTTTAGTTCATTTATAGAGCTGTTATTGGTGGATTTACGTTTAGTTAATTGATTAATAGTTTTCCAGATCAGCTTTTCTTTCTTTTTTAAATTTCCCCCATAAAACTGGGTCTTTCGTCATCACCGCCTGCTTTTTAAGTTTATCTCGATTTATTATAAAACTTCTTAATTCAGCTGTAAGCCACGGTGATTTTTTACTTCTGACTCTTCTTGTCCTAATGGGTGCATGTTTATTAGCCACAGATATGAACATATTATACCAATTTTCGATCATATCATCTGGTGTATCGCAGTTTTCAATAGAATTCCAGTCCATTAATTTTATGTCATCCCTGAATGCATCCGCCTTAAAACTTTTAAAAGAGCGGGTAGTTACATATTTATGTGTATTCCTAAATGGGATGGCAAATTTCCGAACAGCGTACACCAGACTGTGGTCACTAATTCCAATATGCATGACACCTGAGGATATAATTCTAGAAGGCTCATTAGTTAAAATCACATCAATAAGTGTGCTAGAAGTTGAAGTTACTCGTGTCGGTTCATTTATCAATTGTGTCAGCTGATAAACAGTACTTAACTGTTTTAATTGTGTTAATTGAGCGTCGGTGGTACTGGCCAAATAATTGCAGTTAATGTCACCAAGGAGTAAGTGCTCCTTTGACTCCATATCAAGTACTCGAATTATATTTTCCAGGTTCTCAAAGAAACCCTCAGTACACGTAGGAGGTCTATAAAGTGCAGTGACATTAAATGCTCTACTATTAGGTTTCATAATATCAACACTCAATACTTCAAATTCATTGACAAAGTCATCTCTAAGTCTATAGTTAATGTTTGAACGCAGATAAAGGCATACCCCCCCTCCGTTTCTATTTCGATATTTTCTCAAAATTGAGTATCCATCGTTTAGAACTAAATTATCTGCTATGGTAGAATCAAGTCTGATTTCATTTATAGCAACAATGTCAAAATATTGATTATCTAAAAGAATTCTCAGTTCATCAATGTGCTTCGTCAGGCTTGCTATATTTAAACTAGCCATTTTAAAGCCCCTAATCTTAGGAAATATAGTAGACTCGTCATTGCAATAAAACTCAGTTGGGGCTATAAAGCTACCGTTCATCTCTGGTCAATGCGAATTATAAAGATAACTAGTAATATTTTTGGCAAGAGCAGCTGTTCCATTAGCATTCAAATGAAGGCCCTTATTATTTAGATAGTTCTTACTTATTCTACTATTGTCTATAAAACCCCAGTTTAGATCTTTGGCAAACGATTTTATGATCTTATTAGCTTCGATTACCTTCTTGTTGAGTTCCTCATTATCGGTCCTATTAATAATGCTAGATATAGCTACCGTGGCCGTAGAGTTCTGCGACATATTTTCACACAGATTTACCACACCTTCAGCAAGCTGTCTGGAAGTTTTGTCGCATACATCATTTGTGCCAACGTGGACAATGATTTCGTCTGGTTCGGTACGCAAAGATGGCAGCATATACGATTCCATATCCTCAGTGCTGGCTCCAGGAAAACATCTCTTATTGATTTCTGTGTCATCTCGGGACATTTTCCACGGTTTTAGATCTTTGATCATTGAATCACCAAGGATATATACGGATTTTTTAGTGCTTTTGGTAGTGGTGTTGTCATCTACAGACAGAGGAGATGAAGCAGTGTGACTGGCTTGGGTTCTGGCAGCAGACCTTTTGGTACTGCCTTCAGTTTGATTTTGTTTCTAATTTTTTTTCTTCTTGTTCTTATTTACCTGGTTTTCGCCACCATTCTTTGGGCAAAGTAGAGCGTCTCTTGAGTCTTGTTGTTGTTGCGTGACTTGGTGTTCGTTTACCTCATCGGTAAGCTATATGGGCTCTTTAGACTCTGGTGTGTTAGAATACGAAGAGCGGTAATAAGACTCGACTTTTCTTGTTGAAGATTCTGGATTGTATTATTCTGTTTTGACATCGTTTCTCTCATAACTCTTATCTCATCGTTTAGGCGAATGTTTTCGTGGTTAATTGATTCAAATCTTCTTCATGTTCACTTTGCATATTTTGGGTGGTGATATTTAAAATATCTTGTTTCACCTTGTCCATGTCCTTGATCACATTTAAAAGATCTGACTTTAATTTTGAACAGTCACATGTATTTGACTCTTCATCCGATATATCAATCGGAACTGCAGAAGCAATAAACTCGTCAACTTCGCCATTGATTAAATTGGCTTGTGATGCTTCGTTGCCGCCATTGTCTTCTGTGACTTCGTCTTCGACTTCACTTTTACCGGTTTCACCTTCTAAAAACTGTGAAAGAGCTTTCGTCAGGCTTGAACTTCCTAATCCTTGGATGACCACTTTCTTGGTTGTTTTATAAAACTTCACTGTGCAATCTTGTGTCTTAAAAGACTGCATTTTGTGAAGTTTGTCTTCGTTTATTACCGTCGAAGCGATTGAAGCGTCGTCTAAAATTTTCGAAATGAAATTTTTCAACGAGTCAACATCCTGAGACCACAGATAGTAGTTGGTGGCAATATCGTATGTTAAACATCCTTTATCATTCAGATAATCCATGTTAGCAACGTGTTATCTCGAGAAAATCAAATATTTATCAGAGCGATTCAGCACACGTTAGCTCACTCAGAGAGAGAGAGAGACAGACAGACAGACATACAGACAGACAGACAGACAGACAGACAGACAGACAGACAGACAGACAGACAGACAGACAGACAGACAGAGAAATTTATTTAGCTTCGGAATCACAATCAATTTACAATAAATTGCTTTTCATGCGAGCCGAAACAAGGTAAGTTATAATATATAGAATAACAATAAAAATATATTATTTACAATTTGATTAATCGGATTGAGTAAGACTGTGTAACGACACTTTTCTTTTGAACGAAGTTAGGGAATTTTCTAATCTTATTTCGTTGGGTAACTCATTCCATAGCTTTGCTCCAGAAAAGTTTAAACTCTTTTTGAGGTATTCGGTTTTGGGTTTTGGCAGTAGAACATTTGTATCTCTACTTCTTAGAGAGTAGTTTAATGTACTTGGATATGTTTGAAATAAATCTCTAAGATAAGAGGGTGCAGCATGATTCAAAACCTTATACATCATTATAGCTTTATTCTTTGAGCGTCTATTGGCAAAAGTTACCCAACCAAGCTCTTCACGTATTTCATGGGATCTGATGTCATAACCTTGTTGTGTTATAACTCGAGCAGCTCTATTTTGAAGCTTTTGTAACCTTGTTTTTTGTGCAATTGGACAGTTATCCCAAACAATATCACAGTAATCAAACAAAGGTTGAATCAGAGATTTGTAAATAGTAATAGCAGTCGAGTGGTTAATAAATTGTCTTGCCTGCTTGAGGCCACCTATTGCCGATGAAACTATCTTTGCTGTGTTATCTATCTGGTCAACCCAAGCAAGTCTCTCATCAACATAAAGTCCGAGAGACTACTTACTGGATTTAACCCTTCTAACCGGTTGCCTATTGACATATACATAAGGCATATCTTTAATTTTGTTAAGCTTGTCATCAGATCCAATGAACATATATTCGGTTTTTGCTACATTTAAGCTTAATTTTTTTCGATGTCAGCCAATTTCCAATATTTTTCATGTCATTATTGGTCGAATGGATGATATCACTTAATGATTTTCCTGCAATTGTGGTGTTTGTATCATCCGCATAGCTACATTCGCGGATTGGAGTGTTCTAAACAATACGGGAGATCATTAATATAAATAAGGAACAATAACGGACCCAGTATGGACCCCTGAGGAACTCCGCAAGAGATTGATCTACGGGTTGAAATTAATATTACTGTTCACAACACATTGTTGTTTGCGGTTATTTAAATAAGACGTAAAGAATTCCAATGATTTACCAGATATACAGTATAAAGATAATTTATGTAGTAACATTTTATGATCAGCCGTATCGAATGCTTTAGATAAATCAAGGAATACTACCAAGTTAAGTTTCCCTTGATCCATATTTACAAACCATTCCGTTGTTGCATCTAACATTGCCGTAGTCGTCGAATGGAGTTGTTTGAAGCCGGATTGATATTTGGACAGTAAAATTGTTGGCAGAAAAATACTCGTGTAACTGATTGTATATAAGCCTTTCAAATACTTTTGCAATTGGTGAAAGTACAGAAATTGGCCTGTAGTTGTTTAGATCGTCTTTTTCATCACTTTTGTAAATTGGAGTTACATGGGCAGCTTTCCAGTCGGACGGAAATATTCCGGTTTCAATTGACTTATTGAAAATTATACAAATTGATTCTGCAATTACTGGTGCGGCTACTTTAACTAGACGGCAGGGAATTTTGTCAAGTCCAGCAGCTTTGTTTATGGATAAATGTTTTAGATGATATAATACATCAGACATACTTATTGAATTCAAGTTGAAAACACTACTTGCTGCACTAATATACTCATCGTAACTTCTAGTTGACTCTCCGAGTTTGGAAGCCAAATTTGGCCCAACCTCAGTAAAGTGTTTGTTGAAAGCCTCAGAAATTTCCACTGGGTCCGGTCCGTCAAGGTGCCACTTTCTGTTTTAATAGATTGAATGTTGTTGTCAGTTTTTCTTTCACGCGACATAATATCATTTATTGTATGCCATAATTCACGCGGGTTGCCGGAGTTTGCTTTTAAATGTTCCTTAAAGTAACTAGCTTTGGTTTTTCGGATTTCGTTGTTAGTAAAATTTTTTACATTCTTATAATTTGCCCAGTCAACAGGATCATTAGATTTACTGGCTTTAGATTTAAGTTTATCACGTTCAATCATGAGTTGTTTAACATTTGCATTTATCCATGGTGACTTCTTATTACGAATTATTTTTATTTTAATCGGCGCGTGTTTATCCACAACTGACAAAAACATATCTCTCCATTCAACCCACATCTGATTAGGGTTTTCAAAATTCATAATCCTAAGCCAAGGTGTGCGAGTTAAGTGAAGTATAAAATCTTCAGTATTAAATTTCTTAAAGTTTCTGACTTGTTTAACTATGTGTGTGGATTTAGTTACAACAGAAATTTTCCGAATAGCGTATACCATACTATGATCACTTATACCTATTGATAGTACTCCGCTCATAGCAATTTTACTTGGATTATTAGTTAGAATAACATCGATAAGAGTTTGACTATTCGATGTTATTCTCGTGGGTTCAGAAATAAGCTGTTTAAGTTGGTAAAGTTCACATATTTCCATTAAAAGACGCTTCGCTTGGTTATTATCCTTGGCATTAAGATTACTATTTAAATCACCTAGGATTAAAGAAATACCAAATGGTTTTCCGTGTTTGGATACTCTGATCCAAACACGCGGGAAATTGCGAGACTGGAGAAAAGCGTAACAAAACACGAGCCGTAGGCGAGTGTTTTTAGCTTTTCGAAAGTCGAGCAATTTCCCAAGTGTTTGGATAAGAGTCTCCAAACACGGAAAAAAACATTTGGTTTTCTTTTATAAAATAATCACAAGTGAATATGATATACTGTCCGACATTTTCAAAAAATCGTTTTGGCGGGAATTTTCCGTGTTTGGATACTCTGATCCAAACACGGCAATTGACCAATCAGGGCTCGCGTAGTATACATATTATTTTATAAATAGTAATCCTTATTCTCAGAATCGATCTTTGTTATTATCTTATCCAAGTTAGTATAAAATTCGTCAGGTTTTGTATTTGGAGGTCTATAAGCTGCTACGGTATTACAGTGAAAGGTTTACTTTTAAATTTCAAAATATCAATGCAAATAGCCTCAATGTTATCTGACAAAATTGAAGATCGATTTATGTAATTTAATTAGTTACGTAGATAGATCCCAACTCCACCACCATTACGATTTCTATCAAGCCGGATAAATTCATACCCTTTAAGCCTTATTTGATTGTTAGAAATTGACTTATCAAGCCTAGTTTCATTGATGGCTAGGAGATCGAGATTTTGGTTTTCTATCCATATACGTAACTCATCAATATGAAAAATTAAACTAGTTATATTAAGTGAGGCCATCTTAAAACCTCTTATATCTGGAATAGTACTTACATTTAGAGACGTATTGAAAATACCTTTAGAAGTGTTTGAATCATTAGTGTCGTTATCAACAGTCTCATCAACATGTCACTTATTAGTAGAATAAACAAAGTTTTTGAAGTATTTTGCTAAGAGAGCAGAGCCCATTCCATTCCATTCCATTCCATTGAGATGAACTCCTCTTGTGTTGAATGAATGCTCGTCAAGTGTTGGATGACTAATTACAGTCCAATGTTTCGATTGACTGAGTAATCGAACTGCTTCATTCACTTGTTTTCTTTTTCCTTCAAGCTCTTTAGAGTCTCGACGTGGAGTCAACTCGGATAATCCGATATTGGCTTGAGGGCAATCTTTCTTGATGGTCTCGCATAGCTTGATCATCTTTTCTGAAATCTCTTGGGGGCTGTTGTGGTGCAGATTGTTTGTTCCAATATGAACAACAATATTATCAGGTTTTTGTTCAAGCGTAGGTATAATTGAGAGAGTCATGCCTTCCAACTTTGAACCAACAATTGATTGAACAGTTATTTTGTTCTTTTTATTGCTCATTCGCCATCCTTTCAACCCAGAAATAATAGAGTCGCCTATTATAACAGTTCTTGTGGGTTTTACAGCCGAAGCCGCACCAACTTGAACGTCTTCTGTATCTTTGACATTGCCGCTTTTGAATTATTTTTAGATTTTTATTTAGTTACCGATTTCTTATGTTGGTCATTCTTCGTTGGATTTTCTTCGTCGTTTGATCCGGAGCCATTGACCACTGTTGTTTTGGGTGTGGTTGTATTACCATCATCACTTTGAAGGATCTGTCCAGCCTTTACACCTTTCTTAGACATTATGATGTCGAGGGTTGTTAATAGACTTTGTTTTTCAGATTCAGACTTACGTAGACTCTCTGATGAACGACGAACGTCTTCCTTCAATGCCGTAGATTCGATATTTAATTTGCATATTGTTTCTTTGGCCACTTGAACAGCTTCGGTTTCACAATTATTTTTTGATTTTATAGAGTGATCTGAACACAAACCGGTTTTCAGATAACAAATTTCTTCCCTCACTTTGGTGATTTCGGCTTTGAAGAACTCTAAGGAAACGCAGTTGCTGTGTTGTTGTTGGTTTGGGATGATACTGCATTAAGACGATTGTAATGGCGACGAGAGATCTTCGTCTTCGTCTTGTGTAAAAATCCAGAGTTCCTTGTAGAAAACATCCCGAATAGTTTTTGCCTTTTCACCAAATAATTTCAGTGTTGTTGTTGAATAGTAACGAACAGTGAGATCTCGTAACTTAAGCGAACGCGAATTGTGCTTTGCATCTTCAACGATTTCGACTTCTTCATCGGGTTCTTGAAGTATTTCGCACAAACAAACCTTTAATTCTTCAAAGGTTCCTAACCATAGTAGATTACAAGATACATTACAGTATTTTGCAAATTTCTTCAAGCTTTCCATCGAAAAACAACGAAAATTTAAAACACTTTCAATTCAAGAAGAACGAATTTTGTCGGAGCGCCTTAAGACACGTCTAACCAGGCAGACAGGCAGACAGGCAGACAGGCAGACAGACAGACAGACAGACAGACAGACAGACAGACAGACAGACAGACAGACAGACAGACAGACAGACAGACAGACAGAAACTAAACAGCACCCTGGCACAAGTAATTGTATTGTAACAAGACGCCTGCTCAGGCGTTCCCTCGGGCTACTGATTTCTGCAAATATTGGCGTAGCCATCGCACATTTAGAAAACCTGCGGAACAGCGTGCGCATATTAAGTGTTTGTTAAAAGTATAAAACTCTCAGAAACAATCATTAAGCGGTGTAGTTATGTAGAACCGCTCTGAACGTTGTGTAGAACCGCTCGTGTGATTGGACAGTTAGAGGTAATTCTGATTGTCGATTTTCGTGTATTATAAACTCTAGCCTCGAAACAAATTATTTGTGTATGGTCTTATATGAAGTACTTGGTTCCATGAAGCGATTTGGTGTAAACAACCCAACAACAAGCCCGTTTAGTCGAATGATCAAACGATCTTAATACTTTCAGTAGACTAGACAAAACCTATGGTGCTGAATTCGGCAGATTCAAGCGATGGTTCTGATATAGAATTCATGTAAATCGTACCAACAGAAAATATTTAAACATGTTTTGAAACACATTTCAAAATGTAATACGACACCTTCATGATAGGCGACTTATAGACGACTAACATATCTAAACATATTTTTTGCATTATTCGATGCCTACCACCTGCGTTTCGTAGTTGTTGGACCAAGCAGCAAGGCGTTTAATACTAGGTAAACAGTACGTAATTATGTTATTTGATATTCTGCGGCTCTTTCTTGTGTCTCTTTTTTCCTTCCAGTTTCGCAACGCCTGACGGGATGATGCAATAATTCCATTTTGTGGAACTCCCCAAAAAAGCCGAAACCTAGACTCGGCCTACCATAGGTAGCCCGCGTAATAAACGTCGCATAATGAGCAATATACTTACATAATGACTTTTTCATTACAGGTTGGAAATCCTCCTGACATATCCTTTCTGCCATCAAATTTTTTCGCAAAAAATCTTCTTGCTACTCTGTCTTTAGCTAGCGAGTCAGACTCGGGAGGCATCGTTTGTGAGAACTGTGACAGCAGTGACCTTGCCGAAACTCGTTGTGAGCAATGTAACTGTTATCTCTGTCCATTTTGTACAAACGCACACCGACGATATCGAGTAACAAAGAATCATAACCTCAAATCCATAAACGAGCTGAAAGCAAGTAATTCACCAGTAATTGCGGAGACGGTGCGTTGTGCCAAGCACAACGATGAAGTAATAAAGCTTTATTGCACAACTTGTCAGAAAACCATTTGTAGAGACTGTACTATAGTTGACCATCGACAACACGACTACTCCTTTGTAGAGGACGTCGCACAAGAAAAAAAAGATGAATTGCTTAAACTGTTGGAAGAAGTAAAAAAAAGAAAAATCGAGGTGTCTACAGGACTAGAAAATATAACCTTAAGAGCAGAGAGTGTCAACGCCAGAAACGATGAAGCTATTGCAGAAATTAACAAGTATTTTGAGAATCTGGCTAAAGTTCTTAAGATTAAGAAGAACGAGTTGGTTGAAGAAGCGACAGTTCTTAAGAATTCAAAACTCAAGCAGCTTCATGCACAACGAGAGCAGTTAGAAATTACGTTAGCAAGTTGTGAAAGCAACATTGAGTTTACAGAGCAAGCTTTAGAAAATGGAAACAACGTACAAGTATTAAACATGAAAAAGTACATTTCACAATCTTTAGAAAGCTTGAAAAACAAGAAAAGTGAAATCGAGCCTTGTGTTGAAGATTACGTCCAGTTTATAAAGGAATTGTCGGAGAATGACCTTGCTGACAAGCTTCAATTTTGCTCTGTGGTAAGCGAAAAAGAGTGTCTTAAAAAATACACAGCTTGCTTTGAAGATCAATCAAAAACGTGGTTGGAAGTTGGCACCGAATCTGAAATAGCCATTAACCATGAAAGTGCACCCCAGCAAATAGCTCCAACGATAAAATACATCTTTACAGGAGTAGTAGTAAAAGATGTAACCACTTCTGAAAATTGGGATGGTTCACATAATGTTATTTTTGTTCCTCTTGAAGTTGGAGAGTTGAAATTCCAAGTGTATATGAATGGTCGTCTTTCTCCACAATGTACATTAAGCAGAAGTGTGAAACCGGCGTTACCTCATGATTACAGAGTTGGCGAGTGCATTCTAGAATCTGGAATTCATACTTGGGAGATCACAGTAGACCACACTGGATGTTCCAGCTGGACCACGGAAGAGAGAGCTGACTTTAAGGTTGGAGTTATTAATTACGACGACAAAACGACTGTGTATGGCCTTAGTGGTTTCACGAAGAGGAGCTCATCATCGGAGCTTTGCTTGGAACTTGATATGGAGAAAAAAGAATTAACTGTCACACCTTCTTTGAATCTAATACCTTACGCGTATGAAATTAAGTGCCCTAGAGTTTCACCTTTTTTTACAATAGATTGCGACGAATGCGATGTAACAGTAACTCACATGGAACTTTTTTCGTTTTAAGATATGTAAATCGGTATAGAATCTTACGCACATTTTTTCTACTATTTTAATGTTGCATGGTTTGAATTAATAATAATAATAATAATAATAATATTAATGACTAGTAAACTGCTATATTTAAAGCCAAAAACACTAAAATTCGTACTTTTCACTTCGTGAACGTTTACAGTTTACCTTGACTTATTTCCTTAACTAAAAACTTTTTTGGGTTCTGTTGAAGTACCTTAACCAACAGTTTGAGCCCAGATTTTTATCAAATTATGTGAAAAAGGCCTTTAGCCTTTTCGTTGTTTACAATTTCAGTATTTTTTACATTTTAAATTTCCATTCAATGTTGTGTCCAAGTTTTAACAATATTAGTTTTACTTCAGGTGTATACATGTAACATGTAATATAAATTTAAAGCTTTATAGAAGCATGTATACGTTTCTAGTAGACCTCAAGTCATTCAATAATTTTGTCACTCCAATTATGTATTAATTAAATGTATACATTTTATGGGCAAATAGGTGATAAAATTATGCACTAATTGGCAGATTACCAAAGAAAGTGTAAAATGTAGAGTGCTACGCAGGCAGTGTTTAGGCTGACCTGAATGCAGGCTTTATTAGTTATTTTCATCTTTCGCGAAAAACGGGAGTGCATGTTGGCGAGGTAATCGGACCTTATTATATTATAATATTATATTATATTAAAATAGAACCTGATACAATTATTTACCTGACCGCTTTCCGTCCCTGAAATGAATTTTCTCAATCTCCAATCGACGCATTAATCCCACGGTATAAGCCGTTCCATGCAAGTTTGAAGTTTGCTGTTCCTTAAAATTAGATATTCAAACGAACTCACACGGTTCACAACTACAATGCAGAATTGTTTTAAAGTTCCTTCACGAGCTTGCTTGTACGTTTCTTTGTCGTAGATACTGGGAAGACGTTGGTATACCGCATATTCAACTCTTGCCATAACCAGTAGAAAGTACAGCTATCACATCCTCAATAAACAAGACGTTTTCTATACATTCGCCTTGTTCTTTCTTTATAGATCTTTTACCAGCTTTTTATGCAAATATTGTTGCATCGCTAGATCGACTTCTTATTCGAAACACAAACCAATCAGAATAAAGCTTTTCATATGTTTTGTCTTATGGACCAATCAAACGAAAAAGTCAAAATCTGACTTTTTACATGTGGTCATGTAAAGAATTATTATATGAGATCCTTTCCCTTCCCTGCCTGCCAGTTTACCTCCTCCCGGGAAAGTAAAAGTGGGACCGACTCTGTCAGATTATGTTTAGGATAGATCAAAGTGAAAAGATGCATGGTAAACTGTCGAGATTATAGTTACTCGGGCTACCGCAGGTAGACGAGTCTAGGTTTCGGCTCTGGTTTTTTTTGGTGTCGCGATATGGCAATTGTGACGTTCTCTCCTGAAGGCCTTTGGTTGTGTTGTTCGAAGTGAATTTGTGTTTTAATGATAAACACGCTCACAATGCTTACAATAGACTATAGACTATAGTAGACCTGGGTTGGTCGGCGATCTCGATAACCGTACGCTGAAAATGTGTAGTACTCGATCAAACTTTATACGAAAATTCTCGATCAATGTGTTCTCGATCAATTTACATGTGTTATTAATTAAATTGTGCTGAAAAATGTTGCTCAAGTGCTGTAAATCAATGAACAAAGAAAGTTGATAAAGCCAGCTTGCAAGTGAAAGGTAAACATATGCTGTGTTTTACATCTTCATCGAGGTTGACATTTAACTGAACTGAGTTGTGTCTGTGAATGCTGTATGTGGTTTGCTTTAACGTATGTATGTAATTTGCTTTATTTTTACTTGCATTGTTTATTGTGGTGTTAGTAAAGTTATACAAAATAAACACGATCACGTCTTATAAATCAAGTGTGTGTATTTAATATTACCAATACCTGGTACATGCATTTTAATACTAGTTTATACTATTCATCGTGTATTCACAAATTGTGTTTTGAGATCTGGTTGTTTTAGATTTTTTTATCATGCAGTCAAAGGTTCAAATTGTCAATGGGCGTTGTTTGTGATCACTAGTTGTAATCAGTGGCGTGACGCAACCTCAGGAGGCCCCCCGTCAATCGGCCGCCCACGCCCCCCCCCCCCCCCACTAAAGAATAGGCTGTATTTCTGTCAACACAATCGCAATGCGAGAGGCACCAATTGGTGCAGCCTGTGCTTCACTTAAAAACCAATGACTGCAAAGTCATCTTAAGTATTTCTATGAATTCATGCTATTAAAATATTATTGTTTATACAAGGAAGGTTTATATACAAGCATCAAGAATTTCAGTTTCCGGCCCAATTATGATGCACTATGGGATAGAATCAAAGGTCAAGTGAGCACCAATTAAGTCAGTGCCATTGTTGTGGCTCATGAATATTCTTTGTTAACAATGGCACTGACTTAATTGGTGCTCACTTGACCTTTGATTCTATCCCATAGTGCATCATAATTGGGCCGGAAACTGAAATTCTCGATGCTTGTATACTGATTTAGGGTTATGCAAAAATGATATGCATGACGGATTACAAAGAATTAAATTTCAATATGATAATTTACCTTGGATTGTTGATGTTTGGCAACGAACTGCCATTGCTGCAAGAAGAGACTACAAACCTTTAGTACAGCGGTATTTGCACGAAATACTTCATTTTATCGCCGTGCAAAGTTTAAAGCCTTCGCACGTTTTTGTTGCACTCGCAGCATTGTTTATCGCAAAACTATAAGCAACTCAGCTAGAGGTAGGCCTATTGTGAGAATATTTTGGAATTACATATATTCTGACTACTAATTCATGTATTTTAATAACTGCTTTTCTGTTTTTCATTATCCAATTCCTCGGAAATGTACTAGCAAAAAATTTTATAGTCATTTTTGCCGGGTGCCCCCCAGGCTTGGGGGCTCCCCGTCACTTGACACCCGGACAACCGCCAGTTACGCCACAGGTTGTAATGAAGTTAATCAGATCAGGTGATTTTAAAGAACGACTGAACGAGGGAATTGTATAATCCCAATCTGAAACTGAATCAATGTTTTGCCCGACCCGGAGGAGGTAGGGCATACCCAGGGGTATTTGACATTTTCAATTTTTTTTGAGTCGATAAGCCCCACTGCAGAGCAGCACTTGGTAGGCAATCTTTGTCAAATTTTCCCCTGTCTTGAGTTAGAGCACAACATGTTTTTGTTTAGATATATTTTCTTGCATAAAGAAATTATGTGTTAAGTCTGGTTAGCAGACTATAATATACTGTTATTTAAAGCCAGAATCAAACTCTTCGACTCTTTTCAATTAAATTTCAGTTACCACAAAGTTAAAAAACAAAAGTCTGATTGAAAAGTAAATAAGAGTTCAAACATGTATTATTTGCATGACAAAAAGCAGCCGCCGTAGGAGGCGTTCTGTTCTGAAGGAGAGGGTACCCGCCTCACTTAATCCCTACCCCTCTCAACCCTCTCCCCCAGAACAGAACGATATATAGCATGAGCAGTGCTGTTGATAATGCTGAACATTGCGGCCTTTAAAATGAATGACTTCAGATATCGTTATGTGAGATCTGTGAACACCATCTAAACAGTTTATTAACAATAACTAAAATATTAAAGTGTAATATGTACATAAAATGTCACAATACCATACATATAGTTCGTATATGAATTCTATGTTGTCCCAATCTAGGTTGTCCATGCATGTAAGTTTATAATAGTAGTCAATAAAAAATTGTTCTTTGTAAAACAAGTGAGTGCGCTTTCTAACTACCTTTCTAATATGTCCTCCTCCACCAATCTCATTCTCCACATCGCCATGCCCATTGCCCATGCCCAGTAGCCCGAGTTAATGCCTAGCGGGCGTCTTGTTTTAATAAGGAAATATCAACGTTTAGAGCATAATAATAAATAATAAATAATCAGTATACGTCGTTATGAAAACTATAATCTCGCCAATTACCACCTTTTCGCTTTGACCCCGACCAGAAAATTAAAAGTGTCCAATATAAAGCATAAGTTTGTTAATAGTGTAAGATTATCCTACCATGCAACATGTAAAATTATTTCCACATGTCTGAGCCTGTTGATAAATGACACGTATTTCCATAATTTCGCAATCAGCAAAATCGAAATTTGAGAAACTAGAACCTTCGTCAGCTGCCAGACTACCAGTACCAGTGCGTTGGCAGAAAGACGTTTTAAGTCATTTCCTCCAACCTCAGTCAAATGAATTATCTTTGATGGCATCTTTCCGTTGTTAGTAAGAAGACTGCAGTTAGACGTAAATAGACAAGCTGGATTCTTCATACTACTTCGCTCATGATCAGGCCAGTTGAGGGTATGTAAACTTTGTCTTAGCGTGCATTCGTTTGGGCCCATGCTTCGAATTTTCATTCTGGAATTGATTATACGAAATGCTGAGTAGGAAAAGAACGCAATAGCAGATATACTAACAAGCCAACTGCAAAACATACGATTGATATGAGACATTTCAGAAGATGAAGAGAGCATTGAATTAGATATAGTTAAAATCAACATGACCCCAAAAAATGCGTTGTCGGGATTTGAACTCACACCTTCGTCTATTGGACTCTTTGGGAGTACCAGTCTGCCGCTTTTATTAATACGCGTAGCTGAACTATCTATTAATATACTACTACTATTTCGGTCGAGCTCTCGCTCAAACCAATCTTGCACGCTCACTCCATAACACCCTGTCTTGCATTGCTGTTCGTATTTCTGCTCTATTAATATCGTCTTCTGTAAACGACGTGCTTGTTAAATTCAACTCTATAAGTGCACGTGAGATATCTTGAATGTTCATGGGCTGTGTATTTAGTTCAAAGAATTGTTTGCTTTACAGTATTTTAACAGTATCACTTCTAATGTATTGCGTTCTCAGGTGCGATTGCCCTCTCTGCTGCCATTTGTTAAAGTAGTAAGCATGTACGTACTATACACTTAATGTCTGGTAGTGATGGGGAACAGTTAGTTTTGTTTTCCCATGAGAGTCTTGATGTTTCCTGAGACGATAGGCAACATTTGATTTGTCTAATCCCATGTGACCATGGCATAAATGAACCAATAGCAGTCTGAGTTACAACTAGGAAAAGCCCAGCTATATAACAATGATATATAGTGTAGTCTCTCTAAGACAGACAACCTTGCCAGGGACAATGTCATCTGTCTTAGAGAGACGCCCATCTAAGAGACCTCAACCATATTGACAATAACAACAATAATGTACAAGCAGCCAAGATTTGACCATATTATGCACCAATAAAACTTTTGGTCAACCCAATGTACAATGATTGACAAAGATTGACCACAAACTGATGCTCCACAGTTGGACTTATTGACACAAAAAAGTTGAAAATGTCAATTGACATTTGGGTATGCCTGGGTATGCCTGCCCTCCCCCGGGTCGGCTAAAACATTGATTGATGCATTAGAGGTGTCAATTAATAGCAAGTTCACTGTTTAGTTGACTACCTGTATCAGTGGCCAATGGAACTTTAGAAGTAACTAAGATAAATATTGAGATTTTATTTTCATATATATATAAGTTATTTCAGAAGTTATTTGCACATATATATATATATATATATAAATATATATCATTATTTGACATCCTAACTGTAACACGTGACAACACCACACATAACATTTGCAGTTATTTGTCATCTGTGAAGGCTTCATAGTTAAATACCTCAGTTTCGCAAAGCCTGACGGGAAATATTGCGCAATTTGTGTGACAAAAAAACAAAACAAAACGGAGCCGAACTAGACTCGGCCTACCACAATAGCCCGAGTAATAACTACAATTTCTTTGTGTTTGTGTGCTTTTCACACATTTTCATGCGTTGCTTCTCCTTAAGTTTTTGTATATCTCTTTATGTGCTTAATTAACAGCGGTACGTAGTCACATTTACGCTTTGCGTACCTATGTTCGGTTATATAAGACCGTGGGAATCCGATATGCAACCTCGTACCCAGGGTCTTATGTTGCATCATAAAAATATTATTCCATTTCGGAGCAGAGGAGGTTGGACAGCTCTTCGCAAGGCATCATGGGAGATAATGGTTTTTTCAACTAAATTTTGAGAACAGATACTGTATACTGTAGCTCGGGAGCCCAGCAACATGCTGAGTGTTTATTCGTTTTAGCACACCACATAAACCAGTTCGGTCTTCAAAATGGTAATTATCGAAGTCGCAAACCACAAGCGGAACTCCTATTCTAGAAAAATTCATCGTTCGTCTCCTCTTGCCTCCACGACAGCCAAACACAAAATGAGTGCGGTATAATTAAAGTATTCAACTATATTCAAGACCGTGAAGGAAGTCAAGAAGACTATTTCTTATCAATGTAAATACTACATTGTCAATACAACTGTTTTTAGACATAAAAATAGACATAGAAATACTATTGTCTAGCACAGTAAATCAACTTTTAACTACTTAAGCTTTAGTGTGCTGTGACTATTAAATGACCATATTCTCAGCACACAAAAGCTTAAGTAGTTAAAAGTTGATTTACTCTGCTAGACAATAGTCATAGATGTCCTTAACTCCTGAAGAGCAATGTAAAACTTTAATATTCCTCTTGATGGTATAAAATACCCAAATCAATTTTTTGTGATTTAAGGCAGTACTGTACTTCAATGAAGAGCCTGTGACAGTGGTTAATGATTACATTTTTGCTTTACTATTTAAATCAATGGATATACTGCCATGTAAATTTTGCAATATTAAATTTTAATTGCATTTAAAATTGTTTATTCTACAGGCTACCCTAGTATCCTTGTAAACATGACAAACAAAAAAAACCCAAGAAATGTACAAGAGCTAGGGTAACCTAAGCTAGCCTGGTCTCCTGGCCCAATTTCAAATGAAATAAGGGCCAGGTAACCACTAATTACAATATCTCCCATCATTCAGGGCTAAATCCACTTGTATTTCTGCATATGCCTTGAATGCGTGAAATAATCTTTAGTGGGTACCTGGCCCATATTATTTGAATGGGCCAGACAGAGTACCAGGCTAGGGTAACCCTAACTCTTCAAAGGAAAAAGTCTAGTCGGGAAAGGGTTAAACTGGAAAAAATACTCTACTACAAGGCAAAATAAGAAATAAAATATCGTTTAATATAAAATTTTAACTGTTTTAACATACACAGTCCTCCAACTGCGATAGTAACATTTTTGTGGCAAAGGTGCACGAAGTAAGATATTCCTTGGAATAACATACTGTACCTTAATTGGGCTTCTTGAGCCTACCAACTTGAGGAAACGCTGATTGAATATTTATCAGTTAGTTGATCATGCATAATTTAACAAAATACAACATTCAAATAGCAAGCAACAGTTCAGAACAAAAGAAATCTTGAATTGAAAAATCTTATTATTAACGAATTCTTCAGAAAAACGAATTTAAGTAGAGTTGCCGATCGAGCAGCGCACGCTGAAATTAGTGGGCGCCATCTTGGTGACGTCCAAAATGACAACAGTTGATTCAATGGTAAATATTTCGAAAACCGTTGCTGGGGCAATGAGGGGCAAGTGAAAAATTCGAAAGAATGGACGTTTGTTTAACTCATGCAAAAATTAGAGAATTCGTACGATGGGAATTCGAGATTTTTTGCTTTGAAGATTGTTGGCAAACCGGACGTCGGTACATAAACGATAAAAACAAAGTAGAAAAAATACATTTACCTTGCAAAATCCTGCAGATATGGATAGTCCAAAAATATATCAAACGATATCGCTGCTTTTTTTAAAGAAAAAAATTGCAAACTTTTCAGCCGATCAACTTCGCGAGAAGGATGAGAAAATGAAGCGATTTGATTGGTCGAGATATTTACTAATGCGCTGCCCACCCTCCTCTGGCTTCTGAGGTGATATAAAATGTAATTCGATATAGCTTCGGTTATTTTACTCTGGCTAAGGCCAGACGATTTTCCTTGTCAAGGGAAGACCCCTGGTAGTTAAGAGGTTAACGTCTATTGATATTTTTGGCCAACTTGTTTTGCTGCGGATTTACATTGACTTTGGACCTTTGCTTATCTCTTGTGTTTTAACAGCTGCCTACGCTGTCACGTTTGCCGCCTCCGATTGCGTTCTTTACCGTTTTAATTTTTACTTTCTAAAACTTTACATTTAATCTTCGTTTAATTCAGTTCAAGTCAAAATGTGTTGTTTCTTGGCCAAGAAGACGCTGAAACATGTCAAACGTCTGTCAAGGTCAAATGGTTGTTACGGAGTTCATTATCCGGTTTAAAATATCTGCTATCGTGTAATTACAATAAACAGTATAGTTTCATTCGGTATTAGGCCCTGGTAATCCGGTGCTAAACTACGGGTATCATAAAACTGGGGCCAGTGTAAAAATGTAACTGATTATTTCGCATCTGGATCTAATCCGGTCTGTATCTTACACGTATTTGCATAATTTTGCAATTATGGATTCAAAATTTGAGAAACTACAGAATCTTCGTCTGCTAGACTATAGCAGTGCGCTGTCGGAAAGACGTCCCAACTCATTTCCTCAACTAAATTATTTTTGATGGCAGATTTTTGTTGCTATTCAGAGGAAATCCTGTCAATAACTTTACCACCAACGCTAATATACAAAGGCCCATCCTTCATACTACCTCGCCAGGCCGACTAAATGTATATAGATGTATCTTGGGTGCGTTCGTTCACTTTGGTCCTATTCTGCCAATTCTCATTCTGGACCAAGAACTTATGATTTGCAAAATTAAAAATACTGAGAGTGAGAAGAACACAATAACAAATATTTTCAATCCGACAATCTGTTTGCAAAACTACACGATTGATATAGGCATTTTAGAAGATGAAGACAAGACTAAACTTATATTATAACACTCTAATACTGTCAGCACCGCCACCACGAAACGGGCAAACACAATGTTGCTACTATCCGCGCCAAAAGAAAAATGTGTTGTAGGTAGTTGAACTTAGTACACCTTCGGCTTTGGCAATATACCAGCCCATCGCTTAATACTGGTTGAACTCAACTTGAAAGTCGTCTGTGAACGCTATATGCTCGTTAAGTTCAATTGTAATGTACAATAAATTGCTTTTGCTGCTTAATTGTGAGCTTGCATGAAATCCAGCAATTTGATTTAATTGACTCCTGAGCGGTCTGGACGACGACGGCAGTCTAAATTGTATTTAGCAGAAACCACGAATCATTTACGTATAAGTATTGAATCAGTACTTAATTCTTAAATGCTTTCATGCGTATCGTTGTTGTCGAACAACTTTATCTTTTTACTGTGTCTAAAAACGCCAGACGATTTTACTCATCAAGGGGAGAAGTCTCTGAAAGCCATGCGTAAAAGGGTTAAAGTTTGTTCAACTAACAGGTTTTGCCGTGTCACGAGATAACGTCGACTCGTCCTGAAGACGTGAAAATGATCTGAATAACGTATGTCAAACGCGGGGACGGCGTTAGGATTACTCTTGAGACTATAAAATTATTAATTTTCTTTGTTGCGTGAGAAAAATTCTACTGTACTAAGGACGTTGTCCTTGACGTTCGCGTTGTATTTGCTTAAGCTCCCTACTTTAAGATCTACGACGTCAACCTCAACGACGACGTCTTTAATAAACAAAATAATTATTTTTGCAAAACAAAGAGAATGAATAAATTTAATGGTCTCCAGAGTAGTCTCAACAGCGTACTCGTTCTTTATACAACCGACTACTTAGAGTATTTTCACGTTTTCAGGACGACGTCAACGGCCAAAAGATGAGAACTGTTGTTAATTAAGATTGACTTTAATACAGGCACTACTAGAAATACATGAACGCAACAACCCCTCGCCCGCTTTATATGCATTTTTAACCCCCTCCCCCCTCCCCTAATTTCTGTTTTTTGTATCTACTGCGCATGCGCGAGTAGAACATTGCTTATCGCAGTTGAGTTGAGTTAAGTTAACAAAAGAATGCCTTCGGAGCCAATCAAAACATAGAAACAAACGATTGACTCACGACAGATCACCGAAGCCAAAATAACTACTTACTGTACACCAAATATTTCATAAGTCATTGTTGACAGCCTGGTCGCATGGAGCGAGATATTTGACAAGGAACGGGATATTCAACAAGAGAAAGTTCTTACAAATTTAGTAAGTATTTTAAGTATGAATCGTAGGCAATTCTTAATTGTGATGTACTAGACGTTGTTGGAATAATGATAAAAAAATTTGAAAGCAAATTAATCGGGTCGTTGCGTGGACGATTTCATATTCAGACGAAGCAATTCATAATATGGCCAACATTACATGTCTGATCGAGCTTCGTAAACTAGCTGACAAGTCTGTGCGTTGCTTAACAGAAATGGATGACCTTCTTCTAAGAAAACAAAGTTAGCTTCATGGTCAAGCAACAATGCCCAAAACCTGTGGTAGTCCACGAGCGAAATATGCTATTAAATAGCATATTGTCGATTAGATGACAAATAGTCAAATTATGTTGAGAGATTGAACTGGCAAGTCTATATGTATAGGTTAGTGACCGAAACCAAGGTCACTAACCGACTTAGTTTATTCATGACACAGACGATATTTGTCGTTGTTTCACAAAAAAATGGTATTCTAGACATAGTTTTAAAGCGATTATAGTAGGTCATTTAATATACAAGATCAATAACCTATTTATTAACCGCGGTACATCAAAGATAATTTATGCATGAATAAACTAAACAGTAAAATGGAGTAAAATTGAATGCTGCAGTTGTCAATGTCATGCAAAATATGTGTTATGAATGTGCAAACATTTATTGTACCTTTTACTGCATGTATGCATATGTCTTGAAGAACAATTAATGTATGGTTGCTCTTATTATTTTGATGACATAATTTGCTGGACATCTTTTTCATTCACTATTAAATTTTACAGCAGTAATACTCGAGATGCTTGTTATCTCAAGCGATTTTCTTCACCTTCTAACTAGATTGCATTATTGTTTGATAAATTGTTGTACGAAAATATTTAAATCCTGTATTAGTCAATTAAGTGAAAATTTTGTGAGTTGTTGGTTATGTTAATTTGATTGGCCTACTTAAAGCTTTACTACCATACTGTATGACTATAGCTTTACTACCACACTTTATGACTATAGCTTTTAGTACCATAGCTTTAATAGTCAAGTTATTAGTGCACTGCCTCTCACCGCTGAGGACTGGGTAAAGCCCAATTGGATTGAATGGGTGACCATGCACCTGTCCGGGCTGGGAAGTCATGCCAGATATGAGTAGAGTTGTTAGTGCTTAGCCTTCTGCACCTTGCTGGCTTTACTCTGAAACTCTGAGTTGAGCGAGTTCTTTATTAAAGTTAATTAAAACACAGCATGGCCTGTGAGCATAGACAATTTTGTCAAAAATCTTGTTCAGCTCTAGATCTGAATACAATGTTGTTACAACTATACAATTCCATCAATTTTGTCAAGAATCTTGTTCAGCTATGAATACAAGATTGTTACAAGTACACAGTTGCATCATTGTTTTTTACCATAGTACAGTAGCTATAGGCATTAAACGCAGCAGATACATGCATGCCTGGGTGTGCCTCTTTTTGTTGTCTTAATGACACACAGATCAGAAAACATCCCAGAAAATTAGTTAGGTTCATCTGTAGTCATGTATTGACACACCGAAAGAACATGCAAAGTCAATATTAAAAAAAAAACACAACGAAATGAACCAAATGACAAATTTTCATTCAAATATATATATATATAAACAGTGGCCAAGAAAAGACACAAGGCCAACGTCCTAGCATTCAAAGACAACTCTACACAAGATATTTAATATTTATAATAATTTTCATTTTCATTTTCAAGATTTCTTCTGTTTTAACTCAGCTAAACTGGTACACTGCCACATACATAGATTTTGTACCGACTGCTTTATTATGCTGTTAATGTTGTTTCTCCTTGAATCAATTGTTATGCACCTATCAATGTTAAGCCCAGGGTGGGACTTCCCAAGACAGGGAAATTTGACTTTCTAGACAAGCTCGAGGGACGGGATTGTTGACACATAAAATTATCTTAATATTATATTTTAGCACTTGATATTTCCCAGGGAGGGGTATTTTGACCAACAAGGCTATTCTACTACAGGGCAATTTGACTGCAAGTTTTTTCCTCCACAAAGTCAATATCCCTGTGGGTTGCCCCCACCCTGGGGCTTAACATTGATACAATGGTGGAACCACAGAAGTTTTTTTCTTTATTTCACACAAATGTTTGCCACCTGGGTAAGGAATTTGAAGTAAATTTTCAAAAAATGTCAAATCCCCCTTGGTTTGATCGTCCCCCCTACCCTGGGGCTAAACTTTGACAAGTGCCTAATATTTTAGAACTTACTAAATTACTTGGGAGGAGACGAATCAAGACACAAAGAAAATAAGCAAAACAACGGCTGCAAAACTCGCGAAAGCACTTTTGAGTTGCAGCTCTTGTAAAAACCTGAATTTTTGCTCACTGGACAAACTTAGTTTTCGGGCCAAAACAGAATCAAAACATTGTTAGTAGGGGTATTGTTTATCGAACGTCTGATAGGAAGCATGGCCAAACTTTGTCAGTCTCAATAAGCGAAAAAAGGCATTAAAGAGACGTGCACAATTGCAAAAACGACACGATCTGTACAAATAAACTACAAACAAATATCCACATAGCAAAATATTTTATTGATCGCCACTTGATAAACTTACTCACCTGCAAACGCTCGCTCAGTCGATCACTCTGAATTGAGTTTCTCGACAACGACTGCAGTAACTTCATTACCTTTTCCACAGAATGTAGTAAATACCCCCCTAGTTATGCTGCAATAAGTAAAGTTTACTCTCGAAAGATAAAAGCGGTTAAAACTAATAAATTATTCTTCCAAGTAAAGTGCTCGCCTCGCGGCAGCCATTTCACCTGGAAGTGAAGTGATACCCAACTACCACAATGCATTGCGGGTTTTTCCTAAAAGGTGAAAGGTCCATTCAGTCTACTCTTTTCGGATTGTTTTTCTCGCGGTTTCTTACTTTTTTCGTTGTTGACACATAAATATGACAAGGCCTAGGCATCATTCAGTTATCTTCATGATCTAAAAAGCCGTTTGTTTCAAAGAGCAAAATTCTTTACCGGCTTTGAACAGTTTCAGGACACATCCTTCTTTCAGTTACATTTCGGTCGGCATCGTTTTCGGTCTTTATCGTATTTTTCAGGCTTTTTTTCAGTGGTTTTAAGTCGTATTTATTGTTGTCTTTTTCTTGCTGCCACATCTCTTCTTAGCCTTCTTTCTTTGGTCTTTTTCCATAGTAATATTAATGTACATTTTAGCTGAGACCATTTTTTCTGGCAAAGATTTCTTTCGTCATGATCGTTGAAAAACTATTTCGTAATCATAAATTATGATTTGCTGACGTAAATTTAAATAATTTGAATAATCTAACAGGTTAGTTACCAGTATATACAAACAGCTTTCGAAAATATTGCTTTCAGCTTTTCATCTCGCGTATAAAGTGGACTCCACGCACGTCCAGATTAGCACCTTCACCGGGCTCCGGTGAGGGGCTTCTGCCCTCCGCCCGGGCTCGGCGACAATCATTTTAGAAAAACTGGAACGCTTTTGAAATCATTAAACTAATTTCAAATATTTAAATGTAATTGTCAGTCAACCGTGCATGACTTCTTTAAATTGTATTTTTAATTTTTTAAATTATCTTTTAAATTATCTTGCTTTCTAACCGCCATCGTCGTCCTACTCCTAGCTCGGCGTCTTAAAGTCCCTAATATGCCGTTCCAGATCGGCTGACAGTTCACTGCATAGTGAGAATTTTATAAACAAAATGAAAGCATGTCAGTGTAATGCAACAAGATGGATAATTTCAGAACTACTCTTTGTTGAAATAAATCGTGCAGGTACGTTGTTAGAAATGGTTTAAGCTTTTATTTGATGTACAAGTTTCCGCATTAAGTGATACTTTTTAAAATGTTCAAAACGTTTGTAACATTCTCCGCAATAAAATAACATTTTACTTTTCACAAGTATCATAGAATTTCATATGTTTTCTTTATTCAACTACTTAGCCTACTAACCTTGAATAATGTAGCAAACAAAAGGGTTAAACAATTGAAAAATGCTATTTGGTGTATAGAAAGGTCAGTATTCTAGCTAATCGCAAAGTGTTTTAAAAATGGAAAAACTTCTGCCATTTTTTAGTTCGCAAACAGGATAGTGGAGAATACAAGCTTAACACTTCGTCAAGTTCTCTACGGAACATTCACAACATCTGTAGTCATATACTAAACTACTTATTGACCTCGCTTGTTCGGTCTGTATTAGTGAAATGTCGGACCTCCGTTCCCTGCACGGACCTTAGCCGGATGCGCTTGCAACCCCTGCCCTTTTTAACCGTTGCCCTTTTTGTGAGACCTCTAATGCTAGGTTAGACATTAGATAAACAGATAATTAATCGTCTGTTGTAGTACGCAATACAATAGTGGTTGTTGAGTATTCTCGAAGAAGCATATAACGAAGATATCTACTATTAGACGGCCGGCCAACCTCAATAAAAGTGCCTGGAAAACACCTTTGATGGCATTTCGTGTTACAAGCAGGCAACCACCACAGAAATGTAGCTTAGACTTCGACAAAGACGACTAGGCCGGTTGCCATCCGAGTTTCGGGGTTTTTATGTGAAAATTTTGAGGTTTTCTACAGCTATTTCACGCGCTACGAGCTGGATTGAAAATTCCAAGTTCGGTTTCCCTAGCAACAATTTCGTTCGGGTACTTTCTTGTGATTGGCTAGGTTATAATTACATAGCCAATGAGAACACGCGAATCAAAACAAGCCCCCCGGCACATAGATACCGGCGCATTTCATGCAAATTTAATATTCGATCTCAAGTTTTTATATTGAGCGAAATCAGGCTATTATTTTATTGCAAAAAGGCAAAAGTACAACAACTGAAAGTTTGTATAAGATTGTAGATATATTCAAGCATTTATTGTTATAAAATATTATTACAATATCGTAATTTTATTGGGTGTTGACATCTATCTTTTTGGGGTGTTGAGAGGTGCAGATTTGACTTTGTCAATTTGACATCGTTTGGCGTTTTATTTAAAAAGTTTACTGTTTTATACTCGTGTACAACAAAGCGACTAAATAAATAAATGTTAAACAATGGCTTCAACATCGGGTTCGAAACGTAAACTACCGAATATAATCCCCGTTACGGTTTTTAAAAAGAAGGAGGAAGAATCGGAGTATTCTCTAGATGCTTGTTTGTTTTGCCAAAAACCCAGTGACCTGTGTTGTTTCTCTGCAGATGGAAGAGAGTTGTACAATCTGCAATAGAAAAAGGGAATTAAACGACGTCACATAAGTAGCATGATTGATAGGGTACTTCACAACATCAGCAATAACCAAAATTGTTCGGATGTAAAATGGCATCATGCATATTAAAGTCGAGCTAAGCAGTCATCTCTATTCCCTTGTCCATCTATTATTTTAACCTTACTTACCTTTCTTTGAAACTGTACCCAGCACTTCAAATGATACTTACTGTACCATCTGCTACTACTAATGTTTGCCAGTCTGACATGCATGGTAGAATCTAATTCTGACAGATCTATTATTTTTTGGGAGAGCTCCATTGTTGCACTTGGCAAAACATACACACCTTCCAGTCAGTAGCTTTTTCCCTGTTACTATGTGTAGAACTAGTTGCTTAGTACTTAGACCTTTTGTACAATTCAAGTCTGCTTCGTCTTAGTTAGCTTTCCCTGGTGCATAGAGTTACTACGTGCAGACATAATTACAGGGTTAGGGTTTATAGGCCATGTGTATGATATGGGAAGGGTCTGGCTTTACTACACCAAAATGTGTCAAAAAGAAAATGTTGAACTTCCACAATGGTATACTACACGGTGAAGTTCTTTTTACAACAATGTTAAACAACTACTAGACGATGAGTTGGTTGCTGATGACAACTCTGATGAAGTTGTTCCTCTGCAAAATAACATGTTAGTAGATTTGATCCATACTGCCCTACACATCCAAAATAATTTGGGGAAAATGCCAGGTTATAATGCTGGATGGACTGGCATTGACCAAGAGCATGTCACCAGAGTTATACCAGATAGCTTGTACCTTTTCATTCAATTTGCTTTTGGTGCAAATGAATGAAGATTGTTTGCAGAGAATTTGTGATTCATTCTTCAATTGTGTTTGGCAACCGAAGACGATTTGGTGCGACTATTTTAGCAGCAATTAAGGTGCTATTTGAAATAGAGACAAGAGAGTGAGATTTCAGCCATGGGATATTCTTCTCAGTCTTTGGAAGCCCAAACCAAACTCTTGACAGCAGTGTATACTTTCAACACTTGGCTATACAGACAGACAAGAGTCTCTAATTTCATGGACTATCTGAATAACCAAAACACTGGGGAAAATTGGCCAAATGTCTGGAAGAGAACATCTCGGTTGTTGTTCAAATGGTTGTTGTTCAAATGGTCGCTGTGAAAAGTCTTCTGCTGCCAAATACATCTGGGCAACGGACCACAAAATTATTTGGAAAGAAGCTTCTCTCAACTGTACTGAAGATAAGTACTTCTCTGTTTGGATTAGGAAATCAACAAGAATTCACAAGCATCAAACTATTTCTCAAGAAGGCCAACCTCTCAACGATAATAGGACAGCACTTTTCGAAATAATTATAAGCTTACCATAAGCTTTAGCGAACACAAATACGGTAAACTAATATTGTTAAACGAAATCAGAATAAAATATAAAACTTAAAGACAGTACACACATTTACCAGATCCAAGGTTAATATTTATGTTTAAGTGATAAGTCATAACGAACAACAACTCAGTTTGGTTCGCTAGCTCTGGGACGACTGCTTTGCTTTAAAAGGAAATATATTATGGTTGTATCTGCAAATTACCAAAACCAACTGTAGCCCATATTATAAAGGACTTTACCGTAGCTACCAGATCCAAAAAAAATATAAAACTTTACAAATTTACCTTCTTGTCGCCTTTCTTCGAGGTGTTGTGTTCAAATTTAGGTGTATCCACGCCATGTTTCTTGTTTGTTTGTCATTGTGGCTGATGCGAATTATGACATCCGAAACTTTACGCGCGCTGATTGGATGACAGAAAACATTAGCCAATCATCGTAAAACATTAGGACTCATTTCATTACTTCACCAAATTTCCATCTGTCGTCAACGCGGAACATCAAAGCCGTAGTGTGCTTTCAAAAAACTCCAAATTTTTATATTGAAATCCCGAATTACGGATGGCAACCCCCCAATCCTTCGAAGTAAACACTATTCGATGCGATCTAGCGTGGTTGCCTGCTTGTAACAAAGAATGCCATCAACAGCGGTAATATTTTGGATCCTTGGCCGGCCGTCTATATCCCAAATCAGTGCCGTAGCAGGTGGGGGGCAGGGGTGCGGCTGCCCCCCCCCCCCCCAATTTTTCGCAGATAAAGTTCTTTGCCTGTGTTGATAACCTGAATTTAAATTTGTGCAAAATAAGGCCAAATGTCGAAGAATTAGAAGCTATTCAGTAATGTATAGGTATTTAATTATTGAAAGATTAAGAGACTCAAAGTCTCAAACGAGCAACGCAACCCCCAAAATATGTTCACTTTTGTGAGGTGTCGTCTGTCGAGGCTTCAATTCCATGAACCAATCATAAAGATAGAGCTGGATTTTGGCAACCTGTAGGGTATGTTGTTGTGGTAATTTCTTCGTTTTCACAGTAAAATTTGAACTATACTCGCTGTAGAATTAGATGAAAAAGTTCGCTCAAATTGCTGCAAATGGTATTTCCGAGATTCCAGATTTCAAAAATTTCCCCGGACTTCCCACAAATGCGGTCAATAATTGCCACTACTTCCCCCCCCCCCCCCCCCCACACACACACACACACTTTTTGACACCTTGCTACGGCACTGAAAATTGTTTAGAATACTGAACGACTTTGCCCTTTTTTTGCCTTTAACCCCTGCCCTCAAAATTTTCTAGTTGCGCCCCTTACTTGCTTAGTCTTTACTAAAAACGTCGGACCGTCGGTCCTGCTATGTGAATAATTAGCCTCGTTCCTATTATGTTTTAATTTCATGCATAAATTAGAAATTTCACTTTCCAAGGATTAAGTTTCTCACATGTCACCAAAACGAAGGTCGTAATTGGTCTTTAAATGTCTTTTGATCAATTTGTAACTGAATTAAAGAAACTAAGCCAAATAAGTCTGTGAATTCGAAGGTTTATCCTAACCAGAGTGTGTTTATAATGGGAGTTATAGTCAACAACGTTAGGAAGACTACAGACTATACTCAGGGAACCTGACCTATATAATCCTAGAAAAAGCAATAAAATATGGTCAAATCGTTGAAGAAACAACTGAGCAGGAAGGTTTTGCAACATCAACTTGAATCTGAGAAAAAATCCAATAATGCCCTCAAAAGAAACACCAAACTAAAGTTCCAAAACAATCAACTAATTACTCTGGTAAACAAACATTCTTTAAGAACTGCAAATTTTGTGGTGGGTCCGTTTCACAACAGAGGAAATTGCCCTGTTTACTCAAAAAATGTAAAATCTGCAGCGAAACTGGTCATTTTGCCAAGTGCTGTAGGCCTAGAAATTCGATCTGTAGATGCATGTTGTGGAACAACCTTATCCCAGGGGAGACCCTAGCAGTGACAGTGAATTTGATGTTCACATTCATAACTGCGACAAAGGATAAAATAAACCCTTCAGGGCAGTCATCCAGTGATGAGGCTAATGCAATGTCAGTAGATGACCACTTCTCCCCAATGAACTGGAATACTATATTCCATACCGCTCTGGTGCTCAATTGCAAGTCAATGTCCTACCAAAGAAAATCTTCTATTCTTAATCTAAGAAACCCAGCCTGAAACCAACAAATGTTAAGCTCACAGCATACAATGGCTCAAGCATTTCTGTTGTTGGAAAGTGTGTTGCGTTTTTGACACTCACAAACACATCCATTCCTGTGTCGTTCATAATAGCTGAATTAAACCTCTTCCTCACCAATTTTCGGTTTAAGGACAACTGAGAGTCTCTACCTCATAAAGCGTGTAAAGCCAGTATATCGTCTTCTGTACCAAACTTCATCGAAGAATATGCAAACTGGTTTGGAGAAATAAAATGCTTGCCTCAAATATCGCATAACCCTTGACGAAAATCCTGAACCAGTTATCCACCCACCAAGACGTGTGCCTCATTCACTCGAGCCAAAACTCAAGGAAGAACTTCAGCGAATGCATGGTTGATATGTCTAACTGGGTCAACTCAATGGTCAATGTAGAAAAGAGTAATGGCAAGCTCAGAATATGTCTTGACCCAAAAGATCTTAATTAAATTATCAAGCGACACCATCTTCAACTTCCCACAGAAGAGGGGATTATAGCTCGGATGACATGCAGGAGCCCGATTCTTCACCAATATGGCAGATCAGGAAAAGAGTTCTAAACTTCTAACATTCAATACTCCCTTTAAAAGGTATCGCTTAAATGACCACCCTATGGAGTACATGCAGTGCTTCTGAAATATTCCAAGCAAGTGTAGCACAGATCATAGAATAGATAAACGGCTGCTGCAACTCACAAGACGACATCATAAAATGGGGAAAGAGTCAAGAAGAGCACGACACCCACGTGTATCAATTCCTGACCAAAATACGATCCTTTGGCCTTAAACTCAACATGTCCATGCAAGTGCATGTTCGGAGTCGCAAACTGACGTTCTTAAGCCGAATCAACTCTGAACATGGCGTCAAACTTGATCCAAAAAAATCAGTCATTAAAGGTATGTGCCTCTACCAGAGTCAAAGAAAGATCTCCAAAAGTCCATGGGCATGGTAGCATACCTCGACACAGGGCCTCTTTTAAGGATTTGTCTGGGGGGGGGGGGGGGGGGGGGGGGGGCGTTCACAAAAAGGGACTCTTCTAGGGGGTCCGGGGGAATGCTCCCCAGAAATGTTTGAAATTTAGAGTCTCAGAAATGCAATTTCCTGCATTCTGAGGGCTGATTTTTAAGAACACTGAAGGTCATAAAATGTCATAAAATCTAGTTGAAATACAACACTTTTCGCTTTGTGTCAGAACTCATCAGCATGTTCACTTTCAAATATAATATGGAAAATGTTGTGAGGAACTATAAAAAGATTTTTCGTCACCACATACATCTTATCAAAATGAAAACTATTTAACTAATATAAAGTTTTATCTATGCCTTTGTAACAACTGAAACTATTCAAATGACTTGCTTATCCATACACATTTTATGCTGCGGCAAAAAGGTACTTTTACTGGGGGGGTCAAAATCAATTCGTGGGGCGGGGGGGGGGGGGGGGGGTCAAGGCTCAAGGGGGTCTGGGAGGCCAAGGCCCCCCGCCAGTTATATAGTTAAAAGAGGCCCTGCCTCGGCAAATTTATTGCCAATCTCTCCGCAACTTCAGCACCACTACGCAAGCTAATCGAAAATGATACAGAGTGGTTTTAACAAACTGAACGACATCGTGACCAGTAATCCAGTTCTCAGGAACTTTGACCTAAAACTGCCCACAAGAGTCTCGTCTGATGCTTCAAAATCAGGTCTGAGAGCTGCACTCGAACAACTCCATGACAGCAAATGGCATCCCGTAGCTTTTGCTTCACGCAACATGACCTCCGTCGAGCACAATTACTGCCAGTTGGAGAAAGAAACACTATCAATTTTTTTTATTGCAAACGCTTTCACGAATACCTGCAAGTGTCCAAGTAATCAATGATCATCAACCTTTTCGTTCCATTTTCCAGAAGCCACTGAGCAAGTATCCCAGATGAATCCAGAGATTTTGTTTACGCCTACAGAAGTATGACTTTGAGATGCAATATATGTTCCTGAAAAGTACCTTCATGTTGCAGACGCCTTAAACCGTGCCTAACTTGACGAAGCAGATTCCGAAATTCCTTTCCACGAAATGATCTATATCATGTCCACTCAGTTATTTCAAGACTAACTATTCATAACAGTCTACAGTCTTGAATCCAAAGAAAATAAAGCTAATGGTTTATGGCAGCCGATAAATGTTATCTAACCTACCTGACTTCCGGGTAACATTATTAGGAAAATAATTCCAACCCCCTACATGTAAAGGACCTCGTTGTAATTTTCGATAAGAACATCAGTTTTGATGGACATATTACAAAAACTGTATCTTCTTGTATGTCGATTTTAGGCCAGATAAATCGTGTTAAGCATGCATTTAATAGGAATATTCTTATTACATTAATTAACTCCTTAGTTTTTAGTAAAATGTTTTACTGTACGTCTGTATGGTCTAATACAGTAAAAACCCGCTAACAAGAACCTACCACTATTAAGAACCTCAGGCTGAAATTAGTAATTTATTTATATAAGAATATAAGAACCTATCCCAGGCTGATGTGGTAAAATGTAGTTTCTTGTTAGCGGGTTTTTACTGTACCTCAGAATTTTTTTTAAATAAGTTACAGAGCGTACAGAATTTCGAAGCACACATTGTGATGGGAACTAGTAAATATGATCATATACTTCTGTTTTTGCAAGACCTGAAATGGTTACCCATCAAATTGCAACTCTATTATCGAGATAAGGTTAAACGCAATTATACATTTAAACGCAATTCCTGCTATTAAATGTATCAACGGCCATGCACCAGGTTACTTAACTTCTCAGTTTATTAAACGAGGTGACGTGAGCAAATTTAGACACTTCTTTAAAGTTAAAGGTGAATAACAGTCCGTGCTGCGCATGATCCGCCATCTTTGTTTTGGTGGGTCTCACAAACAAGACAATTCGTAGATAATTACATGAAGTAGTCAGCTTAATGTGCTGATTCATTTGAGAACTGATTAATTTTCCGATTTGTTCGAGTACTTCTCGAATACGTGGCGATCAATGGCGATCTTCTCGACTATATGGCGATCGTGTCGAATATCTGGCGATAGCTGTCGAGTATGACTAAAGCCGGTTTTCCACTAGGCGACTTTTTTCGCGCGAAGCGACTTTTTCTTTTGTCTCATGAGCTCTGAGCTGGAACTAATCAGAAATCTATTTAATTCGAACAAAAGAAAGTCGCTTCGCGCGAAGAAAATCGAAATCGTCTAGTGGAAAACGTCGTGAGCACCCTGGTGGGCACAGCCCAGAAGCACCACACTGTGACTGGAAGGTTTGCGTTTTTTTCAAATTAAACCGTTAAATAGAGTATTTGACTGAAGAAGCAAATTCCGCGTTTTGTCCCTGTTAAGCCCGGCGCACACGAGAGTTCTTAGCTGAGCTCCCGACCTCGCGAGGCGACTACTTCAGTTCCTTGGCCTCGACAAGCCTGGTCGCACACATTGAGCAAAGTGCTGAGCTGTTTGCTGTTTCATATCAACTTCGTGTTCATATTCAGTATAAAATGTTAATTTACAAACCGTTTTGAGCAATTTTTCGAGCAATTTCCTCCATGGCTTGTTGTCGGCGATCTCTGTCTTTAAACTCTGTTGACCTTACATCATATAAACAGGGGTAATCCGGCCATATTTCAACTAATTTCCCCTCTGATAACAGCTCACTTAGTTGCTCGCTTGTGTTCGACGCCATATTGAAGCCGCGATTTCTTCTCACGTGAGGAAACAACGCGTTTTCATTGGCTTATTTTCGCAGACGTGTGAGAATTTTGCCTCGCGTGAAAAAAAATATCAAACACGATAGATATTTTCCTCAAGGCCTCGAGAGGTGAATTCCTCACGAAAATCAACCGCACACGAGAGCTCTTGACTGAGCTAACAGACTCGCGAGACCGTTAGCTCAGCCAAGAGCTCTCGTGTGCGGCGGGCTTTAGCTTGAAGGAAGAACGAGCGAGAATTTACTATGCATTGAAAGCCTAGCTGTCAAAACATAACACTGATTGTCTTGTCCGACTCGTCCGACTAAGGGAAGAAAACAATTGCGCTTGAAAGTTCTTTCCGAGAAGGAAAAGCGAACGCAATGTCTAAATTAATCCACTGCAACTTATACGCAAGTACTGTAACTGTACGTATTAAGTCTGAATACAAAATATAGCATGACCGCTTTGCTTGACTGAATGTCTGAATCTGAACTGAAAGGCGGACAAATTAATATCTCGCCGCCAAGCTAAAGCACTTGTTGAAACGCCGAGAGAGAAACATCAAAACTTTTAGTGAAAACATTTAATGTGGCTACTCGGAATATCGGAATTGCCGTTGTGCATTTAATTAAAATATCTGGGAATACATTTTAGAATGTTGTGCATTTGATTAAAATATTTGGTGGTTCCTGAATTCCAAATCCCGAATCCCAATCGTAAATAATTTCCCTAATTGCAACTTGCCGATTCATAGCCGTATACTAGATTTTACTACGGCATTGCCACTTCGAAAGATTACTTGAAAACTGAATATACGTGTGTCTGAAAATGTTTATGCACGAGCAATGGATTTTTTGAGGTCCGATTTAGTCAGATTGGTTCAAGCTTTTTATAGACACCCGCAATACAAAAAAGGAAGTGATTTTTATTGGCTATGGCGCGTGACATGAATAGGGGGCGGAACAATCCCGTTCCCAGAGCCCACGTTCCCCACCCGGGAAACGAGAGACTCTGGGATAATCCGTTTCAAATCACAGGATTCTTGTTATTCCGGTTGAGGTACGCATGCGTAAATATCCGAGCGGAATCTGTATAGTATGTTCTCCTTGTTTGACGTTTCCCCAAACAAGTCAATGGGGTTGCTGGCGAAGCTCGAATTACAGCATCTACACACATATGACGAAGATATCGATCGCGGCAAGACGGCAACGTCTTCACTGGAGTCTTGTCGTCCGACATCTTTGTTATTTTGGTTTTATTAATTCTACTTCCGGTCACTTCAGACCAACTCATGCTCACTATTCAGCCAATAACGTAACGATTTGAAACGGATTATCCCAGAGTATCTCGTTTCCCGGGTGGGGAATGTGGGCTCTGGGAACGAGATTGGGGGCGGAAGGGAAGAATCATTGATTTGTGTCAGGCTCTCTTTCAAGAGAGACTGATACTCAGGTTAATGAGAAGCAAGCAAGCACTCAAGCAAGATTGCGCCGACATAGTCGCTGACAGGTCAGCGGTAGTCACAAAAAATTCTTCCCCATACTATAGGTTGCTCCCAGCTCGCTGGCTGGTCGCAGTTATTCTACCATACAATTTAAAGTGTAAAATTATTTTTGCATGTCTGAGCCTGTCGATATCTGACACGTATTTCCATAATTTTGCAATCAGCGATATCGAAATTCGAGAAACTAGAATACCCATCTGCCAGAATACCATTGCGCTGGCAAGAAGACGATCCAACTCATTTCCTCAAGTCTCAAACAGTGGCGTAGGAAGCTGGGCCCCCTAACATTTTATGTGGATGGGCCGGAATATCTTTCGCCTCCCCTCCAAAACTCACTGTTTAGTCTGCCAACTGTGGTCTTCATTCCTTCAACGTCACTATTACGTGTTTCTAGAGCTATTAAGTGTTTCACATGCATATAGCTGCTGCTTTGATTGCTAGTGTTATGACCGAGGTCATGGCATTGTTAAATTTTACTTTGCTCTAGCATTCGCCCCCCTAATACTTCATATCTTCCTACGCCACTGGTCTCAAATGAATTATCTTTTATTCCTGCAGCTTTCTGTTGCTAGTAAGAAGGAATTTAACCTAGCAACACCTTTACCAACGACGTAAATAGAGAAGACGACAACATGGGCGTCCTTTATTCTATATATTTCAGGCCAGCTGAAGCCAAGCCTAAGGTATGTAAACATCTTGCTAAATTTATCCTTATAGAGTGCAATTACTTTTGCGCCTATTTTGCCAATTTTTATTCTAGAATACAAACTAAAAAGTATTTAGGATTTACATGAAATAGAGTAACGGTGTGAAAATTCCGACAATTCGACTGCGAAATCTACGGTTGATGTTGGGCATTTCAGAAGATGAAGACGGACCGAAGACTTATTATGATAATTTGATATGCCGACGTCAACAGGGAAAGTGTTCAATATTTCACAGCGAAAATCCATAGGAAGAACACGTTAAAGTAGTAGTATATACGCGCCCGTCATAATTAAGAAGCAGAACTATACAAAATAAATTGTTCTAATCGAAACTTAACTAAAATAACGCAAGAATAACAATCAATAAGAACAAAAGAGCGTCGACCAAGTGTCATTTTAGTGGTTTGTATTCTTGAGGCATGCTTGTTCAATGCTTAACTACGATGGATTCCTGTCTCTTCTTCTTCTTCTTTCGTATGACACTAACGTTTACAACGTAATTAAAAATCTAAAGTTCTTAAGCACAACACTGTCTCTGCATCAAGTTGTTTCATGTTTGCAACAACGTGTGTTGTTGGGGGGTTTTTTTTGGGGGGGCGGCAGATTATGCAACATTCCGAGATGACATGTCTGTCTCTCTGTCTGTCTGCCTGTCTGTCTGTCTGTCTGTCGGAATCCGCACACGCAGGCGTCGCTAGGATTGGCTCCAATCTTCTAGGGATGAGTTGGTTTTCGCAAATCCAGATCCGTGGCGGCTCAGCTGTACCCATTCTGTGCGCTGGAGTTTAATTGTAAATGCAAAAAAAAGTCCGGTTAAAAACGACGTAATAGCAGCGAGAACAATTGCGGAAAATGTAATTCGTCACCAGGACCATTTGCGGGAAGGCGCGCGGACGTTTTATACCTCTAGCTGGTAGCACTGATTATGTTTGCCGAATTTGGCAGCCATTTTGACTTACTTACCCCGTTTTAGCCACTTTGATTGGTCAAAACAAGGTAAATTCTGAGCACTGATTGGTTTGCCATATCTGGCAGCCATTTTGACTTATTTGACCCGATTTAGCCATTCTCATTGGTTGAACACGGCTTGCTCCAAATCTTGACTGATTTACCTCAAATTGAGCAATCTGATTGGCTATGCAGAACCTTGAATAACTTGCTAGCCACCAAGTGTGCAATCTGTTGCCTCGATCATGGCTTCTATATCAATATCTTCTTGCGACAAATATATGCATCGATTTCATCTGAAAGCGTCATGGTTTGTCGAGTTCTCGGTAACTTTAAAAGAAAAATATTTTCTCAAGACTGCTTTACCTAATATAAATATCTCAACACGTGAAGCCGTGAAGGGCATTCTCTTGCTCAAAAAGTCCAAGGCAAGTTTAATTTAAAATGTTTTCATATATTCATTATGATTGGTGTTTATGAAGCTATTCGACGCAATAGTGCTGTATTGCTTTCAATTCTTGAGGTCATAACTGGTCTCGGAGCGCGAAAATGTTTATGAATTTATCAACCTATAAAAGTTTTTCGAAATTACAAGCTGACAGCTATTTTGTTGCGCTTTCGAAAGGCAGCTTGAGATACGTGAAATATCTGACAACACGATTCATTATTCCCAAATTTATGGTCGTTCTACGATATAAAAGATTGCTAGATTTGTTAACTTTATTCAGGGTTTTGGTTTCAATTTCAAAATACGTCTGGCTGCGGGCATGCAAGTTAGGGTTTTCCCTGTATTTGTGTAAAATCTGTGTGCTCATTTGAACTCGGTAAACAGTCGTAATTTATAAGTTTTAGAGTAGGTAATGAGAACCACACGGGTGTTAAAGTAGCGTGATAGCAGATATAAAGGAGTAAATCGTCGACGGAGATATTTGATTTTATACTAACAAAGCGCAAATGAATATTAGCTCATTAGCCTGTGGCTATATATGTTGCGTATCAAATGACGCCAACCAAGGCTGTTAGACATGCAGTATAAAATTACATAAAGAATTATAAATAAGGTTTCAGAAACAAGAATGATGCGTATACGTAACGTAGCAATGTGCATCATACTTTGGAACACAAGGCGACATTAAAAACATGTTTTAAGACTTTTAAAATTGTGCTCAAAATTGCTGTCAGAGTGCGGGAAACGCCGTTTCATAGACCCAAATTTTAAAAATTTCCCAGAGGGGCGCATGCTCTAAAAATGTGGACTTCAACAAATTTGACTAAGGTATAAATATTCCTAGATCCGCCCCTGCGACCGGCTTTATTCTGTAATTTTTGCAGTCGTTCTTTTGTAATTCACATGAACAATTGTCCATACAGACAAGGGAACAATAGTCGAAGTGAGGTAGCACCAAAGCTTTACATATAGTTTTTCTAAACTTTCTTTACTGATAACGTCCTTATAGCTCTTGGCAGAGCCCCTATACCTCTAGATATTTTTTTATTAGTTTTTCATCAATGAAAACTCCACGAGTTCTGGTGCTATATCTACCCGTTCAATTGTTTGATTTTTGATGAAAATATGCGGATCCGTTTCGATTTGTGATCATTTTCTCCTGCAACCAAAATATCATGTATTCCGGCTTGCTGATGTTTAATAAAAGCTTATTAGCTAATAGCCAGTCCTGTAAATTATCTAACTCGTTCTTGGTTTAATTTTGTTTCGATGTCTCGCCCTGAACTACCGGTTACAGTTATATTAGTATCGATCATCGGCAAATACATAGCTGGAGTGGAATTTTTCAAACAGTTAGGCAGGTCATTTATTTAAATTAAAAACAACAAAGGACCTAAATTTTACCCCAGAGACACACATGTTGTCATCTATGAATAGAAGACAATACTCTTCCCACCTTACAGACTTGGTCACAGTTACTTAGATAGGAAGTTAACCATTGTAGCGCAGTAGAGGGCCGGCCAAGGCTTCAAAATATTACTTTTGATGGAATTTTTTGTTACAAGCAGGCAACCATGCTAAATCATATCGGATAGTGTATACTTTGAAGGCGAGGGATGTTGGCAGTCGTGATTATTGATTTATATACTAAAATGTCGAGCTTTTTGAAAGCACAATGTGATGGATGGGATATCTGTAAAGCGATGCCTATTTACGTTTGTGTATTATTTGAATTACAAATTCAGAATGCTATCCAATCAGTGCGCCTGAAGTTCTGATTATTCTAATTCGCATAGCTCACCGATAAACAAACATAAAACATGGCGCAAATTCGCCTAAATATAACACTTAGAAGAACAGCCACCACAATCTGAAAACCTTTTGTTACAAGCAGGCAACCAGCATAGAAATGTAGCTTGGACATTGATCAAGATGACTAGGCCGGTTGCCTTCAACATATCACAAGATAGTACTGTTGAACCGGTGAGTGAAATGTCTAAGGATTTTATGAGCAATACTATACTATAGTACAAAAGCTCAGCTTTATAACAGTAGATAGATGGCGGTATCGGCAAATTACCAAAATAAAACGAAGTAATTTACGAATATGAGACTTTCCTGTAGCTACTAGATCTAATAAATCTCTGATTCTTTGCAAGCTTACGTTCATTTGTGGCCTTTCTTCGAAGTATTTTATTTAGGTGTATTCACGCCATATTTCTTGTTTGTTTATGATTGTGAGTTATGCGAATTAGGTTAAGCAAAACTAGATGCACGCTGATTGGATAGCATTCATCCATCACATTGTGCTTTCAAAAAGCTCTAAATTTTAGTATATATAATCAATAATTACGGCTGCAACACCCCTCACCTTCAAAGTATATACTATCCGTTACGATTTAGCATGTTTTCCTGCTTGTAACAAAAAATGCCATCAACGGTGTTTTTGAGACACTTTTATCGAGGTTGGCCATCCGTCTACAGTACCTCTAACACCACACAGCTCTAATTTTTTTAATAATATATTATGACCGACTGTATCGACAATTTTTTTAAATCAAGAAATAAGACACCATTTATAAGACTACTATCAATATTAACCAACCAAGTATCAGTTATACTTAGTAGAGACGTGGCGGTAGAGTGCCCTCTACGAAATCCTGATTGGCAACTTGTCAGAACAAGTTTTGCATTAGGTATTGTCGATAGTTATTGCAACCATCCTTATTGCCAGATTTAAATATTGGCGAAATACGTGCTTGTTTAAAGCCTTCTGATAGGATAAAAATGACAGTTAGAAAAAGAAAAAAGGAACTATTACAACAGAAGAGTCTTTCAACAATCTTGCTGGTATTTTGTCCAGACCTGCTGTCTTACTTCATTCGTTAATAAAAGTGCCGTAGCAAGGTGTCAAAAAAAGGGGGGGGGCAGTAGTGGAAATTATTGACCGCATTTCTAAAGGGACCGACGGTCCGACGTTTTTAGTAAAGACTAAGCAAGTATAAGGGGCGCAACTAGAAAATTTCGAGGGCAGGAGTTGAACGCAAAAAAGGGCATAGTCGTTCAGTATTCTAAACAATTTTCAGTGCCGTAGCAAGGTTTCAAAAAGTGTTTGGGCGGGGGGGGGGGGGAGTAGTGGCAATTATTGACCGCATTTGTAGGAAGTCCGGGGAAATTTTTGAAATCTAGAACCTCGGAAACACCATTTGCAGCAATTTGAGCGAACTTTTTCATCTAATTCTACATCGAGTATAGTTCAAATTTTACTGTAAAAACGAAGAAATTATCACACCAAGATACCCTACAGGTTGCCAAACTCCAGCTCTATCTCTATGATTGGTTCAGGAAATTGAAGCCTCGACAGACGACACTTCACAAAAGTGAAGATATTTTGGGCGTTGCGTTGCTCCGTTTGAGATTTTGAGTCGTTTAATCTTTCAATAATTAAATACCTATACATTACTGAATAGCTTCTAATTCTTCTAAGATGCCTCTGCCCTCGGACACATGAAAAGTTCGACATTTGGGCTTAGCCTTATTTTGCACAAATTTAAATTCAGGTTATCAAAACAGGCGAAGAACTGTATCTTTACCTACTACGGCACTGAATAAGCTTTGCAACGAGGTCGTTTGTTATAGTTGAGAATTTAAATTAATTTTGAATAGGAAAATACCCTATTAGTTCCACCTAATCTAGTGGAAAGATTTTCACCTACTTTGTTAAAGTGCATACTTAAAGCCCCGAAAATTTCGTCTTCATTTGTAAATATTGCATGTATCATCTACTTTAATTGTAAACTGATGATATGAGTGTTGTTTTAATAATACCAACTTGATGTCCTTCCACTATTGCTTTGGGTTATTTCTGTTAGTATCTAGACAATTTTCTTTTGGCAGTTCTAATCAAATTGTTGATATGGTTTTGTTATCGAAACTATACAGTTGTTCTCATATTTAGAGGCAACAACCTTTCTTTTTAAATAATCACGATGGTTCATCTCCCTGGTATTTGGAGTAATCCATTATTCACTTCTCACCTTTCTTGTTTTTAAAGGAGCACGCATCTCAGAAGTTAGAACAAATGTGCATTTAAATAAATCCCATAACTTGTTAGGATCTGTAGAATGCCAATCACAGTTATTAAGAGCATCGAGTAAATCCCTTCTAAAGTTTTCTTCATTGTAGATACAATTGTACATTGTATTTCTTCAACAAACTTAGGACTTTCTTTTGGTACTGCTATTTTAAAACAAGCATAATCAAGGCTGTGATCACTGATTCCAATATGTAGTACGCCAGATTTTAAACGTTTTTCTGAATTAAATGGATTTTGTACTGCTCCTACACTTTGTGACTACATGCCAGCCTACACAACGTTTATCCTATAATTTGCATGTTTTGTCTCTTTTGTCTATAATCCTGAAAAGAATCACCTCGCACTTTCTGCATATCAACTAACTTTGAACTCGAACCGTCCTCGGTGAGCTTGATATAATTCCACAGTCAAGTGTTCTGCAGATTCGCACATAAATCCGTGCCAATGCCGTTTTTGCGTAAATACCCGAACCATATGACAGCTTTGTTAAGAACCGCCACAAATACGGCAGATTGAACTCCGAGCACAGCTTATTTTCTTTGGGGTCGGTTTTTCTACGTTATTTGCCATTATCGCTGCCATAAGCACAGATAAAACTATAAACGTGGACGGATTATGATCTATTGTCAATTATGAGTCATGACCAAATCCATTGAAAGTTTGCATTAATTGTGTTTGCGAGGAATGTGTAAGAAAACCGATCAACCAATGAAAACACAGAATCGACCAGTCAATGCCAGGGCTTTTTCGCGCTTGCCCTATAGGGAGGGCGTTGGTAGTTGTGATAAAAAGGCAAATGTTATACTCATTAATCAAGCTGCATTGTTTTATTTCCTATCTGTATACATTGTATGAAGTATCCTATGAGCATTCATAACTTTAAAAACAAATTTTTTTGTAAATATTAAATTGATGACGTCACTATACGACGCCATTGTTTCGCCATCTTGGATTCCGTCATATTGGATCTGTGACGTCATTAGATGAACTTAAATAACACAAAAGTTATGTAATTATATTAAAAACTAGACAAGGCGCTAAAGAGCGGTACTTGTTTGGCGTCAAAAATGTCGCTTGCATTCTCGTTCCCAGAGCCCATGTTTATCTGTCCGTGGCTTACGGGTGCCACAAAAATCGTACTATTCCGTCAAACACCCAGAATGTAAAGCTACCTAACAAGTCGCTACCTATAACAAAGCTACCTAAAGAAGTGTAAAGGCGCTCGGCTATCGCCTCCTGCTTCTACTCAACTTCTTTCTTGTCAGTAAAATGACGTCAAACATATACTGTTATAACAGTACATATGCATGAAGCTTTATGTTGTCAGTATTTGCTAGATATAATTTTGTACAAGCTGCTCATATAGCTGTATATATTATTGACTCTTACGCTGTGCAACAACAAACCGGATTGATTGGGTAGTCTGCCCAATTTGATGACTACTAAACAATTTCCAAATACGGTATAACCTTCCAATTACGGTGACAAAATAAACTAAAAATGTTCCTTGTGCATGCTTTCGGAATTAAAATAAGTTTCTTTTATTTTATTTTTAGCGTTATACTGACAATATGGAATCACTACGAGCTAAGTTTAAAGAACACTTGAGCTGCGCCATTTGTTTGGAACAATTTCAAGATCCTAAAGTTTTACCATGTCTACATTCTTACTGCCATGAGTGTATTGAAAAACTTGACAAGACTGGAGATCAAATAACTTGTCCTGAATGTCGCAAGATAGTTAAAGTAAGATAAATGATCTTATAAAAAAATTCTTCATTAACATGCGTGAGCACAACTTCGTACCCGGGCCTTTTTAAAATGGCAGGATGGAGCAGAAAACATTCTGGCAAAGCTTCATCACGTGATTCCAAAATATTCCGAAAATCTTAATTTTTTTATCACGTGAGTAATTGTTACTTAGCCCATCCTGACGGGATCGGTTAATTGATTCGGTTCGTGAGCTATAACCAAGTTAAAGTGCCTATAACCTCATTTTTTTAGTTTAAGATTGAAGGCATCCCTAAAATTATGAAGAATGTCGTTGACAGTTTATCGATTTTTGTTCTTAAGTTGTTGATAATAACTATTAATTTTTAATTATTAATTTTTAAATATTAATTATTAAAGTAGTTATTTTTATTATTTTAGTCTTAAAAGACTTTTTCATTTCAGGTTGGAAATCCGCCTGATATATCTTTCCTACCATCAAATTTCTTTGCCAAAAATCTTCTTGCCACTCTGTCTTTAGCAAGCGAGTCAGACTCGGAAGGTATTGTTTGCGAGAACTGTAACAGCGCAGACTTTGCCGAAACTCGTTGTGACCAATGTTGCCGTTATCTTTGTCAATTTTGTACAAAAGCTCACAGACGATATCAAGATACAAAGAATCATAACCTCAAAACCATAAACGAGCTGAAAGCATGTAATTCACCAGTAATTCCGAAGACGGTGCTCTGTGCCAAGCACACAAATGAAGTAATCAAGCTTTATTGTACAACATGCCAGGAAACAATTTGTAGAGACTGTGCTATAGTAGATCATCGACAACACGACTACTCATTTGTAGACGACGTGGCACAGGGAAAAAAAGGATGAATTACTTCAGTTGCTGGAAAAAGTAAAAATAAGAAAAACCGAGGTATCCGCAAGACTAGCAAATGTTACTAAAAGAGAAGAAAGTGTCAACGCCAGAAACGATGAAGCTATTGCAGAAATTAGCAAATATTTTGAAAACCTGACTAACGTTATTGACATTAAAGAAGATGAGTTGGTTGAAGAAGCGACGGCTTTTAAGAATTCGAAACTCAAGCAGCTTCATGCACAACGAGAGCAGTTAGAAATTACGTTGGCAAGTTGTGAAAGCAACATTGAGTTTACAGAGCAGGTCTTTGAGAATGGCAACGATGTACTAGTATTAAACATGAAAAAGTACATTTCACAATCTTTGGAAAGTTTGAAAAACATGAAGAGTGAAATCAAGCCTTCTGTTGGCGATTACGTTGAGTTTATAACGGAATTGTCGGAGAATGAACTTGCTGATAAACTTCAATCATGCTCTGTAGTAGGGGAAAACGAGTGTATTAAAAATTACACAGCTTGCTTTAAAAATCAATCTAAAACGTGGTTAAAAGTAGGAACGAAGTATGAAATAACCATTAACCCCGAAAGTGAATCCCAGAATAAATCTAAAACAATAAAGCCCGTCTTTACAGGAGTAGCAGTAAAAGACGTAACCTCTTCAGAAAATTCGGATGGTTCACATAATATTAGTTTTGTTGCTCTTGAAGTTGGAGAGTTGAAATTCCAAGTGTATATAGATGGTAATCCTTCTCTACGATGTATATTAAGCAGAATTGTAAAACAGGCGTTGCCAAATGATTACAAAGTTGGCGACTGCATTTTTGAATCTGGAATTCATTCTTGGAAGATCACAGTAGACCACCAAGATTGCCGGTGGAAGCAGAGAGCTGATTTTGAGGTTGGAGTTATTAATTACGACGACAACAAGACTGTGTATAGCCTTGGTGGTTACACGAAGAAACGTTCAAGCTCGGAAATTTGTTTGGAACTTGATATGCAAAAAAGGCAATTAATCGTCACACCAACTTGGGATAAAATGCCACAGATGTGCGAAATAACGTGCCCTAGAGTTTTACCCTTTTACACAATAGATTGTCATACATGTGATGTAACAGTATCTGACATAAAAGTTTTTTTGTTTTAAAACATCCTAATTGATCGATATCACTGACCTATATATATAACTGGACTGCGTGCTCCTATTACCTTTGAGTTAGGAAAAGTGTCCCCAAAATCGTTTTCAAAATGGCGGCATTTATGCGTCCTTTTGCTAATGGTGAAGGTCGCTGACCGATACCTAAGAATCTCTAGTTCGTGTTGGACATGTTCGGTATTTCGCTTTTTTTAAGAAAACTAAGCTATTTAGTCGGATAAACTGTACGTATGTTGTAGCCAGATGAATTATGTTTCTTCCAGTATATTTGATAGCTTCTACAGTGGTTTATTTCTCGAGAAAACATTCGGAGAAGACATTATAATACATTCGGGGAAAAATTTCCAAATAGCGGCCGCTATTATGATTTGGACATGTTTGGTATTTCGCTTTTTTTAGGAAAACTAAGCTATTTGGTCGGATAAACTGCACGTATGTTATAGTAAGGTGAATTATCTTTCTGCCAATATATTTTATAACTTCTACAGTGGATTATTTCTTGAGAAAACGTTCGGAGTAGACGGACTAGGCAAACTTTGTCGAATTTTCTGTCAGAATTTTTGCCAAGTCAGCATAATATCGTCCTGGTCTCGAGTTTGTGTAAACAAAATATTTGTTGAGCGCCCCGGGATGTTTTCATGATAAGAGTCTTATTGTAGTTCTGAACTACAATAATAATAATCCTAGACAATTACTGTTGTAGCTTTCTAGCAGTCTGAATTAAAGACGTGCCGGCCGGCGGTACCGCACGAACACTTGGCATTAAAATAAACAAGACTGTCAGTACACATGGTCATGGAAATCTACAAACATTTCGTTTTGTGAAGTCGCCAGCTCTATAAAGAACCGCTGAAGATCACGAGAAAATCGTAAAGAAGGGAGGCGTACCGAGTTCTTCTTAGGGGCTGTTTACATGGGAGGCGATATTCCTATTTGGTCAGACAAATAATCCAGCAGGCCTCTTGACGCATGCATTAACTCTTTCCTGTCCGAATTAATTGGTCTTTACTCTTTAGTATTTTGTTCTGGCTAACGCAGTAACGCCAGACGATTTTATTCACCTCTGGGGAAGCCCTCGCATAGGAACGATTTTTTAATAAAGTAAGAAAATCGCTTTGTATTTACATAAATATTCTTTTTTCCTACGATAAGTACACGTCAGTGGTCGCTACCATTAGCAGAAGGACCCATAAATGCCGCCATTTTGAAAGTGAAAATGTGGACACATTTTTGGCCAGCACCCGCAGTCCAGTTATATATATAGGTCAGTGATCGATATACGTTTGCAAGCTTGCTGCACGTTGTGACAAACCGTAACGATAATGATATATAATATTAATATGAATATGAATTTGTCATGCATGCATGCATGCTTACGTCATCAAGTTTCCTAACCAGTCTTTTTATGCTACGACTACGAGTACCACTTTGCAATTGTTCATTGCACGCGCCATGTCACATACGATTCGAAATTTTCTTTAATAGAACTCGTATTCTGCAGATAAAAGTACGAGTTTATCACGTCAGTACGAGTATCACATTCAGTTACAGTATTTGGAGGGGGAGAGCAAGTGTGAAAATAACTTGCCTAAATAAATGGTACGCATGTCGTATTTATCGTGAGGTTAAATATACTTTCCGTATTTAATGACTAATTTCTACAGTTGTAGATTAGTAAGTATTTGTTAAAATATGGATTTTTTGTTGAAACATGATCAATAGTTCAGGAGGGGATTTTTTATCAATCTCTTAAGTCTTAAAAAGCATATTTTAGGCAATTTGAGGCCATATACCTGAAAAAAGCCGGCATTGAGAATAAAAATTTTCAAATTTTTACAAAAATACAGCTATTGTTTAGTGGCACTAACAGCAAAGTAATTTATCTCATTTTTGGCATATACAAATTGCACAAAAAATGGATTTACTCATATATTTTTTTGCTGAGTAAATGTGAAGCAAATAGAACATTTACTATAATTTACTGCAGTCTAAATGTGGTAAATGCCACATTTGCTTAATATTTACCAAATATTGAGGAAATGCGGCTTTTGCCAAATTTTAACCTGGGCATGCAGTAAATTGAATGAAATATTACATTTGATAAATATAGCAACGCTAGGAATAGATTTTCACATGTTTACACCACCATATATTGTTTTGATTATCTATATAAAAGAAATTCAATTATATGTATTGTTCTAACTGTTATCGTGTTTAATTAAACATACAGTGGCGGCGCCAGGGTGCGAGAAGTGTGTGTGTGTGGGGGGGGGGGGACTATGCGAGCGGCGAAGGCGCGCGTGAGACACCTCTATGGGGGTCCAAGGGCATGCTTCCCCGGAAAAATTTGAAATCTACAGTCTCTGAAACGCCATTTCCTGCATTTTGGGGGAGATTTTACAGAATTTTGAAGATTGTAAAACGTCATAGAAAACACTAAAAACTATACATTTCAGGTCTTTGTACGGTATATTTCATATCAATTACAAGATACTGTCAAAAAAACTAAGGGAGATATCTGACAGATACCGGTCCAAATTCAACAATAAAGGCTCTATCTGCTTCACTAACAATTTCACTTGACGGGTCTCTGCCTTCGAACATTTTACACCAAGAATAAATTCGATTTACTTCCAGTTGTTGTAAGAATGTAAACTCGTCCCCAGGCTATAATCTGTCCCACGACAGGTAATTAGAAAAAAAAGTCGAAAGAAACCCGAGTACGTTCCGGAAATTTAAAACGATTTCATTCGGACGTTGTAATCAGCGCCTGCGATACACTAATGATATATACCGCTTAAACCATTCGTCGATGATATTGTCGTTGTCCATTTGTGTACCCCGTTATTATACTTACCCGTATGGATGGTTGGGTTACCGGGGTACCGAAGTCGGTTCATGCTTACTTCGCTCGATGAGACGATGATGCTTGGAGTAGGATCAGGGTAATTGATCCTGTTTATCCTGATCCGATCACCAGCCGGGGTTACCTGTACCCCTCAAACATCAGTTTTTATAGGACTGATGGACAGGGATTGTTAATATAGGGGTGGGATGGTGGGTGCGACAAGAACGTTCCGATTGACTTTGCGCTTTGCTTGTCTATGTGACAATTAATGCTCGCCTGTCTTTCTAATTCAGCAGCATGTTCGCGTAGCTGTCAACACTCTGCGTGAGGCTATCGTATTTCCAACTGTTTGTTCTTCGTCGAGCATGCGCGCAGGGCAATCTTCTTTGGTTTAACCTTGGTTACTTCATAACCCCCATTTAAACCATTCGTCGATGATATTGTCGTTGTCCTCTTGTGTACCCCATTATTATACTTACCCGTATGGATGGTTGGGTTACCGGCGTACCGACTGGTTCATGCTTACTCCGCTCGATGATGCTTGGAGTAGGATCAGGGTAATTGATCCTGTTTATCCTGATCCGATCACCAAACTGAGATCTCATTCGTTATGAGTTCTCAGCCTCCAAGCATCCTATCTCCTGGTCTTCGTCATCCAGTTTACCAGTCGGTAGTCTCGATCCGATCCCCGGCCCAATATCCAGAATGTTATTGTTCTATGCATGTCTAGTCCGTATAGGCTACTTATCCCAGGGTGCTTTCGCACGACCATTACCTTGCTTCGTTAGGGTTAGCTTGCCTCGCTGCACCCGTGAGTACTGCCTGAATGGGTTAGCTTGCCTCGCGTGATTACTGCGTGATTGGGTTAGCTTGCCTCACTAGACCCATGGCTAATGCGTGAATGGGTTAGCTTGCCTCGCTAGACCTGCGTGATTACTGCGTGATGGGTTAGCTTGCCTCGCTAGACCCGCGTGATTACTGCGTGATGGGTTAGCTTGCCTCGCTACACCCGCGTGTATGATTACTGCGTGAGTGGGTTAGCTTGCCTCGCTACACCTGAGATTACTGTGTGAATGGGTTAACTTGCCTCGCTACACCCGCGTGATTACTGCGTGATGGGTTAGCTTGCCTCGCTAGACCCGAGGTTATTGCGTGAATGGGTTAGCTTGCCTCGCTGCACCCGCGTGTATGATTACTGCGTGATGGGTTAGCTTGCCTCGCTAGATCCGCGTGATTACTGCGTGATGGGTTAGCTTGCCTCGCTACACCCGCGTGATTACTGCGTGATGGGTTAGCTTGCCTCTCTAGACCAGAGATTACTGCGTGAGTGGGTTAGCTTGCCTCGCTACACCTGAGATTACTGTGTGAATGGGTTAGCTTGCCTCGCTACACCCGCGTGATTACTGCGTGATGGGTTAGCTTGCCTCGCTAGACCCGAGGATATTGCGTGAATGGGTTAGCTTGCCTCGCTACACCCGCGGGATTACTGCGTGAGTGGGTTAGCTTGCCTCGCTACACCTGAGATTACTGTGTGAATGGGTTAGCTTGCCTCGCTACACCCGCGTGATTACTGCGTGATTGGTTAGCTTGCCTCGCTAGACCCGAGGATATTGCGTGAATGGGTTAGCTTGCCTCGCTACACCCGCGTGATTACTGCGTGATGGGTTAGCTTGCCTCGCTAGACCCGCGTGATTACTGCGTGGTGGGTTAGCTTGCCTCGTTAGACCCGTGATTACTGCGTGACTGGGTGAGCTTGCCTCGCTAGACCCGTGATTACTGCGTGACTGGGTGAGCTTGCCTCGCTAGACCCGCATGATTACTGCATGAATGGGCTAGCTTGTCTCGCTAGACCCGTGATTATTGCGCGATTTCCGAACAACAACAAACTAACGCAACAACGAGATAGTTCGTGCAAAAACGTATATCTTTAATAATCGTAAAAAAGCAACCGAACCGCGAAAGAAGATCAGCGATGCCGCTTGACTGTATTAATACTGATGACTTCATCGAAATATCCGTAAGTGGTCGACATGTGTTGTTTAGAGTTTAGAGTGCGTTGTCACGAAGGTTGGATGTCACTCGTTCGAGTAAGAGTTGTGGGACGGCAGTTGGAGATGGTGACGCTGTTGGAGCCAGACGGAAAAAGTCCTGCAGTCGAAAGCGAGATAGAGCGTCGGCGATTTCGTTCTGTTTCCCTGGAACGTGTACGGCCGTGACTATAAAGCTAGAGCGGGCTGTCTCCAGAAACAGCTGTCGAATCAAGTGCATCATATTTGCGTCTCGTGATGAGCCCGTTCGGAGCACGGCTACCACACTTTCATTGTCGCATTGAAATTGTACACGCTGTTGCTGCTATTGAGATCCCCATAGTGTGCAAGCGAGTACTATTGGGAATAGATCTTTATATGCAATATATAGTGGCGCTTGTTGCATAGACCAGGGACCATTGAACCATTGGTTATTATAGAACACTCCGTACCCAAATTTCCCCGACGCGTCCGTTGAGATCTGCAGATCTGGGACTGGCTGCCATTGTGGAAGTTCGAAGAAACTTTTGCCGTTCCAATTCGTTAACAACTCGTTCCACCACTCGATATCCAATTTGCACTCTCGCGATACCCGGCAACGATAGTTTGGACGCCGCAGGCCACGGAGGGCGTTGATCAACCTTCTCAAGAATGTGCATCCTGGTCGCACCACGGTGCTGGCGTGTTGTAGCTTTCCCACCAAAGATTCCAATTCCCGTCTGGTACAATGTTTCTTGCCTTGCCAAGTGTTAATCAGGCATTTTAGCTCGGTAAGTTTATCGTAAGGTAACCGCGCGCAGAGTTCAATTGAATCCAGCTCTATGCCCAAAAAGGTAATGCATGTAGTAGGGCCGACTGACTTTTCCGGAGCTAGCGGAACTCGTAGTTGGGCGCAGGTATCTTGAATTGTTGCCAGATTGCGAGCGCATTGTTCTGAGTTAGGAGGTCCTAAAGTAAAGTAGTCGTCGAGGTAATGTAGAAGATCCGAAACAGCGTAATTATTGCGCAAAATCCATTCAAGCATATTAGCTACATTGTTAAAGATGCAAGGAGCGGAGCGAAGGCCAAATGGGAGTGCTAAGTCCACATGAAACATTCCACGCCATTTCATGCCGAGTAAGAAGTAGTCACTAGGGTGAACTGGTATAATACGGTAGGCGCTCTTAATGTCCAACTTCCCCATTAGGGCCCCTTGGCCTGCAGCCACAATCAAATTTATCGCATCGTCTACTTTGCAGTACTGTGTATGGCATCTGCTGGGGTCTATTCCGTCGTTAACGCTGCCGCCTTCGGGATGTGATAAATCAAGTATCAGACGCCACCCAATTTGAATTCTTTTTGGGGATGACGCCAAATCGGCTAATTTGAATATTACTGATCGGAGGTGAGGTGAAAGGGCCAGCCACCCGGCCCAGCTGGATTTCTTTGAAAAGGTAATCGTCAATTATTTTAGGGTGCGCAATGGTGAAGCTGCAGTTGGTGGTTGCAGATCGCAATTTGGAACTTGAATCAAACAATAAGGTAAAACCGTTTTTCAGGCCACTGGTAACATGCTGGGCTTTTCCCCGGTCTGGGTGCATAGCAAGTTCCAATGAAAATTGTTCCACGTTCAGTGGTGAGACATAAGACAACTTTGGTGCTAATACATTTGACATTGTTAAATGTTTTAACTGGTTGCTACGATCAGGTGGAGTTAGGGACATTGCGTCGATTGTGCTGTGGTGACCTGGAATGTCTATGCTCTGTTGCACGAATGCGGTAGTTGCTCTGGCAGTCGATGCTGCGATGTGCTCCTCCACATCCCTTGATGTCGCAACTGTGTTGATAGCCACAGGTGGCAAACTTGCTCGAGCATTTTCCTCGATTCCACGACCGACAAATCTCCCCGTGGGACGCAATGCTGGTGGCCTCTTCGTTGGATTGACGAAAGGGCGGTCTAGGCAGTGGCTTGTTCACTAATGCAGTATGGTAATTATAAAGATCGGCCCGCATTATCTGCCATCTTTTGAGCCAGAGATGGCTGCCTCCTGGCGAAAAGCCCGGTCATACTCAAGGCAAGCGCGCCCTCCAAACCGTTTAGCTGTGCGTAGGATAAGGGACATGTATGCCAGCAAATCCCGGGATCGTTGTGGTACATGGGCTGTCACCACCGACATGTAACTAACAAAACATTCCACCCATGTTAACACGTCCCATATCTCCTTTCTTTTCCCTCGGGCTGGGGAACTGGGGATGAGATGGGCTCCAGAAATGGCAAAAAATTGTTGTGCTTGCCGAGGGTTGTCCAAATGCTCAGGGAGCAGGTCTGCCAAGTCAATATATTGTCCGCTTAAAATCTTGGTAACCAGCTTTGCAGGGACCGGTGTATGTTCTGGACCCAAGGAGAACGGCGCCCCTATACCGGCCATTGGTGCCCCACTCGGGGTACTGGTATTAAAACCCTGGGCCACGCTAGGATCGTCGTTGGCGTTATATGTTGCCATTGTGGCGCTCTGCGTTTGGATGTTTTGTGGCGTCGTTGTTAAACCATTATCAGCAATTGCGATAAAAGACGGGGCGGTAAAAGGTTGAAGATTTGACATACCTTGCATTGTGTCGCCCTCGCCATTTCCTCTTGTGCTCATTGATCCGTGCGTGGATCTTCGCTCGATCGAAGGCTTCGAAGAGGAATTCCCGCTTGCTCGAGACTCTGGACTCGTCCAACTGCCCAGCTCGTTGATGCTGGATCTCTGGTTGCGTCCTTGTTGGCCGGTGCGGAAGGCTTGGCTTGACTTATGGCTTGCGCGACCGCTTGTTGAACTACGGCTAGGAACTCTGGATGTGTCCAAGGCGTCTGTTCACCCTCTCTCGTGTTTTCTCCTTCTTCAGCGTCTTGTGTGTTCGATGCTTGGTTGACCGTGTCAGTGGGAGCCTTTGATTTTGACATTATCTATTTCGGGATAATCGACTACGCTGTATTAAATAGCGTTAACACACTGCGACAAGAACGTTCCGATTGACTTTGCGCTTTGCTTGTCTATGTGACAATGCTCGCCTGTCTTTCTAATTTAGCAGCATGTTCGCGTAGCTGTCAACACTCTGCGTGAGGTTATCGTATTTCCAACTGTTTGTTCTTCGTCGAGCATGCGCACAGGGCAATCTTCTTTGGTTTATCCTTGGTTACTTCATAACCCCATTTAATTCAAAAATTGATAAAACGAAGGATGACTATTCATGGAACAAGACCAACTCAGGTGTTTTAATATTTGTCTTCATTCTTATATTCAAAAGTTTATTTAGGTAGGTTGCCTGCCCTTATTCCAGTAGTTCCCATCAGCCAGATCTCAAATCTCAGTCAAAAACCTCCCCCACCCCTCCCCCCCCCCCCCCCCACCCCCCCCCCCCACCCCTCCCAACTTTTCTCCTCGAATTTGGACGAATTGGAAAATCGACCTTGGCGAGAGCGGGGGGGGGGGACGTGTCCCCCCCCCCCACCCCAGTCCTGCCCGTGGCGCCGCTACTGTAAACATAGGTTAAGAATCTGTGTAAACAGTTTGAAAGTATTCGTCTGTAAAATGTCTTTCTGGGATCCATTGATCCATAAAAATTATTGAGGAATATTTTCTAATTTTTACGCAATTAAAATTGTATGAGTCAAAAGTTTTGTGTTTCAAGTTTGTTGTTGCCCACCTTCATCAATTAGTATAATAGCTGGTTCAGACCCACTTAGCTCTGAAGGTATAAGTTAGCTATAATACGACAGATATAATGCTAATTAGCACTGAATTACAATCTGTATATTCAGGCTGTACACAGGCTAATATTTCTCCGGTTAAAAAAATCTTGGCTTATAGGTAGTTTCTGTTATTTTTCAAGTTAATTCTAGTAAGATACTGCTTTACACAAAACCGTAACACAAAATAATTTTGAAAATATTTACTAACGTTTCGTTACTACACGTAACATCACCGGATTGATAAATATACATACATGAAGGTGACCTAAATAGCTTGACAACAAAGGTGACAGACTAAAAGATAATTGAAAAGCTGAAACCGCAGCCAAATGAATTGTCAAATTGGTGAAGAGACAGCACGCGGTAAAGAAAAATTATAAAAGTGTGCTAAGGGAAAAGATCTAATGTTAGCGTTAAGAGTGTAGAAGCAACTAAACCATTTGTAATATTGGACATGCATATGAATATAAGAACGAAATAGAATAAACTCTCTCGTGCGTGCTGTGTATTTCCTATAGATAAATGTAATGTGAATTCAAATGTAACCCTTGTCAAGGTTAATGAAATAAGGCAATAACTAAAATGGATAATTGTAGATTTGGTTAGGTAGCAGAGCCTCAGCTAAGCCTAAGTGAAATATCCTGTCTTCTTATAACCAGCCCTAACATCCCATGTCACTGGCAATGGTATGCAGTTACATAAGAGTTAATTACCGAGAACCGATGCATTAACAAACAATTATATTTTCTAGTGCTGCATGTTTTTTTACATGCATCGATCTTTTATAATAATATTTAACGCAGTTTTTTAATGGTCTAAAAAAGGAGCCAAGTGGAGCCACAATTAAGTGTCGGCGTTTTAGTTACCGGCAGGAATGGAAACATGTACTATATATACATGCAAAACGTTTGGCGCAGGTAATTGTACTGTACAGACATCTGATAATGAGTAATCTTAAGACTTTCTCATTACAGGTTGAAAATCCGCTAGATGTATCCTTCCTATACCATCACATTTTTTTGACAAAAATCTTGCTACTCTGTCTTTAGCTAGTGAGTTAGACTCAAGAGGTATTGTTTGCGAGAATTGCGACATCACCGACCCCGCCGAAATTCGTTGTCAGCAATGTTGCTGTTCAATCTCTGTTCATTTTGTACAAAGGCTCACCGACGATATCGAGATACTGAGAATCATAGCCCCAAATCCATAAACGAGCTGAGCTGAAAGCAAATAATTTCACCAGTAACTGCGAAGACGGTGCGCTGTGCTAAGCCATAGTTGATAGAGGGAGATGGTTAGGAAACCCGGCAAACTTAATCAAATATATTGAACAAAGAACCCACTTGGATGTTGAACTTGAACAGGGTTTGACCGTGCACAATATGATATGGCCAAACGACTGAACACAAACGTCTTCTATTGGAAGCACGGCTCGAAATATGTCATTATTTGTAATAAGTACTGGAATATCCCGAACCAGCAGCCAAATCACACACGTAGTGCCCAATCCCTTCTACGCTGCTATCTTAGTTCGCAAAGGTAAAACAGTAGTAAAACAATAGTAAAACAATAGAATTTTCAACCGTAACCGTGCACAAAGTACACAAAAACCTAGAACAATAGATTTTATGAAGTTTCCCAACCATCTCCGTCTATCAACTATGGCTAAGCACACAAATGAATTAAGCCTTACTGCACAACATGCGAGGAAATCATTTGTAGATACTGTACTCAGCTGAGCAAGAGGAGATAGGAAAGTCAGCCCAGAATGCATTGCGTTTAGTTTTCTTCCCTTGTCGGTCTTGTGCTCAGAGTGTGACAGTTGATAATCAAATTATAGACAGTTTTCGTTGCCGCTGTTTCGTTTGAAAAACTGCGTTTCAAAAGGTAAGATTTTTACATGATCTTGCTAGTATATTCTAAAATATGTTCCTCTGGTTTGTTTTGTCGTAGCGAACTGGTTTCGGCTAAATAATCAATGTTATGCTTTTACGGGTCACTGAATTTGGCCGAAATGTGGAGATCAGTGATTAAATATTTGTACTAGCTTATTTGACGTTATACAGAAGCAACAAGAACACTGATCAGCTTACTATAACAAGCAAACAATTATCTTTCTGTGCGTATAAAAACATTCCTTGTTGAAAATCACCTAAATGTTAAATTTTCTGAAAATCGTAAGCGTTATAAGCTATAAACCATCTCCAGCCGACAACTTTAAAAAATATAAAACAAAACAAACTCCGAAAAGTAAGCATCTTGTAAAAATTCAAGATTTGAGTGAAAACAAGACGCCCGCTAGGCGTTAACTCGGGCTACTTTAATTAGTGGGCTAATTGTCAGCACCATAGTATAAAATAGTTTGCCACAAGTATCGTTGGTTTATAGTGGGTTCTGTTTCTGTCCTGTTTTCTAAACAGTGGCAATTTAATTTATGAATGAAAAGACTCTATTAAATATCTTGGTGTTCTAATTGATAACAATCTTTCTTGGAAATATCATATCGATCACATTACAGTAAAAATTAGTAAAACAGTAGGTTTAATTGCAAAGATGAGGCATTTTGTACCTGTTCAGATATACTTCTAAATATTTATCGGTCGCTGATTCTTCCTTACTTAAGGTATGGTTTCGTTATTTGGGGTCAGGCATGTAAATCATATTTGAAAAAGATATTAATTCTTCAAAAGCGAGTTCTTCGTCTTATTTTAATTTTTTTACCGATAGACAAGAACATGCGATACCCCTTTTTATTGACACACGTATTATGCCATTAAATTTCTTATACTGTCAATCGGTATCTAATCTAATGTATGATGTAAACAGCAAATCAGCACCGGTAAATATTTTGAACTTATTCCAAAAAAATCACCAGCATTCAAGCCTATAACACTCGATCTGCTACATCAAGCAATTTTTATTATGAAAAATCGAGACTTGAAATACAAAAAAGAGCCTTTTCAAGAGTTGGCGTAAAACTATGGAATGAGATTCCAGGTTATCTTAGAGAGATGACAAAATTAAAATTAAATTTAAGAAAACAATTCACAAAATACTTATATATACTTATATAAATACTTATATATAATACTTAATTCTTAAACAAGAAGATTCATACATTGATATATCAACCATAATCTTAAAGATCAAATTGTATAAGTAAAGAGTTATATAACTATATGTTAATATTATAAATTTCAAAAGTATCATCTTCAATGCTTATATTATTACATTTCCTTTTTTTTTTGCTTTATTCTTGCATCAAATAATCATACTAATTAAATCTATACTTTTCCTCACTAGTTTTATAAATCTACTTTTTTTGTAAATATTGGAATGATGCCGGCCTAGATTAGCAATAGCTACCTGCGAGACATTCATATTTTGTATAAATCTAATTCATTGAATAAAATTTTATTGTTGTTGTTGTTGTTGTTGTTTATGTCGTTGTTGTTGTTGTTGTTGTTGTTGTTGTCCTGTTTTAGGAGTGAAACAGCCTAACTGTTTTTCTCAGAGATGTAAACAGATCGAAGCAAACTAAGGTCGCAGTCAATTCTGGGGAAAAAGTGCACAAACGTGATGAGAAAATTAACAAAACAGAAACCGAGATGAAACCTAGACTCGTGCTACCACAGGTAAGCCAGGTAAATATATACAGAACAACAATGTTTTATCAATTCTTTATATTATTTATTAACAATTTAAATGAATGTTGTTGCTATTGTACTTTTCTCAAAAAAATTTTTTGCTGAGCTATTTGTATGTGTAGACCAACAGTCCACAAACTTTTAGCCGCTGACGACCTACTGCACAATTTCAAGCATTGAGCCATGACCCACTGAATACAGGATCTGACCTAGTGACGGATATAAGGCTTTTGATTTCATGATGAATTTAGTGCATTAGTTGTTGTACATATGTAACTATAATTACATGAACTTGTGAAAGTAGTGAACAAAAAATAATTCTGCATTTGGGGATTTCATGTCTACTAACATTGGGGAACAGACAACTGGGTTAACTTGACTAATGTTTGTCGGCAAATGCTGAAAAACTATAAGATGAATTGTTCGACTCCTGACAAAATCCTGTGAAAATGTTTTGTGCCTTGCTTTTGGGTTGTGACCATAGTTTGCAGACCATCAGTGTATGTAACGTTCAACGAAAGGACAGCATGATTGTTCTATAGTATTGATATACAGTACATGCATGATAACAATGTGACTCCACCAACATTCTGTGTACATGCAGACAGCTGTGACAGTAAATTTAACTTCCAGGTCTTTAGATTTATCTTCCAGAAATATATTAGAAACATCAGATTTTACAAGCACTGATCATCATAGGTAGTGATTGTCTAAACTTGGCTCTTGGCCTGGATCTGCAGATTATAAAAAAAACAATTAGCCAAAAAAGTACTGTATAAGAAAATAGAGCCATTGTCCAAGATTTTCATGAGCATCAGCCAAAGTTGATGATGGTGGCAGATAGAAAGGGATTGCCGACTAATTCTAAATGTTAGGTACTTAAAAGGCAAGTAATAAAGACCCTGGGTACGGTTTAGTGACAGTTAATTCTGCCTAGGATTTAAAACTGAAATTTTAATCAATATCAGGTGGATGAACTAAAGAGGACTTGTGTTTTAAACCTTGCTCAAACACTGTAGCATCACTACAGTGATGCTCCATTTTGATTAGCATAAAGAGAGGTAAAATGAATTAGTAGATGACAGTAAACGCAGGAGGCAGCTGACACTGAAGCATTAATAGTTGTACCAGTAGTAATTTATATAACTGGATATACTGGAAGCCATGCATGTCTGGAATTAAGTCATTGTAACCAGGACTGGTATTGAAATGAGGTACCTGCGGCTCTTTCTCGATACAGTATATGCATGCACAACCAAAATGGTTATGTGTTACGCGGTTTGCATTGTGCATGTATTGAGAAAGTGCCGTGCCTTGGGTCCTGGCCCCTGGACTGGTGTCTTGTGTGGGAATCCATATTATTTAATATAGTTTTGCCAAGTTTTTTCTAGAACACAAAGAGTGGAACTATACTTTTGCCTCAATATTATACTCAAAATCATGTTGACATAATGTGGACAACCCTAATGGCGCAAGGCTCAAAATCCAAGCTAGCAAATCAAATCCAAGCTATACAGTATAGTAATCACAATGTCAATTTTTAAGAGATTTGTTTTATTTGAGACTACATGTATCCATGTCTATGTGACTATAGTTAAGTTTGTGTTCAACAACTTTTCAAAATTTTTAATTCATACACGGATAACCGATTTACCGACGGATCTATTATATAACCACGCAGGACAAACTGCTCAAACAAAATAGTTTAAACATGGTATAAAAATTTTGTTCTATGAACTAAATTTAGACAACGGCTATCTAAATACTGTAAACATTGTAATTAAATTGCGTTTGTGAAAATAGTGTAGGCCCACCTGCTGCTAGCCTGCATGGCATCTGCATGGTAGCTCACCTTTACTTCAACAGATCCTGGCGAATTTTGGTAAAAGGCCATACAATCATTACAATGTCTAGTATGGCCGAGAAATTGATTTCTTGTTTCTTTCGGAGAACACGAGGTCCGCCATCGCATTGCGAGCTTATTTTTCGATGAATCGACAGTCGGCAGCCAGTTGATAGTCAACAAATAAACAACTGAGAAACAGTGAAATGTCTTGTGAATATTAAAAAACATCGATAAAATGGCAATAAATGCTTCGTTCAAAAGAGACCACTGATCTGGAGACAATTCGGCCAAACCTCGGTTTCGCAATTATTAAACATGACGGTCCTCTGACGTCCCTCACTCCTTCAGTTTAAAGTTTCCAATTATTTTTAATGATTTGCTGACAGTCCGACTACTCTGACATCTTTGTTTGAGACGACTGCTGTGTAGTGTGCCAAGAAATGTCGTGGAAATATTAAAAAAACATCGATAAAATGGCAAGAAAAGCTTCGTTGAAGAGAAATCTTGAGTTTTTACAAGATGCTACTTTTCGGAGTTTGTTTTGTTTTATATTTATAAGCTATGTTAATTCAATAGAAAAAGTGGCCTTTGAGACGTGAAATATGTGTAGATGATATTTGATGTCTTTTACTTTGTCATTATTGTCATTTGACAATTTACACTCTCTAGGAGTATATTTGTAACGTAATCAATTGGTTCCTTCACAAGCACTATATATTTTCCAGTCGCTGATTATGACGCGGCGTTTAGTTACCTCGAACAATTCAAACGTATTTATCTTAATACTTGACAAAACTCGAAAAAAAAATTCGTTTCGTTTAAGGACATTGGCAACAAAAATTAAGTTTGTCTAATTTGAAAGGACTCGTAAAATTGTAATACAAGATCCTTTACAATTTTTTTGTATCTTTCTTCGTTTTCAAGATATTTCAATTCGTTTAATTTGTAAATGAAATGGTCTCTGACGTCAGGAGCAGGGTACAGTATTTTCATACGTAGCAAAATCAGTTATATGTCTAAATTTGTTCAACGAAATCACTTGAAACTGTGTACATAAAAACGCCTTGTGCACTGCACATCTCATAACTGGTGTTGCTTTGTGTAAAAACAGTGTACCCTGCTCCTGACGTCAGAGCCCATCGTATTTACATATGAAACAAATTGAAATATCTAGCAAACGAAGAAAGACACGAAAAAGTTGTAAAAGATCTTCTATTAAAATTTCACGAGTTCTTTCAAATTAAACAAACTTAATTTTTATTGCCAATACCCTTTAAACATGAAATAATTCGTTTTCTTTTGGTTCTAAAATTTTTCTTGTTGCTCCTGAATTTGAATGAGGAGAACACTTTGAAATTTTGCATTTGCTCGATATTTGCCCGCCATCGTCCAAATTTGGTCTCACTCGTCGTCTCCGCGGGGCGCGCCAAGAACCTGGCACGCATCGAGAGAGCGTTGTTTTGATTTCGCGAGTTGTTTTCTTTGATTCCGTAGCTCATTTGAAAGTCATTTCATTTCATTGCTTAGTTCTATTGTATTAAACAAAGACTTTTACATGTACACAGTGTATTTATTTTAGATATAAGAGGGTTTCGAGGGTTCGAGGGTTTTTCGCCGGGTACTCCGCGGTTTTCCTTCCTCCGTAAAACCAACACCTAGAGCTTAGGAGGATAACCTTGTAAGTGACCTAGAGTCCTATTGTTACTTCTCCTGTACCACTAGGTACAAATGTTGATAAGATAAGCTAAGATAAGATGAGATGAGATGAGATGAGGTGAGGTGAGGTGAGGTGAGGTGAGGTGAGGTGAGGTGAGGTGAGGTGAGGTGAGGTGAGGTGAGGTGAGATGAGATGAGATGATGAGATGTGATGAGATAAGGTAAGGTAAGGTAAGGTAAGGTAAGGTAAGGTAAGGTAAGGTAAGGCAAGGTAAGGTAAGGTAAGGTAAGGTAAGGTAAGGTAAGGCAAGGTAAGGTAAGTTAAATAAAGGTAAGGTAAGGTAAGGTAAGGTAAGGTAAGGTAAGGTAAGCTAAGCTAAGGTAAGGTAAGGTAAGGTAAGGTAAGGTAAGGTAAGGTAAGGTAAGGTAAGGTAAGGTAAGAATTGTTGGTTTAAAATCGATCCCAGCTTGAGATTTAGGAGACAAAGATATGGCGGCCATGTTGGAGGAAAACATACTCCAAATACAATAGCTGCTAATAGATTAGTTTGTTAAAGTTCCTCCAACATGGCCGCCATGACGTCAAGTGCAAACTAAGAATAAGAAAAAGCTGTTGTTCTAATTCAATATGTAGTGCCAACTTGTTTGCCATCTAGCTATTCTTCATTCAACAACATTTATGTGTCCATGCTGTCCATAGATATAAAGGAGCTGTATCGTTCTTGAGTTCATTCTGTGAGAGCAAGTTGATTTTAGAATGAATTATTTACCTCATCAGTCCATATTACCCCCATGACACACCATTTGTTATTGTGCCAAATACTGGGAATTTAATGGTATTGGTATATTTTATGTTTACAGGTTAATGCTCAATTTTTATTTCTACAGAAAGTTTTCTGTAAACCTTTTTCATGAAAACAAGAGTCTTTTGGTAAATAATTTCATACCAGGTCCCAACCACAGGTTTCACAAGAGCAGGGGATAGTGGATATTAAAGTTGCACAATAGAATTGCCTCGGTCACTTTTTTGGGGGAATCTTTTACATTGCCATAAAATTTACTTTTAAAGCTGTGTAATACACTTTAAATAATATTGCAAATATATCAAAGCTATAGAAGTCTATGTAACAAAATGCATTAGGTGGTACTATATAATTATTGAGAGTACAATTGTGTCTCTATTTCGAAGGGGATTTTTTTATTCAACTCCTTTCCCTCATGTCCCACCCAAAATGCCCCTTTTGTTATTTTACTATAATGCCGGATGTGACATTGACTGCTACTAAGTGAGTCACTTACTGATATATCTTCATTTTGGAAGTCCCTTTCTGTAGAGTAGACTTCTGTTGTGTCCAGTGTCGATAATGTTGTTAAAACAGAAAAATAAAAACAATACATTGAAGATAATGGATGTGGGGTTGTGAATTTGAGAAGAAGCAGGTTATTGATTAGTGCGCACATGGCTGAGGAGTCCAATCCTTGAGCAACAGATCCACGACGGACCTTCAGGCCTTGAGGGATGGAAGTTGGGTGCCCTCGTCAATTTTCTGGGCTCGTCTCCGTTCGGAGGATTGAATCGGCCCTTGATGACACACATGAGATCTTTTTTTGTCCAGCGTGGCTATCCTACCCACCTGTTAGACACCGCTATTAACAAAGCATCTAGTATCCCTCGTCCTGACACTTTAAAACAACCTTTGGAAAGAGTTTCTGATAATAAAATACGATTAGTTCTCACATTTCATCCTTTTAACTACAAAGTTAAGGATATCATTAGCCACAATTTTCATATCCTAAAGAATGATCCTGAAACGTCAGCTATTTTCACCGATAATCCTTTAATCTCTTTTTGGCGTAATAAAAATATTCGGTTTAGTGCGTAGTGCCCTGCGAAAAAAATTACTGGCACGGGCGGGTACCTTTTCTTGCTCCCGTACCCGTTGTTACACGTGTTCTTTTCTTAACTCCGCTACATGTATTTTGGGACCTAAATCTAATTTTGTTATTCAGCATAATCTTATTTGCACCTCTTCCAACATCATTTACTGTATTTCTTGTAATGGATGTTGCATGCTTTACATCGGTGAAACTGCCAGACATTTATCTAACAGGTTTGCTGAACATCTTCGTATCGTGAGGAAAAATGATGTTGACAAACCTGTCGCCCGACATTTTAATGGTGTCAACCATTGTATTTCGGACATGAAAGTTTGTGCCATCTCACCCGGCATTTCTGGTGGAAATGACAGCCGCAAAAGTCAAGGAAAGCGTCTCATTTTCAAAATTGGAACCATTCATCCTCACGGAATCAACGAACGTTTTTCTTTTACTTAACACTTCTGAAGACGCTGTTTTTGTTTAGCAAGGGCGGACATAAACAGTGATTTCACTTAATTAATTTATCTATTTTTTACTCTCGCTCATCCTTTTCACAGTCCCTCCTTGATTTGTTATTGTTATTTTGCTTTAATTGATTGGCCAATTTATTCGCATCTCATTATTAATTTGTTATTGTTATTTTAATCATTGGCTTATTTTTGGCCACATGATCATCCTTCTTATATAAGCTCGTTGTTCGCCGTTTACACTTTTTACGTTTCTCTCTGACGAAAGGCCTTCGCTCGAAACGTTAGACTCCTACGTTCTCTGTTTCGGCAGTATATCTAACCTTACTATATTTCAAATATTTCAGTGTTTTCCCGCTCTTTTTTTGAGGTGCGAGCTCGGACGTCGCACATGCGCATAGCGTTTGGTAGCGGTGTTGCCTGAAGGGGATGTAGCAATCTCGTACTCAGAGCCTGTGATCCTTTTGCTCAGTACCAAGGAACGGAAGTTCTGGGGATTTCCAATGAAAAAAAAATTGGGTTTTTGTTCCCAGTACTCTGGTTCCCAGCTTCCCTATAATTTGTTACTATCATCGACCATCTTTAGCTTGTTCGAAGACCAGGGAAAATATTTGTTTACCGATAAAGAACGGCCAAGTATGTTTTACAAAGCTCTTGACAAAGCGTTTCGATACAAATGGTCTTTCCGAGCTTTCCTCTAAATCGTCAACCGCGTCGCCGTCGGCACTCGGCAGTGATCGGCCGCTTTCGCTCAGATAAGGAATTGTACTTTCTGTCAGGAATTTTGACTAAACTACATCGACCTTGTATTCTTTAATATAATTTTAAAGCTCTGCCGCGGTGTCTTCGTTCTCGAAATCTCAGTGGATTGATTGCAACCCACGAAATGTGTACATGTTTAGTGACTAACCAACAGTAAGATAATTAATTTCATTTAGTCATTAACAAATGAATGTTATAAAAATGGCGACTCGCACCAGTTTGAGTCTTATTCCCCTCACCACGACCCTCTCCGGCCCGTAGGTTTAAGGTAGTAGCTCGTACAACGAGAAATCTCGAATTTGTACTCCTGTTGTCGTATAGACAAAGCTAAAGCTCTCTAATAATTATTAGTAATTGCATTGCTCAACTTTAAATGACTTTTTTGAAAAATTGGATCCTACTTCATGTATGCCTATTATTTTGTAGCTAGTGTTGCGATTAGGGTTTGTGCATGGTAGGCATAAATACTTGCTATTTACGTTTTGGTGTATTACGGTAAACCTCATTAATTCTATTTATTTTTTTATTCAGTGCATTTTGGGGTTGCATTGAGAGACATATCGGATTCGTGCATGGATCACTCTCTCTTATTTACATAAATGACCTACCAAATTGTCTGTCGTCTTCAACTGCTAGTATATGTTTGCAGACGATACGAATTTAGCAACAAATGGAAGGTCAGTAAAAGAAATACAAGATTGTTTAAATGCCGATCTGGCAAATGAAGGTTCATCAGTGGTTGCTATCAAACAAATTAAGCCACAATAAAGAGAAAACTGAGTATATGATAATTGGCTCTCGGCAACGACTGGTAAATACAAATCCTTATTCCTGATCCTACTATAGAATTAGGTGGAACAAATATTAAGAGAGTAAGACAAACTAAAACACTAGGTATTATCGTTGATGGACAGCTTTTATGGAAAAATCAAATAAGTCAGTAATATAGTCGTCATAAAAGTTTCTAAAGGTATTAGTATACTAAGGCGGATGAAAGCCTACGTGGCCAAATCAAAAATCCACATTAATTACTGTTTACAAAGGTTTCATTAGTTGCCACATTTTGACTACTGCAGCCTTGTTTGGGACAATTGCAGTAATTACTTACTCGATAAACTGCAAAAAATGCAAAATAGGGATGCAAGGATAATAAGTGGTAGTTCCTATGAAATCATGTCAAGTGATGTATTGAAAGAACTTGGGTGGCAACCGCTGGTAGATCGTAGAAAGCAAAAAAAAGCAATATTCATGCACAAAATAAGAAATAATTCACTATCGGAATCTATGGCAAGTATGTTTCATACTAGCAAAAACACAAATTATAATCTCCCAAGTAATGAGATAAATTTTGATCTTCAAAAACCAAATACCAATTTTATGAAAAAAAAGCATATAAGCTATTCCGGCGCAATGTTATGGAATAATTTACCAAAAAGTGCAAAAGAAAGACAAACTTCAACCAGACAATTTACAACTATTCTCAATGGCAACATTTGCATGTACATAGTATTCCGACTTTTTATATGATTTAATTTTGTAATAATTAACGTCGTATATGTATAATATCTTGTAAATAGTTTAATATAACAGTAATATGTAATGTAACGTAATGTAATGTAATGTAATGTAACGTAACGTAACGTAACGTAACGTAACGTAACGTAACGTAACGTAACGTAATGTAATGTAATGTAATGTAATGTAATGTAATGTAATGTAGTTGTACCATTACTACTGACAAACAAGTTCGTGCTGCCAACTCTCGTTTACGTCCTGACATCATTGTTGAGGAGGGCAATAAAGTTCTGATTATTGATGTTTGTTGCCCCTTTGACAATAACGCTGAAGCCCTTCGTGATGCCGAACATCGTAAAATCACTAAATACGAAGGGCTGAAGCAATTTTTCATTGGTCAAGGAAAGCAATGCGATGTCTTTGGTTTTGTGGTTGGTGCTCTTGGCTCTTGGCATCCGGCAAATGAAAATGTCTTAAGGCACCTTGGAATGTCGAAAAGATATCGTTCCTTGTTCAGGAAACTTTGTTGCACGGACGCAATTCAAGGCTCTACAAACATTTACCGTGAACACCTTGGCTTAAATGAGGACAACTTGGAAGTAGAAGTTGATCCTGAATAAACTGTTCGTATATTGACTCGTATTAATATTGTTATGTTAGAACTTTACTTTTGAACTTCTTTAAACATATTAACCCTTTAAATTTTATTACCAATTTTCTTTAAGAATTTACTTATTTCATGTATATAATTATCTATATTTGTATGACCATTAATGGCACTTATTGTTATCTCCAAGGACTTAATCAAGACCCATCACCTGTAAATTTTAAATTGTATTAAAATACTCATTAATAATTCATGACGAAAATTCAAAAGAAATCAATACCGTAGCAGTGGTTGTAAATCGGATACAGCATCGTCCTGATTTACATAAACTTTAGCTTCGATTTTATCGGCTAAAACAGACCGTATCCCCAAAAATAGTTGGTGAACTTGATTACTTAGATGCATTTGTATTTTAAGAAAGATACAGCATTCGCATCCGAGCTGTATCTGATTTACTACGGCTCGCTTGCAGCTCGCCTTGTAAATCAGATACAGCTCGGCGGCTCATGCTGTATCTATTACATAAAAATCAATAGTGTAGTGTAGTGTAGTGTAGTGTAGTGTAGTGTAGTGTAGTGTAGTGTAGTGTAGTGTAGTGTAGTGTAGTGTAGTGTAGTGTAGTGTAGTGTAGTGTAGTGTAGTGTAGTGTAGTGTAGTGTAGTGTAGTGTAGTGTAGTGTGGTGTGGTGTGGTGTGGTGTGGTGTGGTGTGGTGTGGTGTGGTGTGGTGTGGTGTGGTGTGGTGTGGTGTGGTGTGGTGTGGTGTGGTGTGGTGTGGTGTGGTGTGGAGTGGTGTGGTGTGGTGTGGTGTAGTGTAGTGTAGTGTCAGGTGTCAGGTGTCAAGTACGCCTCTCTTTAGCTCTGTTTATTTCTGCTTCGTTGGTTTTAATATTTGGTCCCCATTATGTAAATTTTGGATTGTTGGTTTGCTAAGTATTTCGCCAACATTTTACATCAAGTTCTGGATCGATTGGTTAGTTTCCGTGGCTTTATTTTTGGATTATTTATTTGACCGTTTGACCTGTGGCATATCTGTAGTTCGTGATTTTGTTCAAGTATTATTTCTCCGTGTCACGATTACTTGGTGAGCCAAAATTTCACAGTTCGCTTGGTTTTGGTATTCCTATCCTGTTGTACAAGTTTCACTTCTGTTGGTGTAATCAATTTTGAATTATATATCATTTCGTTTTTGACCGTTGGAGTTGTTTTGTCTCACTTGACGTCTCGTAGCAACAGTTATATTTGAATTTTCTCCGTCAATTCTGACTCCGCAGTTTGGTTATTCCTGTGGTTATTCATACCAGTTTTGTTGTCATCGTCCCAATCTTTTATTGGTTCTATTTTGGTTGATGCTCGTCTTATATATTTTGAATTTTACACAAGTTTGTATCGTGCCGTATAACCGTCAAATATTTATCAAGATCTGTCTCCTTCAGATTTCGCTATATATATATATATATATACCTCGTAATCTTCGCTTGGTTTTCATCAAATGTTCTTCTTAAGCCCAAATCAAACGAGAACGCAAGTCATCGCAAGTTGGCAGTCACGCTATCTCAGCCAGCCGCTCTGAATAGTTTCCCAAAAATATCATGTACCGTGACAAAGTTAAAACTTGTTTAAAACACTCATGAAACCTTTAATTTGTTAATTTGGGTGTTCGAACGACCGCCCCAGAAATTCTGACTGCCAACTTGCGATGACTTGCGTTCTCGTTTGATTAGGGCTTTACTGTTATTTTGGAATCGCTTAACATTTCTACAACTTCTGTCGGATTTTGGTTTATTTTAATACAATAAATTAGCTTTTGTTGCATTTTTTATTTGATTCTTATTAGACTTGGAACACGGGTTTTCCCCGTGCGAAGTATCAAATTTCCTATGTTATCTCCTTGAGTATTTTGCTGATTACGTCATGTCGTCTCCACGAACTATCCAATCATTTATTTGTCCTGACTGCAATTTTTCATCGTGTTCACAAGCTGGCCTTTGCATTCATCGTACTAAAACTCACAAAATTACTGACACCTCTATTAAATCGGTCTCCGTAGTGAGATCATACCCTGAAGGAAAGAATTTTATTTGCTGTCTTTGCGGAAATACCCTCGTCAATTTTCCAAACTTTAAACGTCATTTTAAAAACATTCATCCTGATACTCTTCTTTTGGCATCTGCTCATTGCTCAATATGTGATATGGATTTTTCTAATGCGCAAGCTGTTAGTGTTCATTGCCAACGTTCACATGGTATTTCAAAAAATAATCCACATGTTCAATATCCTCAAAGTCCGACTCCAATAATGTCTCAGATTACCGCTGACCATAATGTTACATCTGGTGTTGCTCCCCGTCATTCAACCAGACCTGTTCGTAAAAACCGTTCTTCCAAACAACGATCTTCGATCTGTTCAGATCAATCCTTGCCATCCTCTGTCCAACAACCGTCAAATCCACTTGTTGATCCTATCTTGGTCCCAAACCAGTCATCTTCATCACCAGAACTCCGTGATTCGTGTTCTCGCCACTTATTCCATTCTCCTATCAATCCGTTATAGATTCAACCCATCATATACCTCATGTCTCCAATTTGGTCTCCTAGCTCCTTCCACACAACAACCAACATCACCCGATCCTGAGTCGGATCCTGCCCTTTCATCAACTACTCCGCTTACCACTTTCCTCAATAAATCAATTGAATGCTCTCCTCCCACCATCATTCAGCAGCAGACTTCCTCCGCCAATTCTCAACAAACATTGGATTGTCTCAGTTCTTTGCTTGGTATTAACAAACCTTTTTCATCACCCCGAACTGAACAAGCCTCAAACTCCTTATCGCGTTTCATTCGTGAATGCAATAATATTCTTCCTTCTGTTCCTCAATGAGCTCCCAAAACAGTTGGTTTACCTTCTTCGCCTATTTCTTCATCAGAAGTCTCTTTAACTGTTGTTAACGATTCATCCCGATCCTCGCCTCCTCAACCTAGTCCTTCTCCTAGACGTTACCAAAGACCAACAACTGCTGGATTATTTTCTCCCTGGTCATCTCCACACCCTCCTCGTCGTTCACCCAACGTTGCCCAACCAGATGTCGATGACCTACTCAATCCGACTTTACATTCTTCTGCTGAGATACCTACTCCTCCTTCCTCATCATCGCACCCCACTCCGCCATCTTCCTTTACTTCTGACAACGATGGAAATCCTTCGACAAATACCTGTTCAACTTCTGAGTCGCGATCTTCTCCTGTTAATGATTCTTCTTCTCCTAACATGCATGATGATGATTTCACACAATCTCAAAATTCACCATCGTCCATTCCTTCAGAATCACGCTTGAAGAGAATTGCTTTTCGTGAAAAATGGACAACTGCCTTTTCCGGGGACATTCCGTGGTCGGACTTTTGCACCCTCTGCGATGAATTTGCCGTTGAATCTCGATCTCTCGCTTTAGAAATCGCTGCAGAATCTTCATCTTCTTTTCGTCGCCCAAAACCTCTTCCTCGTCGTGATCGTCCATCTGGCCGCCGTCCTGCTTTCCGTCATCGACCGCTTTTATCTAATCCCGCCGAAGCACAACGCATTCAAACGTTATATCGTCACTCTAAGAAAAGAGCTGCTCGGAAAATCCTCTCTCCTAACAGTCCTTTCTTCACTGGATCAACAGATAAAGCAGAATCATTCTTTAGAAATACATTTTCCTTTCGTCAATGTGACACTACATCCCTTCAAGACAAATTAAAAGACCTCGCTACACCTGCTCCGAGCTACGACTTCCTCTTTTCACCTCCTTCCTCTGATGAAATCCGTCGAAAACTCTTCTCTGCCGCCAATACCTCTCCTGGGCCTGATCGCGTCGAATATCGTCACTTGAAAAGCATTGACCCATCGTGCTCTATCCTTTCTCTCCTTCCCCAACACTGTTTCAAGCAACGTGATGTTCCTCCAGCCTGGAAGTCTGCGACTACGGTGCTCATCTATAAGAAAGGTAGCACAGATGATCCTCCTAACTTTAGACCCATCGCCTTAATGTCGTGTCTCTACAAGTTAGTTATGGGAGTTATCGCCAAACGACTAACATCATGGGCCATTGATCACGATCTTTTATCCAAAGAACAGAAGAGTGCTCGTCCCAGTGAAGGTTGTTATGAACATACCTTTCTCCTCCAGTCCGTCGTAGGTGATGCCCGACGTAATCGGAAAAATGTTTTTGTCGCTTGGCTTGATCTTCGCATTGCTTTTGGAAGTATCCCTCATTCTGCTACTACCACTACCCTTTCCCATATTGGAGTACCACAACCACTAATTGAAATGATCACCAATTCTTATTCTGGAGCCACCACCAAAATACGTACACCCACCAGTTTGACCTCTGATATACCAGTTTTATCAGGTGTCATGCAAGCAAGGTTGTCCGTTAAGCCCAATCATTTTCAATTTAACCATCGACATCATTTTACGAGCGATTAAACAAAAAGCTTCAGACATTGGTCCTGCTAAACTTCATGGTATACCTGTCTCTGTCCTTGCTTATGCTGATGATCTTGTCATAATCTCCAGAAATAAAGACCGACTCCAGAAACTCTTAGATGCTGCTTCTTCGACTGCGACAACCCTTGGTTTATCCTTCAGACCTGATAAATGCGCCTCTATCAGCCTCACCTGTTCCAGATCTAATCATTCTGAATCTTCTTTTGAACTTAATGAATTCATCGTCCAGAATAATTCCATTCCTCCACTTGATCGTGAACATCCTTACAAATACCTTGGTGTTCCTATTGGCTTAATCCATGACCCAGATAACATTTCTGACTTGGTTCAAAACCTTTCACGTGATTTGGACAACATTGAGAAATCCCTTTTAGCTCCTTGGCAGAAATTAGACATGATTCGTACCTTCCTTCAACCTTCCTTAACATTCGCCCTTCGTGCTGGATACCCTAAAAAAGAACATCTTCGTGAATATCGTTCAACTCTGGTTTCCACCATTCGTAGAATATGTTCTCTACCATCTCGAGCTTCTGCTTCCTACATCTTCGCTCACAAACGCGCTGGTGGTCTTGGCCTCCTTGATCCAATCCTTGAAGCTGATGTTCAAGCAATAATTCATTCGGTTAAGATTCTATCTTCCTCCGATCCGACTGTAATTCACATTGCTAATGGTGAATTAAACGAAACCGTCCGACATGCCTCCCGATCTAATCCTACTTCTGCTCTGAAATCCAACTACCTGTCCAGCCTTTCTGATGATCGTTTAAACAACATACATTACCGCATTCAATCATTGTGGACCCGAGTCCGCAAATCCACTCGTAACCTTGGTATTGAAATTAAATTCAATGACAATGGTCTTCCTGTCCTTTCGTCGCAAAACTCCGGTACTGTTATTGCTAAAGAAGCCAGTCGTTTTTTGCATTTTCATGTCCAAGATCGATTCGCTTCTACACTATTTGCTCTTCCTGATCAAGGGAAAGTTGCTCGGGCGCTTACTACTGACACCTTCGCCAATGGATCTACTTGGCAATACAATGGCCTCAACATCCGTTTTAGAGACTGGCGTTTTATCCACCGTGCTCGACTCAATTGTCTTCCACTTAATAATGTCAAGAGTCGGTGGTCTAATGCCAGCCCAAAATGTCGCCGTTGTACTTCGGATGAGACTCTTCCTCATGTCTTGTGTCATTGCCTTCCTAACATGCCTAGTATTCTTCGCAGATACAACACCATAGTAGACCGTATCACCAACGCCGTTCAACATGGTACCATTACTACCGACAAACAAGTTCGTGCCGCCAACTCACTTTTACGTCCTGACATTATTGTTGAAGAGGATAACAAAGTTCTTATAATAGATGTTTGTTGTCCCTTTGATAATAATGCTGAAGCCCTTCATGATGCTCAACAACGAAAAATCAATAAATATGAAGGGCTGAAGCAATTTTTCATTGGTCAAGGCAAGCAATGTGAGGTATTTGGTTTCGTCGTTGGTGCTCTCGGCTCCTGGCATCCTCCAAATGAAAATGTTTTACGACACCTTGGAATGTCCAAAAGATACCGTTCCTTGTTCAGAAAACTTTGTTGCACGGACGCAATTCAAGGCTCGACAAACATTTACCCGGAACATCTTGGCATCACAGAAGATGTCTTAGAAGTAGAAGTTGATCCTGAGTAAACTGTTCGTATATTGACTCGTATTAATATTGTTATGTTAGAACTTTACTTTTGAACTTCTTTAAACATATTAACCCTTTAAATTTTATTACCAATTTTCTTTAAGAATTTACTTATTTCATGTATATAATTATCTATATTTGTATGACCATTAATGGCACTTATTGTTATCTCGAAGGACTTAATCAAGACCCATCACCTGTAAAAAAAATTTTTTTAAATTTTTTTTTTTAATTTGTAATAAAAAATCAATAGTGTAGTGTAGTGTAGTGTAGTGTAGTGTAGTGTAGTGTAGTGTAGTGTAGTGTAGTGTAGTGTAGTGTAGTGTAGTGTAGTGTAGTGTAGTGTAGTGTAGTGTAGTGTAGTGTAGTGTAGTGTAGTGTAGTGTAGTGTAGTGTAGTGTAGTGTAGTGTAGTGTAGTGTAGTGTAGTGTAGTGTAGTGTAGTGTAGTGTAGTGTAGTGTAGTGCACTCTGTTGCACGGACGCAATTCAAGGCTCTACAAACATTTACCGTGAACACCTTGGCTTAAATGAGGACAACTTGGAAGTAGAAGTTGATCCTGAATAAACTGTTTATATTGACTTTCATTAATTTCGTTATATTAGAAACTTGAATTTTATTTTGAACTTCAGTACTTCATGTATATATAATTATCTATATTGTATGACCATTAATGGCACTTATTGTTATCTCCAAGGACTTAATCAAGACCCATCACCTGTAAATTTTAAATTGTAATAAAAATCAATAGTGTAGTGTAGTAGTGTAGTGTAGTGTAGTGTAGTGTAGTAGTGTAGTGTAGTGTAGTGTAGTGTAGTGTAGTGTAGTGTAGTGTAGTGTAGTGTAGTGTAGTGTAGTGTAGTGTAGTGTAGTGTAGTGTAGTGTAGTGTAGTGTAGTGTAGTGTAGTGTAGTGTAGTGTAGTGTAGTGTAGTGTAGTGTAGTGTAGTGTAGTGTAGTGTAGTGTAGTGTAGTGTAGTGTAGTGTAGTGTAGTGTAGTGTAGTGTAGTGTAGTGTAGTGTAGTGTAGTGTAGTGTAGTGTAGTGTAGTGTAGTGTAGTGATGATGTTGACTTAGCTAACAAAATTTTCCTTCCGACTCCTTCTCCGCTTCCTATCTCCGATGGTTTAATTGATCCTGATATTGACGCTCATTATATGAATATCTCCGGTTTGTGTCGTCTTTGTCATGCTGAAGTCTCATCGTACTTAATCGACGCTCACCTTATTGAATGCACTTCTTTGGATGGTAATTTTCTTAGTGACTTTATTGATCAATTTTCTTCAACCTATCTTTGTGATGCTGGGGATGTTGTCAAAGCTACTAAAACATTTCTGAACTTTCAACTAACTGATTCGACCTGTTTATCTAATGATATATTTAGTGACATTTCAGTATACCGAGTTTTTACTAAGAACATTGAAGATCTTATTGTTAGGTTAGTCGATGATGCTTTAGTTTCTTTAAAACTATCGAAACCTCCTAATTTCTCAAACTTTAATCTGCTATATTATAAGTGAATGATTAAGCCTCACCTGTTCCAGATCTAATCATTCTGAATCTTCTTTTGAACTTAATGAATTCATCGTCCAGAATAATTCCATTCCTCCACTTGATCGTGAACATCCTTACAAATACCTTGGTGTTCCTATTGGCCTAATCCATGACCCGGATAACATTTCTGACTTGGTTCAAAACCTTTCACGTGATTTGGACAACATTGAGAAATCCCTTTCAGCTCCTTGGCAGAAATTAGACATGATCCGTACCTTTCTTCAACCTTCCTTAACATTCGCCCTTCGTGCTGGATACCCTAAAAAAGAACATCTTCGTGAATATCGTTCAACTCTCGTTTCCACCATCCGTAGAATATGTTCTCTACCATCTCGAGCTTCTGCTTCCTACATCTTCGCTCACAAACGCGCTGGTGGTCTTGGCCTCCTTGATCCAATCCTTGAAGCTGATGTTCAAGAAATAATTCATTCGGTTAAGATTCTATCTTCCTCCGACCCGACTGTAATTCACATTGCTAATGCTGAATTAAACGAAACCGTCCGACATGCCTCACGATTTAATCCTACTTCAGCTCTGAAATCCAACTACCTGTCCAGCCTTCCTGATGATCGTTTAAACAACATACATTACCGCATCCAATCGTTGTGGACCCGAGTCCACAAATCCACTCGTAACCTTGGTATAGAAATTAAATTCAATGACAATGGTCTACCTGTCCTTTCGTCGCAAAACTCCAGTACTGTTATTGCTAAAGAAGCCAGTCGTTTTTTGCATTTTCATGTCCAAGATCGATTCGCTTCTACACCATTTGCTCTTCCTGATCAAGGGAAAGTTGCTCGGGCGCTTACTACTGACACCTTCGCCAATGGATCTACTTGGCAATACAATGGCCTCAACATCCGTTTTAGAGACTGGCGTTTTATCCACCGTGTTCGACTCAATTGTCTTCCACTTAATAATGTCATGAAAAAAATGTCTTAAAAATGTCGGTGGTCTAATGCCAGCCCAAAATGTCGCCGTTGTACTTCGGATGAGACCCTTCCTCATGTCTTGTGTCACTGCCTTCCTAACATGCCTAGTATTCTTCGCAGACACAATACCATAGTAGACCGTATCACCAACGCCGTTCAACATGGTACCATTACTACCGACAAACAAGTTCGTGCCGCCAACTTACGTTTACGTCCTGACATTATTGTTGAAGAGGATAACAAAGTTCTTATAATAGATGTTTGTTGCCCCTTTGATAATAATGCTGAAGCCCTTCATGATGCTCAACAACGAAAAATCAATAAATATGAAGGGCTGAAGCAATTTTTCATTGGTCAAGGCAAGCAATGTGAGGTATTTGGTTTCGTCGTTGGTGCTCTCGGCTCCTGGCATCCTCCAAATGAAAATGTTTTACGACACCTTGGAATGTCCAAAAGATCCCGTTCCTTGTTCAAAAAACTTTGTTGCACGGACGCAATTCAATGCTCGACAAACATTTACCGGGAACATCTTGGCATCACAGAAGATGTCTTAGAAGTAGAAGTTGATCCTGAGTAAACTGTTCGTATATTGACTCGTATTAATATTGTTATGTTAGAACTTTACTTTTGAACTTCTTTAAACATATTAACCCTTTAAATTTTATTACCAATTTTCTTTAAGAATTTACTTATTTCATGTATATAATTATCTATATTTGTATGTCCATTAATGGCACTTATTGTTATCTCGAAGGACTTAATCAAGACCCATCACCTGTAAATTTTAATTTGTAATAAAAAATCAATAGTGTAGTGTAGTGTAGTGTAGTGTAGTGTAGTGTAGTGTAGTGTAGTGTAGTGTAGTGTAGTGTAGTGTAGTGTAGTGTAGTGTAGTGTAGTGTAGTGTAGTGTAGTGTAGTGTAGTGTAGTGTAGTGTAGTGTAGTGTAGTGTAGTGTAGTGTAGTGTAGCGTAGTGTAGCGTAGCGTAGCGTAGCGTAGGGTAGCGTAGCGTAGCGTAGCGTAATGTAATGTAATGTAATGTAATGTAATGTAATGTAATGTAATGTAATGTAATGTAATGTAATGTAATGTAATGTAATGTAATGTAATGTAATAATAATAATAATAATAATAATATTAATTTCATAAATATCGCATGCAGTTTTGTGGATATCGATCGCACGGCCGTATCGCAAATTCTTGGATATCGCGGTTTCGTGGATATCGCGGTTTTATATATATCACGGTTTCGTAGATATCACGATTTCATAGATATCACGGTTTCGTAGATATCACGGTTTCGTAGATATCACGGTTTCGTAGATATTGCGGTTTCGTTGATATCACGGTTTCGTAGATCAGTATCACGGTTTCGTAGATATTGCGGTTTCGTAGATATCACGGTTTCGTAGATATCACGGTTTCGTGATATCACGGTTTCAGTAGATATTGCATGCGGTTTCGTAAATATTGCCGAGTTTCGTAATTATTGCCGAGTATCGTGGATATCGCAGTTTCGCGTGGATATCGCAGTTTTATGGATATCGTGGTTTCGTGGATATCACGGTTTTGCGGATATCGTGCTTTTGTAGATAATATCGCGATTTTGTGGATATTAAAGTTTTGCGGATACATGTATCGAGGTTTCATGGATATCGCAAATTCTTGTATATCGCGGTTTCGTGTATATCGCCGGTTCCATGAATATTGCGGTTTCGGTAGATATCACAGTTTCGTGAATATCGCGGTTTTGTGGATATCACAGTTTCGTGGATATCGCGGTTTCGTGGATATCGCGGTTTCGTGGATATCGCGGTTTCGTGGATATCGTAGTTTCGTGTATATCGCGGTTTCATGTATATCGCGGTTCTGTGAATATTGCGGTTTCGTAGATATCACAGTTTCGTGAACATCGCGGTTTTGTGGATATCACAGTTTCGTGGATATCGCTGTTTCGTGGATATCGCGGTTCTGTGAATATTGCGGTTTCGTAGATATCACAGTTTCGTGAATATCGCGGTTTTGTGGATATTGCAATTCGTGTAGCCTGCGTAGCAAGCGTTTACTAAGATGCGATAGTCAACTCAGGCTATATAGCAGTTTCCGAAATAGCGCGGTTTCGTGGATATCGCAGTTTCGTGGATGTCGCGGTTTCGTGGATATCACGGTTTCGTGGACATTGCGTGTTATCATTGTCATAACTCGACTAACCTGAATGTCAGGCCTTTATTTGTTCCCGCCTTCGGCTAAACCGGGGAGCGCGGGCAGAGGTGCGGGCGAGCGAGAAGGCGAGAAAAATAAAGGCCTGAGGAAACTCTTATTAAAACCGTGTTCCGCCCACTTTGTTATTTTTAAAAATTAACGACATATGATTGATATGTGTTGTCAAAAGAACAAAGGGTATGTTTTGATTTCATCCCACAGAAATATATAGTCTTTCTCCGCGTCTGGTTTTAGTCCAGACCAGGCTACAACTAAGACTAAATGCTCCGAGATTCCCGTTTTGTAACTTACGGGACCACTTTAATTTCTGACAACCATTGTTCAGCACTGCCATAAACAACTTGGACTTTCGAATCGGCTTCGCCTTCAGACTCAGTAGCCATCGTCCCTGATCATCGAACGAAGGACCCAAGTAGACTGCTTTTCGCAAAGTCTCCACCTGCTGTGCCATGTTGAAGTCGATGAAGTTCAGAGAACACAAATGGCAATATCTGATATATCAGACTTTTACCAAAACCAGTGGGCAAAACAGCAAAGACATCTTTGGCTGTCAACAGACAACAGCGAGCTTTCGAATGCACGTCGTTTGTTCTGGTTTCAAAGACTCTACGGTTTGATTTTCCGACATAATTAATGATTAAATGAATGAATTGGTCACAGAAACGTACACGATAAACACATTCGAGAAATGGCGATGACCTTGTCACGGTGTGCACCTTGACGGTGCACCTTTGGGCAAGTTGTTTATCTGAATGAACCAATCAAAATCCTTACTTCAGTTAGTCAGCCAATCAGAGCTCCCGTCCATGAGATGGACGGAGTCCCACAGTTTTGTTAAGAGTTTCCTCGGCCTTTATTTTTCTCGCCTTCTCGCTCGCCCGCACCTCTGCCCGCGCTGCCGGGTTTAGCGGTAGGCGGGAACAAATAAAGGCCTGACATTCAGGTTATAACTCGACCAACTGTCATCATCGTCCCTAGAATCTTAGCCTGCGTAGCCAGGCGTTACTGGGGAGACTGGGGAGAGGGCTGAGATGTAACGCCTGCAGTGGAGCTCTTTGGTTTTGTGAAACCCATTCGCTGACGAACGGGATTTTAATTATTGATTACGCCGAATGTGATTCGCTTAGCGCCCATAATCTGTCAATCAAGAAGGTTTAGTAAGTAAAATTAATAATTTCAATTCTAATTTTCAAACAAAGCTGAAACGATTTATATCAAAGGAAATATCTAAACAGCACTTGCAGGCTTTTGCGATTTGATCAAATGAAAATGCTGAGTGTCAGCCTCCTCGACTCCCATACCATTCAACCGTAAGTTTTATATTTAAAACCTCCATGCAAGAGTTTGGAATATATCTTAATAATATATAGGAAGTTCCTGAATTTGATTTTGAAAGCGAACACCGTGAGACGCTTTGCTTTCATATGTCTCTGTCAGTCATAAAATTTCTGAAAATATTTGCGAGCGAACACCGTGGGACGCCGCAGACATTTCCGTTCAATAATGGTATACCTTTCACTCAACTGTTTTATTTTGGTAAACACTCGCTGTCATTACTGTTCTCTTCATGAATATTCGTTGCCTTTGATAGAAACGGGGTTACTCAGCTCTACCATTCACACCTAATTTTATAAATTTTCAGGCCACAGTTTGAGAAATATTTGTGAGCAGATACCGTGGGACGCCGCAGACATTTCCGTTAAATAATCACTACTATTTATATACCTTTCACAACTGTTTTATTTCGGTAAACACTCGCTGTCATTACTGTTTTTTCATGAATATTCGTTGCCATTGATAGAAACAGGATTACTCTACCATTCACACCTAATTTCATACATTTCCAGTCCACAGTTTTAGAAATATTTGTCAGCAGACACCCGGTCGAACACTGCAGACATATTCCGTTAATATTAATTTATCCCTTCCACAGATTTGCGACCAACTCTCAGTCTTTTAACTCCCTTGTACTATAATTGTTTTTTATACAAAGAGAATTATTGAAATAATAATTTACGCGAAATGTTACTGAATTAAATGCCATGGATTTTGAAATATTACAATTAATACAAACAGTTAATTTAGGCTTCAGACATTGGCTGCTCGAGATCATATTTCATTTGGGGGTGTTTGACAAAACCAAAGAGCTCCACTGCAGGCGTTACTTCTCAGCCCTCTCCCCAGTCCCCCCAGTAACGCCTGGCTACGCAGGCTACTAGAATCTTTGTCGTGGTTGCAATTTCGGCAACGTTTTAATGTAGTCACTGGGTTACAAGGAAAGGTTTTATTGTATTTAGCCGTGGACGAATGTCATCTTCTAAGAAGAAAGTAAACACGATATAGGCCTACGAAAACCGACAGTGAAGTGCGAAAACGTGCGTTTGAACTTTGGTCTTCAGATCAGGTCTCTGTTCCTGGCATCCTGCGGCACATTTTCAACAAGCAGGGCTCAGCCTAAAGACCACAGGTAAAAGTAGAATAATGGGGAGTATAAAACAAGTCCCTAGAATCTTTGGTAAATTGCAGAATCGCAGTATGGGGTATGGAAACTGATAGAACTTAACCCCAACATACAGCCTGACCCTAATCTTGGGTGGTGGTGGTGGGGGGGTGGGGGGGGGGGGGGGGGGGGGATGGTTGTGGTGGTGGTGGGGGGTGGGGGTGGGGGGGGGGGGGATGGTTGAGGGTGTGTGAGGTTTTCCATCCTCAAACCCCAACCAACCACTTCTAATAGTTTTTAGGGAATTTTATGTATGAACGTCACTATAATGTTGAATTTGTCACATGGCACAATATTCAGAAAAGGCCTTGTAGAATTGTCCCATGGAACTTCTACTGGCTGTTCAACTTGAGTCAAGTAGAGTTGATGATCCAGCTTGAGTTGGAGTTAATTTGCGGCTCAACTTCAAGAGGCAAGTTGTTTTGGTGATCCAGCTTGGGTTGAGTTGTCACTTATTGCCTCAGCTGGAATTGAGTCAAGTTGATGCCCCATGACCACCTCAAATTGAGATAAGTCAATGGCCCAGCTTGAGTTGAGTGGCCAGCTTGAGTTGAGCTGATCATAAAATTTTGTAGCATCAAAAGACTGAGTTGATGGCTCAGGTTGAGTTGACTGAGCTGAGTTGATGGCTCAGGTTGAGTTGACTGAGCTGAGTTGATGTCTAAGCTAATTAGTTGAGTTGAGTTGAGTTGAGTTGAGTCAATGGCTTAGTTTGAATCAAGTTGAGGGCTCATCTCCAGTCAGGTTGATTAACTCAGCATGAGTCAATCGAGTTGCATTGGTGCCTTTGTGGCTGAACTTGAGTTGAGTTGATGTTGCAGCTTGAGTTTGAGCTGAGTTGATGGCTCAGGTTGAGTTGACTGACCTGAGTTGATGGCTCAGCTTGAGTTGAGTTGAGTTGAGTTGAGTTGATATCTCAGCTTGAGTTGAGTTGAGGTGAGACAATGGCTCAGTTTGAGTCAAGTTGAAGGCTCAGCTCCAGTCAAGTTGATAATCAGCTTTCAAGTGTTGAGTGATGGCTCAGCTCCAGTCAAGTTAATTATGGATCAGCTCCAGTTGAGCTGATGGCCCAGCTCCAGTTGAGTCAAGTCATTAAGACGGACAACTTGATCGAGTCAATACAAGTAATCTGACAGGTGCCTAAATGGATAATTTTGGGTCACCTTGCTCTGTCTCCACTCATGATCTCATCTCTGGAGATACAAGTGGATTAGCGTATTAAAAAACAAAAGAGGAGAATTGTATTGAATTGGCACACCCTTGACCAGAAATTACATGATTGTTAGAAAGGCAGAAAAATAAAATGAACATTCAGTCAACAAGTTATCTTTTGAACTTCTGGATATCTTGTGCTTCTGTGGCTGATTAGTATAAAATTACTCATTGTTGAGAGGCCAGATACTGTAAGAGTAAAGTCAAGACTCAAGTCACTTGGGCTTAGTTACCGGCTGACTTGACTCATTTGACTAGCTGGCTGCAGTATGTGGTTACTGGCTAAAGTATATGATTTTTCTTTGGTCTTACCAAGTTTTGGAATTTAGTGTTTGCATGCAGGCTGCGCCATCATTGTAAATTTGAAAGGCATCTATACATACTGCAGCTATTAGCCAGCATATCCTCTCATATAGAATTCAGGGTTGTCCTGAATTGTGAAATGGTCTAGAATTCAGGATACATTAAATCCTGAATATTAAAGCAATTAAATCCCAACCCCCCACCCTAAGTCCCCCACCCCGACCCTCACCTCTAAACCTGACCCCAAACCTAACCACTACGCCCCGTCACCCCCAGCAACCCTAAATCTAACCACAACCCTCGGGGAAGAACCATTTATACGGGCCTATACGAGTGTGTTCGCGGCTTAAATAGGACGCGTCTTAATAAGTCGCGATTTATTTTCTCCCGTTTAAATGGCCCTAATAGGGCCTTTTAAACGGAGAAAATTAAGTCGCGACTTAATTCAGACGCGTCCTATTTAAGCCGCGAACACGCCCATATAAACGATAAATTTCTAGTAAGTCCCGAGAAAATTGACCATAGTCTTTGTTCCCGAGAAAATTTGCCATTTATACCAGCCTAAACGCGACTTAAATAGTACGCGTGTTTATTAAGTCGCGACTTATTTTCTCCCGTTTAAATGGCCCTAATAAGTCGCAACTTAATTAGTATAAATGGTCAATTTGTTCATGAACAAAGTAAGTCGCAACTGCAGTGCCGTAGCAAGGTGTGAAAAAGTGAGTGTGTGTGTGGGGGGGGGGGGGCAATTATTGACCGCATTTGTAGGGCGTCCAGGGGTCCTCCCCCGGAAATTTTTGAAATCTAGAACCTTGGAAACACAATTTGAGCGAACTTTTTCATCTAATTCTACAGCGAGTATAGTTCAAATGAAGAAATTATCACACCAACATACCCTACAGGTTGCCAAAATGCAGCTCTATCTCTATGATTGGTTAAGGGAATTGAAGCCTCGACAGACGACACAAAAGTGAACATATTTTTGGGGTTGCGTTGCTCCGTTTGAGATTTTGAGTCGCCGCTTAATCTTTCAATAATTAAATACCTATATACATTACTGAATAGCTTCTAATTCTTCTAAGATGCCTCTGCCCTCGGACACATGAAAAGTTCAACATTTGGTCTTAGCCTTATTTTTCACAAATTTAAATTCATGTTATCAAAACAGGCAAATAACTTTATCTGCGAAAAATGGGGCACTGCTACGGCACTGAACTGGAATAAGAACAGGGTTGAAAGCTAGTCGAAAATAAGTCACGACTTATTAGAAATTGACCGTTTATACGAGTGTATTCACGTCTTATATATAAAGTCGCGTTTTATTTAAGTCACGACTTATTTTCTCCCGTATAAATGGCCCTAATGATCGTTAGTCTTTGTTTGAATTAACGTATGTTAGGATTTAGCTTATATCCTATAATAATAATTAAAGGGAAAAAGGAGAAAAATAAATATTTGGCAGTTTTTCGTTTTCTTGCTTCGTTTTTTGAGATATTTCCGGTTGTTTGATATGCAAATTAAAGATTTTGACGTCACATATGTGCATAATAACTTTTCGGGGAAGATTATAATTATACTGTATACTACTACCAGTGGCGGACACTAGGGGGGGAGGGGGGCGATCGCCCCCCCCCCCCCCCCCCCAATAATTTTAGCTGAAGCTTTCATTTTGAAAAGTGGAAGCACAAGAAAGTTTTCATTTCAAGAATAGTATATCTATAGTTATGAATTTTCAAGCGTTCTCTGGTTTAAATATTTATTACTGCGGATTCAGGTTGATTAATGCGAATAATTTATCGCGTTCGTTGCAACAATTGCGTGATGACGTTTCTAGGCAGGTTGATTGACGTTGCTACGGTGTCGACGTGTCGTTTGTACAATAACAACCTAATTATCACCATATAAGGCTATAAGCTAATATAATTGTTCAACTATAAACGGAATAAATTAATATCAAAATTCCGGTACACATTTCATTTCAAAATTCCGTTACACATTTCATTTCAAAATTCAATGCCTATAAACATGTTTCTCGTACAAATAAAAGTAGAATTTCTACTTTTATTTGTACGAGAATAGAATATGTTAACGAAACAAAAGCGTGCGCAGAACGGAGTCATAGACGAACTATGCATAGACTGATCAAATTCTGATATTTATTTATTTTAAAAGAAATATGTGGATTTCACTCGCTTAGCGAATAAATTTTACATTGTCATTGGCGTGTTAATTAAACCACCTTGCAATTCCATTCACAAATGTAGATAATCATCTAGAATATTTTCTCTGAAATGTTGTTTTTTTATGCTTAGCATGTGATTTATAACAAAATGCACCATTAAAAGAGTGTTTTGAAAACTTAAATTTTTTACAAAATGTGTTCTCAGAATGCTGCAAATGCCATTTCAGAGACCCAAATTTTAAAAATTTTCCGGGGTACATGACCCCGCACCCCCTAGAAGGCTCGTGCCTTCGGCACTCGCCCCCCGAATATTTCGTCAAGTGTCCGCCACTGACTACTACTAGTTGCATGCTATTTACACTGAAAGCTAGCCAGCCGCCGATCTGATCTCGTTCTCGCTCGGAGTGAGAACGAGATGAGATCAGGGGCGCACATTCGAAACTTTTTTGGGGGCAGTGCTTTTCTGGGACCGACATTTTTATCAGTAGTGTCGAAGCTATGCACCTTCCCAGACCAGGATCTATCTAGAGGGGTTTGAAGGCATGCCGCTTAAGAGAATTTTGAAATTTGGATGCCCTGAAACACAATTTCCAGCACTCTCAGGCGAATATTTCGGTCAAAAAAGGCATGGTAAATTGATTGTCATTTTACGCTTTTTTCCATAAAAAATGAAAACTGACATATTTACCGAGCTCCTCCTCCACAGGCATTTATTTCCCAGCTTCTTTCTTTCATAAGGGGGTGCAAATAAATTAAGAACATCTGCGGCGGAGGTAGCGTACCGAGTTAAAGCTAGAGAAATCACATACTATACCTACTCAAATTAAATTTATCATGCTTGTATGAATCAACGCGGACGAATTAGGTGTAAAATTAAATATTTTAAAACTTTGTCAAAGTTATTTTGAAATTCCGTGAGCCAACACTATGGAGCACAGCCCTAAAACAAGTACTTTCTCAGGTATATGGAAACAGACCTCTATCGGGATACGAAAAATCCCGATTGAAGGCCAGATCTATAAAATCGGGATTTTTTCTTCATTATCGCGATCGAGGTCGCGTCGGGATTCGGGATTTTGAAGCGAAATCGGATAAATACCCGAGGAAATTGGAATGGTTGGATACTCTGGTCTCTGGATCAGTCTATTGGTAAGTTTAACGACAATCTCTCCTTAAACTCATTTCCTCATGATCAAGTTCCCAAAACCATCACACCGGACGGTCAAGACGGACCGAAAAGGTAGTCGGATCGACAATTCGGGACCGACTTTTTCACCGACTCTCAATTGTTGGGGGGGGGGGGGGTCACACACCCACACACCCCATAATGTGCGCCCCTGGATGAGATCGGCGGCTGGCTTTCAGACTAGTTGCTATTATCAAACCAAACGGGACAACCTAATTCGACCAAAGCAAGCATATATGTTTGTTTCTCACACAACACCAAAGATGTAGAGTATTAAAAAGAAATACAAGTATAACCTTCTCCTATAAGTCATATTTGCACGTATATATACACGTTACAACATGTTACATTTCTTTACATGAAATATCTCGAAAACGAAGCAAGAAAATCAAAAACTGCAAAAGATGTTACTTTGTCATTTTACGAGTTCTTTCAAATAGGAAAAATTTAGTTTTCGTCTCATATCATTCGTACCCAGGGTCTTATCTCCGCTCCCCGCCCACCCACGTGTCGCCTAAACGAATTTTATATCAGGGGAGGGGAAGTAAGCTTTAGTAAGCTGCACAATCAATGCTACAACACAAGTCCAGTTTTAATACTCGTATTCTAAAATCTGATATTAGATTTAGCCATTTAGGCGAACTATAAAGTTTAATAAAAAGAATGAAAAGCGCGATTCAAGAACTGTATTTACATGTACCTGAGCTTCTGTTGATAACAAATGCGAGTGAAAGGACGGCGGCAATCGGCTTGATGTTGTATAGTTGCAAACTTTGCCGAATCGCTTCTTTTAGTACTTTTCGCTGCGGTTATCGGAGCAGAGGCTGAAATGTCAATGCATTTTAGTGCAAGAGAAAGCGGTTTGGCTCTTTCACATGACCTGCAGATTAAACGAGGATTATACGAGGAAGAGCATCGTCGGAATAAAGCAGTTCAAAATTTGCCTTGCTGTACAAATTTTTAAGGTACTTCACATCACCAACACTGCGACAATTTCAAAGTCTAGTCGACACGAGTATCGACGGACGACGGTGCATTTAATAGACGATTGCTGTATCTTCTTCGGGCCGTCGGGGTTTCTTTACCTTTCGGATTCGATATGATCTTTGACAACGTACACCACAGAAGAAAGCACGAGATATGTTTTGTTTTAAACACTGAGTACGTTTGTTTTTTGTTGGTTTCATTTTAACAGATATTTTGCGATCAGACAGCCCGATCAGACGCCAGTCTGACGACGCCAGACGTAATATATTATTTGTATAAACAAAGGTGAAAACTTGTAATTGTGCCTTTGTCACTCCTCCCTGAGTATTTTTGAAATCGTTAATTAAAACCCCCCCAATTTTTAGGTGGCACGTGACCAGCCATAACCAGGGTCTTTCGCAGCGGTGGGCGAGGGCGGGGGAGCGGAGATAAGACCCTGGGTATGAGGTTGATCATTCATATGCACTTAACTCTTTTATGCCTGGTTTTCCAAGACGTCTCTTCTAGACGAGTAAAATCGTCTTGCGTTAGAGTAAAAAGATAAAGTTGTTCTACAACAACAATGCGAGTGAAACTAGGATGAATAGTGTTTAACTCTTTTATGCATTGCTTTTTGAAACGTCTTCCTTTGACGGGTAAAACCGTCTGACGTTGGACAGAGTAAAAAAGATAAAGTTGTCCCACACTCCCACAACAACAATGTGAGTGAAAGGGTTAAAGTGGTTCTCTTATGAAAATATTGTTGGTAATGTTTCAGCATAATCCTAAAGATATTATAAATGGTAGTTGGTAATTGTCCAAAGTTTCATTTCGAAATTTTCAAAAACAAAGTTGTATTTTACGTGCGAAGTTTGTATTTTGGAGTGCCACCATTAAATTGGCCGTATTTGAGAAGAATGAGTTGAAGAGAACTTATGACATCATAGACTAAACAAAAAAAACAAAAGATCATTGTTGTTGTCAACAAAAGGATAATTGTTGTTGTTCTATGACGTCATAAGCTTCCTCGACTCATTCTTCTCAAGCTCGGCCACTTTAATGGCGGTGCTCCAAAATACAAACTTCACACGTAAAATATCACCTTTTCTTCAACGAATTTTGAAGTGAAACTTTGCACGATTACCAACTACCAAAACATCTTTGGAATTATGCAGAAACATTGCCAACAATATTTTCATCAGAGAACCACTTTAATGAGTTTATTGTTTCTTGATTTCTAATTAGGCTACATATCACACATGTCTGGGGATGGTCGTATTACAAAATTGGGCAACATTTCCAATCAAGACTTACCCGTATGGGTCAATGTATTTGGCGTCGTTAAATTTATCAGGAAACCGACCCCAACCAGAGGAAGCGACAAGTCGTTGTTCCTAACGCTTGTCGATCCAACATTGTACGAGAATGAAGCTAGCCTCAAGTGTTTAATCTTTGAGAGGCACGACGAGAAATTTCCAATAATACATAACATTGGAGACGTGGTAAAGTTCACTTCGTTAAAGATAGCTGTTTACAACCAGAAACCACAAGGGTTAGGCCGTAGTAAGGCTGGCTTTTCATGGTACGTGGAATTCCTTTTTGTAGTAATATAAACGCATAATAAACCTACACGTAATATACATTACATATACAGGGGCGAGATATGGGTAGAAACGTACAGCATATCTTCTTACCTAGAATTACCAATAATCCTTAATTGCCAAATCCCTTTAAATAGACAATAACCGTTAATTATAGCGGCCCTTACTCGAGTTCAGCCCTACTCCTAGCCATAATCTTACCTATACAGTAATTCTGACACTAAACCCACCCTTAACGCGTTCCTGTCCGAAGACTTCCCCAGAGGTGAATAAAATCGTCTGGCATTAGCCAGACTAAAATACCAAAGACCGATTCGGACAGGAAAGAGTTGGGAGACTGTGGCAATGACAACTATTGCATGGTTTGCAATCGAAAACAATGAAAACTGAGGAGCCGTTGGCGTTTGTTTACTTTACATGTTAAATTGACTAATCACAATCCTCGGCCGTCAGCGGCCTACAGCTAGGCTCTCCCTTTTCCTCCCCCCCCCCCCCCCCTTCCCCTCCCTCTTTCCAACAAGGCTCTCGCCCTCCCCCAAGAGCATAGGGTAAATTTACAAACATACTGAAATATCTCAATAACGAAGAAAGGAAACAAAGAACCTCAAAAGATGTTACTTTGTCATTTTACGTGTTCTTTCAAATAAGACAGACTTAATTTTCATAGCCACTTTAAATGTTCGCTCCTAACCCACTTTAAAGTTGAAAAACCCCCGGGAAAACCCAACAAACAACATTTATTAGGCGCCCCAAATGAGCGGAGTCCGTTAACCCCGACTGGCTAGTTAGACAGTGCCCGAGATCCCTCTTTCTCCCTATGCAAGTCAGATCTTGAGAAAGTCCTTAATCTCTTTGGTAGGATAACATTCGATGGTCGACGTAACGTGCCAGTCGTGCCGCGTTTCTCACCAATATCACCGCCATCGTTTGACGAGACGGACAAAAAGACCGTCGAAGAACTGAGATTGTGGGCGGCGTCTGTGAGCTTTTTGTCTTCGACCGAATCACGCCGCTCAGTCGATCAAATTACTGGCGATGACTTTTATTTCGACCTACTGTGTCAGGTCGTACATGTTACCGACTGGGTCTCTACGAACACTAGCAGCTTCCTCGCGGTACACGTTTGGGATGGAACGTGTCCCGTCCTCGCAGGGATAGCGTCCGAGAATGACGACTCTTTTATGACGGCAACGAAATGGGATGGCAAGGTGCTGGGCAAGTGCGTCAAGATCTACGTGTTTCGAAACGACTGCGATCCTGTGGTCTCTGTAAACCCGGGCGACTACGTTATCATCAATAATTTGCATTTGACATCAAAGGAAGAAGCCGTGGGAGAAAAGGCAGCTGGAGAAAAAACCGTGGAGGAAAAAGCCGTTGGAGAAGTCGTGGCACAGGAATTCATAGCGAAACAGGTACCTCTGCAATAATTACAGTCAAGCAATAGGCGAGTTTCAGGGTGTTGCGCGCGCATCATTTTTCAAAAAGACTGGCAAGCTCCACTCAAAGTAAACATACTGTTTAAAATCAACTAAGTATAGATACAGTTTCTGGATGTTTAACACTGTTATTCTGCTGTTGTTGGCTCGCAAGCAAGTCTGTTTGCCATTGCTTACTTTGTGGGGAGCCCGCCAATTCCTTTGCGAAATGATGCGCCTGCAATACCGTGAAATTCGCCTATTGTTGTGTTGTGTTGTGTTGTGCCGTGCCGTACCCTGGGTGTCAGGTGACCAGCCCATGCCAGGGCCATTTTTGCCGACGTGGAGGCAAAATGCCCTGGATACGAGGTTGCTATGTTTCAACCAACTATGGAACCCTTTTCCTTACTATGGAACTCTGTACTAATTAAGCCTGCATGTTCTATACCTAGAAAATACCACTTCTGGAGCTCCACGGCGGTCGAACGTTTGGACGAGGAATAACAGTACTAAGCGAAGACGACCCAGACGTCAAGCATCTCGTTGGTCGAATTGAGGCGGTGCCCTTGCCACCTGTTCCTGATAATGGAAACCCAACACCAAACGGGCAATCAAAAAATCAAAAGCCATCAAATCCCGGAGTAGGGGTCTTGGAAAATAGAACACCAGCGTCGCCGGTGCAGAACGTCGCTGGAAATCCAAGGCCTGCGGTTGGAGGCATGATGGCCCCCAGGCGCATGGGCGGTGTAAGCTCGATAAGAACCATGAGACTGTCTGGCAGCGTACCTAGGATTTTCATCTGCCGCCCTGTACTACACATGTTTCTACCAAAAACGCCTTCGGAGTTTGTGAGATATTTATGTCGGCCGTGCGGGAAAATTTTCGACCTCGACGAAATCTCAGATGAGTTTGACGGGCGGATTGCGCGCAGTTGCCAGAACGTGAACTGCAACAAACCACTGGTCATGTCCTTATTCTTCACATTGATACTGCGGGACGCCACGGGGATGATTGATGTGAGCGTTTTCGATAACGAAGCCAAGGACTTCCTTCGTAACATTGATCCCGTCGCGCTCGCCACTGACGAACGTGTACAGCAGTCGGTGTACGACGCCATGAAAGATTTACGCATGGGCAAGGTCAAGCTGGAGTATGTGATCGAGTCTTTTTACTCTCGGAAAAACGAAGTGGGTCGGCGACCGATCGCATACCGTCTCAAGAAAACGCGAGTTCTTTAAAGTGGCTATGAAACGAAAATTAAGTCTGTCTTATTTGAAAGAACGCTTAAGTTAAAATGATAGAGTAACATCTTTTGCAGTTTTTCGTTTCCTTGCTTCATTGTGGAGTTATTTCAGTTTGTTTGATACGCAAATTAAACATTTTGACGTCACACGTGCATAATGAGTTATCGAAAAAAGTTATATATTTTTTGATATTGTCAACTATAATCACTTGAAAATCTACATGTTTAGTGTTCTGGGCGAAACACACTCACATGCTTCCTTCGAATTCATTTGGTTTGATAATAGCGAAGATATAGAACTTTTTTCGATAACTCATTATGCACATGTGACGACGTCAAGATGTTTAATTTGCATATCAAACTGAAATATCTGAAGAACGAAGCAAGGAAACGAAAAACTGGAAAAGATGTTACTCTATCATTTTAAGCGTTCTTTCGAATAAGACAGACTTAAAGACAGGTACTTTAAGGTCGATACCAGGGTCGAAATAAGGATAGATGTGCACCTGCTAGCTGTTAGTACAGCGGAAAACCCGTTAGGGATGATCCAGTGTCAGATTAACGTGTAAGCTAGGCTGCACCCGGTTTGTGACTAGATGGAGTTTACATGACATTATAAGATAATCTCAGACTAGTAATTCTCAAAAAAGTGAGCCCGAACCATTATTGTGCGTTGGCCCTTAAGGGGTGTTTACACGAGGCCGGCCTGAACTCAGACGGGCCTGAATTTTGCAGTACAGGTTTTGTTTACATGGGGCTGGCCTTGAAACTATATAGGCTTGGTTTCACTGTTGCTTCAAGATTTATGTCAATTGCCCTACAGGTCGTGACCGCCGGAGAATCATTATTTTATGTGGATTTGACGCCAATCTCATTTAAAACACCGTATTGAATTTGAGAGGTGAAAGTGCTTCAGTTCGGTCTACCGGGCGACCTGAGATTAGGCCGGCGTGAGCTGAATGTCAGGTCGGACTCATGAAAACAATCTATAGTAAAAAGTAGTACAACCGAACAGAGTTGGGGCCGGCCTCATGTAAACACCCCCCTTAGATGGCTGTTGAACAGTAAAGACCTACTTATAATATGCACGAGTTTTCTAATTGGCTACTATAAGTAACCAATCACACTGTCGATTATCAATTCGTTCCCATGCTTCTTACTGATTAGGGGAAGGTGTTGGGTTAGGTTATCTAAACCAATCAGAAGCCTTCTTAGTATATAGGTGATGATCTCTGTTAAAGTGCCTATGTCATCCTCAGGGACGTTACATATTTATACTAATTGGAACACTCTGAGAAAATTTGTAATATATCTTCTCAGGCGAAAATTTCATCTTCATGGATTTTTTTGCCGTTTAAGTTGACGGAAGTGACGTCGAAAGAGGAATTTGTCTATATGAAAACCACTTTACAGATTCCTCTTCTGACATCACTTCCGTCAACGTTAACGGCAAAAAATCCATGAAGATGACATTTTCGCCTGAGAAGATATATTACAAATCTTCCCAGAATGGTCCAATTAGTATAAATATGTAAAGTCCCTGAGGATGACATAGGCTCTTTAAATCATGTTTCGCTAATTAGGGTTAAGATTAGAGTTGAGGTTAAGATTATGGTTGAGGTTGGGGTTAGGATTATGATTGGTTTAGCGAGACGTGAATCATAGTCATTCAAAATCTGAGCTGGAAACTCGGATAAACTCTTTGTTCTATATATCTTTTTGATCTGTCTATAATTTTGTGATCTGTGCACGGTCATTGAACCCATTGTATTTTAGTATAATGAGCGAATTATCCAATAGCAACGTTTCAGTCCACTTCAATCACTCAATCGTGCTATTTAAATATTAATAAACCTAAAACAAAGGATGTGCACGGTGTAAGGTACGGTTCAACATAAAATCACAAGTCATTATAGGCGCTTTGAAGCTAGTTTGCCGAGTTTCCAGACCATCTCTCTATTGACTATGCATGAATCAACAACACCATGTCATTGTTTGCGAGCCCTACGCTGTACTGAAATCTAGCAGGTGCACATTTGTCCGTATCTCGACCATGAGACTCATCTAGTGCAAACCGTTCATTAATCCATAATTTATACACATTTATATCCATAGCTCGTGTGCTGGAGTCACATTCTTGGAAATAGGCGATCGACGTACACTAAGAGGTCACGTCATTTCAATTTTCTTTAAATAGCAGGTAAATAATTCTAACACTATAAAACGGATATATAGGGTGGTGCTTCGATTCTGAGTTTGGATTTTCAAAGCTTACTCCGATTTACTGATCTCTATATTGACCCTTTTAATAAGTATATAGAACACGCAATTTTCACACTATGACGTCATTTTCTTTTCAATTTTTCTTTTGAATTGTTCTTAACGTGGCTCCCTACAGTAATTTCAATAGGGGACTGGTGACTAGAAATAGTATCGCTACGCATGCGTAAATAGCGATCTTGTCGATTCGAAATTCTATGACCGCGTCGACATAGATGTAGACTTGTAGACGTTTTCTTCGGTGAATTTTGCTAAAATTTTGTAAATAAGTAGTTTATAAAAAGTTCTAAAATATATATAATTTTAAAAAATTTTCAGAAGACAGAACTTTTTTAAATCGATAATTTTTATAGCGAAAAATCTGTCTATACAACCCTCTCTGATTTTGTGCATGGATATTCTCCACAACAGTATCTATCTGGCATCTCAGCAATTTTTAAAAAATTTCACCGAAGCAAACTGAAGACTTGCCGCTTCAATTATGCAATATTTGAAAATATACCAAAGTTCCAACGTCATTATTACCATGGTAACAGCAAATAATTGAATTTTTTAATAGATATTTTATATCTGCGATAGTTCTGCTATAGTAAGGTGTACTTAGTATTTATCTAACAAATTTTTTAACTTGTGAATAACATTAGATAATGAGCGTATGAAATAGCGCAACCTTAATTAAAGTGGTTCTCTGACGAAAATATTGTTGGGAATGTTTTTGCATAATCCCAAAGATGTTTTCGTAGTTGGGAATCGTGCAAAGTTTCATTTCAAAATTCGTTGAAGAAAAGGTTATATTTTACGTATGAAGTTTGTATTTTGGAGGGCCGCCATTAAAGTGGCCGAGCTTGAGAAGAATGGGGTCGAGGAAGCTTACGACGTCATAGGGGGCTTTCCATTTACACGGTTAGAACGGTCAGTCCGGTTAAATGGAACACGATTCGTTTGAGACTTAGGACGGTCAGACTGGAAAAATTGGTCCTAATCAAAAGCAAGTCCATTCTGGCCGGACTGACCTGTCTAACCTTGTCAATTGGAAACCGCCCATAGACTCAATAACAATAATGACCCTTTTGTCGGCAACAACAATGATATATTTTGTTTTTGCTGAGTCTTTTTTAAAAGGCCCTTTTAAAAACAACGTAAGTTGAAAGGCTTACCGTGCATTAATAAATTTAAATCAATCAAATCAATCAATCAGTCTATGACGTCATAAGTTCTCCTCAACTCATTCTTCTCAAACACGGCCAATTGAATGGGGGCACTCCAAAATGTAAAATTCGCACGAAAAATACAACATTGTTTTTGAGAATTTCGAAATGAAACTTTGCACAATTACCAAGTACCATAATATCTTTAGGATTATGCAGAAACATTACTAGCAATATTTTCCATCAGAGAACCACTTTAATTTCGGTCATTGTTTTATTAGCTTTTGTATAATTTCAATAGAATTTAAAAAGCTGAAAATGACGTCATTGGCGGAAAACGACGTATATGTACTCTGTACTTTTTAAAATGGTGGGTGCATGGCAAATCCATATAAACAAAACTATTACCATTCATTATTTGGTCCACTAAACGTCGGTACTTTGAAGTTGACACCCAACATGGCGACTTTGACGTCACCTGCAAAGAGCCCAATAGGTTGACTCAGTCAACCATTGCCCAAAAAAGTGAAGCCAAACGTGGCGGCCTTTTTGGATATCAGTTTCAGACCTCTGCGTGCTCTTTTAGACGTCAATTTCAGGCCTCTACGGCATTTTAGTGTTTTTGTCTTCAATAATTTATTACATTTAACATAAAACACCATGAAAAAAAATAGTGGTAACACAAGTTACTTTGAACGTGGATTGTAAAAAGACTGGATAGGAAGGAACCTTAATAGCTAGTCATCTGGGACGTTTTGAGCCTTTTGATTGGTTAAATCGCATTCACACAGTTTGCAAAATTGTTGAAACCTAGAACCCCGCGGAAAAAAACTCGAGGCACAGCCGCACAGGAGAAAACTAGTTGAAAGTTGTGATGTCACGAATGGCTTGAGTATGCTTATTTTACTGAGGTTTTAAAGTGCATTTTTCTTCAAATTCATCATATTCTCGCATTCAGATGACTATGTTGACGTCGTTTCAAGTAATATATCATATAGACGAGAAGCCGTTTATTATCTGATTCGCAAAAAAACAAGAAGTGTGTTAAAAACGCGCCGAGATTTTTAGCTGGCTTCGAGGTGTTTCTAAATCAGATAATAAACGGCTTTCGAGTGTATGGTATAGCTTCTCAAACAAACCAGCATTTAAAGAGAAATATGAGGTAAAACTTAATTTATGGGCGTTTATTACCACATTTTACAACAACGTCTCGATAACTGATTTCCATTATGTTTTCCTCGTGCATTACTAATGAGTTTGAGAAATAGTTTTATCGCCTTACAGACCTGCCCAAGCCACAATCGAGTGTTCGAGGTGAACGTTGTTGATCTTTGTTTTGATGTGTTCTGTGTTGCTTCAAAGAAACTGGGCAAAATAGTACTTTGTTTGTTTTGCTTGGAATTTGCGATACATATTTTAACTAGTATAAACCGTGATATTTTCTTTTAAAATGCATAATAATAGACGGGCATTTTATCGTATGTGGCTTTGTTGTATTTACAGGCAGTTCGATGATCATTTTAAGCTGTATTAATCCTAAACTCTGAACATAGTAGGTTTTTTTTAAACTTATCGATTTCAACCAGGTTATCATGCTCACGCCATCAAGTTTCCTACGCAGTCTTTTTACTATCCATGGTTTGAAGAATAAACATAGAATAGAATAGAAACTTTATTTATGTGTCAACATAATTCTAGCATTATACATGCTAATTGGGGACACAATTTTCGAGAAGTTTTAAAAATCCTCTGTAATCTGACCTATATTTTCTTTGACTGATATTAAACTCTCAGGCGGCCTTGTAGATTAACTAAGCTCTAACTGAAACGGCTGACAATTGCTGGGATTGAAATAGGACTTAAATCAGTAGCTATTCATATTTTCGTTGCAACTCACTTGGTGAAAAAAACTCAATTCCATTGATAAAGCATGCATTGAAGACATTCATGTTCTGTTAACATAAACTATACCAAAATAAATGTTAAAATAAGAACTTCATTGTCTTGAGTTTTTAATGCTGTATCAATCATAATGTTAAAATACTTATCAATATATATATAATTGTCGGTTGTTTGCTGTACAAGCTGTGTTAGTTGGTAATACTCAGAAAAACTCTGAGCTCTAAGCGGGACTCGAACCCGCAACCTTCTGAATGCTAGCCAGACGCTCTAACCATAGACCTTATCAGTTAAAAAATGGCCGCCGAATTAGACTTCTTTTATGTGGATATAAATTAGCCCTTATGACGTCGTTTTAAAGTAAAAATTCTTTTGAATTTCACACATGAAAACGAGTTCATAAGGGCTAATTTATATGTATATAAAAGAATTCTAATTCGGCGGCCATTTTTGAATAAGGTCTATTGGGCCACTATAACTCAGATAGCAGAGCAAGGTTAACGTTATTTAAGGTAATTATACCTTAGACTGTGCCCAGTCCTTCGGGAACGAGTCTTAACCGCTCGACAATTCCACAAAATGTTTTGTGTCAGTCAACTTGTCTTGTGCGTGTCTTGGGCTAAAGACTTCTTTCGATTGTTTATGAGCTGATGAAATCGTTTGAAATTTGCATCTTTTTTTCGGGTGTGTGGAATTAACAACAAACCCTAAGCATAGAAATAAAAAATTGGCAATACTATCATTTCTACCATATCGATCACGATGCGACGATTTTTACACATTTTCACTATTTATTTTAATAATAATAAGCAAAGAAATAGGTATAGCTACTGTTGCAGGGACGTAGGAAGCGGTGGAGGGGGGGGGGGGGGGGGGGGGGGGCATAGGTGGTGTGTGCCCACTTGCAACTTTGTCTTAAAGTGCCCTTTTAGCAAAAGAAATGTGCCCTTTTTATGATGAAACATGTGTCCAGTGTCTTTTTGTAGCATGCACCAAACAAAATACCCTTTTGAAGCTGTGCCTCTCCAGCATCAACTTGCTTCCTACGCCTCTGTTGTATACTGTTGAAAACTAAAAAAATCAAATTACTGAGGTTTCGTTAAAGTGTATATGACATGAAAATTGACATCGGCTTTTAATTGTTTTTGAAAGAACATTTAAAATAATGGAAAATGGCTTTTACATGCCTTTTAGATCTTATCCCATTATTGAGTTTTCAACTACAAAATTTCAGCTATGACGTCATTAGTTGCGCATAGCATAAAATGGAAAATCAACTATATCTTCTCATTAGTTACACTAAACTGGCTCAAACTACTCAGAAGTACGGTAGGGTCTAGAATGAATACGTCGGCAAAGTTTAAGTCAGTTTGGTCAAACCAATGAGAAGATATAGTTAATACATTTTCCATTATATGCTATGCGCAAACTGTCATAGCTGAAATGTTGTAGTCACTATTAAAACTCAAGAATGAGATGAGATCTAAAGCCCTAATCAAACGAGAACGCAAGTCATCGCAAGTTGGCAGTCAGAATTTCTGTGGCGGTCGTTCGAACACCCAAATTAACAAAATAAAGGTTTCATGAGTGTTTTAAACTGACAAGTTTTAACTTTGTCACGGTACATGTATTTTCGGGAAATTATTCAGAGCGGCTGGCTGAGATAGCGTGACTGCCAACTTGCGATGACTTGCGTTTGATTAGGGCTTAAAAGGCATGCAAAAGCCATTTTCCATTATTTTAAATGTTCTTTCAACTGAAAACAATAATAAAAAACGGGGGTGAATTTTCATGTCATGTGCACTTTAACTTGACTCGAACTTGACTCCGAGGGGTAAATCACTCCAAAAAATCTCGAACACCTTGAAGAATCCAAAAATCTCAAAAAATCCGAAAAAACTCAAAAAAATCTCAAAAAATCCGAAAAAGATCTAAGAAAAATTTCAGGAAAATCCCAAAATTCTCAAAAAAATCCCAGAAATCGCCAAAAAATCCGACGGGATTATGGAAATCCAAAAAATCTCGTTCGCTATTTCGGTGGTGATTCGCCCCTCGCTTGACTCGTGCTTGACTCGGTCAATCCTACCTGAAATTTACATTAATCTGCCAGTCGCTTCCTTCTTTTTTCTCTCCCTTACCCTAACCGTGAACGGCGGTCTATTACCAGAAGCCTATTTGCATCGTCTTGATATATACTGGCCTGTTTATATGATCCCGGGGTACCGGGATGTCCTGGTTGCCCGGGATAAATTTCATCGCTTGTTAATTATATGGAGTAAACAAAGTGCACGCTCGTCCCAGCGCGGGAATTTAAGAAAATGAAGCAAAAAAAGAAAAAAACTCACCCTAACTCTACTATGTTAGAAGTGATTTCACTTTTATTCAGTGTTTTGTCTCTAGACCTGACCGTTTAGACGAAATTGTGATCGTAATATTCAAAATTACAAGCATTGCTGTTCAGCAAACTTCATCCCGGTTTACTGGGATATTGCGTTTATATATGGACAAACATTTGTCCCGCCTGGCCGACATCCCGGTCAAGCGGGACGTCCCGGTCTCCATATGAACGTAACTCGGAAAACAACAGTAAATTATCTACAAGCCGAGATCCCAGTACACCGAGAAATCCTGGTGTAACATCCCGGTATAGCTATAGATATCGTCATCATCAAGTTTATATACCCTAGATTGGGGTATCGAAAAGTTGGATCATGACAGTAACTTATTAAGTTACGTTCGAAAATATTTTAAGTATATAGGTTAAGAACCTTACCCGAAGTTTATTAGCGATATATAAACTAAGTTTATATACTAACTGAGGTTCTTAAGTTATTTATAACATGAGCAAAGAGGTTTTCTAAATAATTCAATAGGAAAGGAACTTGTGACGAGGTTCTATTGTTATTACGGTTTATATAAGGTATACATCAAAGAAAACCGACTTGATCATATTATAAGTAATTATAGAGCGTTTTCATCTGACGTCACGGCGGCCATATTGGTTTACCAAAACAATGAAATGGCGGCCATATTGGTGAACGGTATGGGAATTAGCTCTTTCTTATTCAAATATTTCGTATTGTTTCACCACCCCAATGGGGCCACCGATCACGTGAGTGAAAACGCTCTATAGGATTATAACCGTATGGATCGTTTTCACTCACGTGATCGGTGGCACCGTTGAGAATAAAGTTAATTCCCTTAGGAACCATTATGGCCGCTGTTCGGTACACCAATATGACCGCCGTAACGTGAGATGAAAACCAAGAATAAACTATGTCGGTCACTTAAATTCAAAATATTGACATGATATTATTGATACTCAAGAGTTGTACGTTTACGTTGGAAAATGCCGTAAGCTTGCGTTGTGCTAGGTTGTACATGCATGTATATATACAAATCGATCTAATTCTATTTTCCAATAGATCGTTTTCACTCACGTGATCGGTGGCCTCATTGGGGCGGTGAAACAATACGAAATATTTGAATAAGAATAGAGCTAAATTCACATAGGATAAAGATGGTACACCAATATATGACCGCCATTTCATTGTTTTGGTACATCAATTATTATTATATAGCGTGCTATCGGATATGAGCTTTGCGTAATCTGATTGGTTCCCTACTACCAGGCTATCAGCTCATATCCTGCTAGTAGAGGAAAAACAAGATGGCGGCATGTTTTTTTAAACTGCCGAAAAGAGTTGAAATTGACGGATTTTTATACAGAAAAACATCAACACCCTCAAACCAATGTATAAAAAAACAACATTGTGTTAAAATACTAACAAATACACAATTTAGCATATCAAATGGTAAAATTCACCTAAAAATTACGTCTTTTTACTTATAAAACACGACTAAATTAGCGAGTTGATATTAATTTGTTGCCAAACAAAGAAACTCACGGTTAAAATCAAGCTTATACAACACACATTTCGTAGGAGATCACCAGTAAAGAGAATTTTTTTATTTAGATAACCATTTGGAGTAGTAAAAATCATGTTCTTTTTCAAAAACAACAAACTAAGTAATTTAGTTTCACTGCCGAAGGTGTTTCAGTTTCATTTTTGCATGAAATCAAAACCTTTTTCACGACAGCAACGCTAATATAAACAACTGACCCACCTTTTGACTTCATAAAGATACCTTTTAATCTTTTTTTTTTATCTGCTTAACACATTTTTTGCCTCTCGAGCAACATTTATGCAACATTTCAAAGCTGTTTGCCCAACAGCTCTGCAGCGAGAAACTCTGTGTGAATGCATCATTACGCATGGCGGAAGTATTAGTTGCCTATGCCGGAAATTTGCCGTTTGAAACATTTCGCTCTAATTTTGTCTCTTGTACAGTGCTTGGCTATATAATAAAACAGTTATACCATTCGCTCTCGTCGTATACGAACTAATAGCCAACTCGGCGAAGCGCCTCGTTGGCTATGAGCTCATATACTACTCGAGCTGATGGTATAACTGTTAAATATTGCCGCCGTGACGTCAGATGAAAACGATCTATAGGCCATTTGCACGTTGACGTACGATAGCGCTGGGTGACTAGCTACAACTACCAGAATATTTTGTCAGTATATTCTAGGGTTGCGGCTAAAGGGATGACTCAAAGGACCCGTCCAGTTATTTGGCGGCTTTTCCAAAATATGTCGCCAAATATGTTTTTTTCCAAATTTATCGTCAATTTTCAGTGACTATCAAGATTTTAGCAATCTTTTTGATAAAATGATACCCTAACCACAATATAAACCTTAACCCTAATCAGAAATCTGGTTTACCCCCTAGCTTTTGTAAAAATATACAGTTGGAAAAGCCGAGAAAGGACTGGACGGGTTCCTTTGAGTCATCCCTTTTAGCCGAAACCCTAGAATACTGGCAAAGCATTCTGGTAGTTGTAGTCACCCAACGCCATCATATCTTACGTCATCGTGCAAGTGGTCTTTTGCCTGACCACCATCTGGAAATAGTATAATGGAAATGGAATCTCAATGATGAAACCTAAGAATATATTTTAAGACTTTTTGCTTGGGATATTTCATTTCCTGTATATAGACCGTACAGATTAGTGCTCCTCCCTCGGCCCCAAATGAATGTACAAGCCCACAGGCCTTTGCAGCATTCAATATTTTCGCCTCTAACTTCTCTTGCTGAAAAGCTCTGTGCGGTCATAATTTTCCTCAGGTTTGGCGACAAACTTTGGAATATGTATACTGTTTACTCGTGTTGCTCGAGGATCATCAAGTATACACCCCTACCTATTTGGAGTCGTGCATATTACCCTGCTAGATCATTCAAGTATACATCTAGATCTCCCAAGATTTTAAATCAAATATTTTGTAAATGTTTACGTGTAATGTTACGTGTTTTCTATTTATCTCATTATCTGCATGTTACTCAGCTAGATCATTCAAGTATACACCTAGATCTCCCAAGTTTTTAAATCAAATATTTTTTTATCTCATTTAACCACATTCAAGTCATGAAGAAATAGCACTAGTGCTCGAATTGGTTATCAGTTGAGTTGTGGTTGTTTTTCATTGACGATTCTGTTTGCCAGCCTTTTTCAGTACACTGCTGGCCCTTTCTCGTGACCTCCACTGTCCTCCTGCACATGCATCGTAGACTCATTTACTATATAGATGTGCTAGCAGTGGCGTAGGACGCAAGTTGATCTTGGAGGGGCCCAGCTTCAAAGGGGAACTTTGTTCAAGGACTTCAAAAGGACACTTGAAACTGACACGTTTTATCATAAAAAGGGTACTTTTCCGTTGCAAAAAGAGCACTTCATGACAAAGTTGGGGGGAGGGGGGCGCACCACAGCGAGCCCATGCCAGACAAATAGTACGAACAAGCAATAACAAGTTGTATATAAGTAAAATTGTAGTAATAAACAAAACTAACTAAAAAAATATTAAAGTTTGCTTACCGTGTAGGTGATGTTGTTTTTATGAAGTCGTGATTTGAAGAATGAGAGGATGAATGCACAATAGAACGACTTCATAACAACATCAGCTACACGGTATACGCAAACTTTAATATTTTTTTAGTTAGTTTTGTTTATTACTATAATTTTACTTATATCCTCACTAGTGGACAATATCGATGACGACATTTACCACTTTTTGCATTGAATCTATGTAATAAAAAGAAAATTACACGGTCCGTGGCTTGAAGATATGAATTTTCTCTCCTTTAATACGCTCATTCGTAAAATATTGTTCTCACTCGATATCATCGCACGGAGATAAGACCCTGGGTACGAGGATGGCCCCTAGCCTGGTACCCTGGCCCAATTTCAAAAGAAATATGGGCCAGGTAACCACTAATCTCATTCTCGCGTCATCAGGGCTAAATCCACTTATGACGATTGCAGTTTTACTCATAGCCACTAAAAATGCGCGAAATTTTAACCAATAGGAAAGCAGAAGTCTTTAGTGGTTACCTGACCCATATTCTTTGATTGGGCCAGGGTACCAGGCTAGATGGCCCCAAGCCTCCAGCGCTAGAATCTTTAAGCCCACAGTTCTTTGCGGCATTCAATTTTTTGCCAATTTGGGTTTTTGGCCTTTTCACCTTTCTTGCTGAAAAGCTCTGTGCGGTCGTAATCTTTCTCAGGTTTATCGACAACTTTGGAATTGTTCAGTCGTGTTGGTCGAGCAAGGAATATAAAGGTAAAAAACCTAGTTCTGTTCTGTTATTGTAACTGTAATTACTATGCGCTATGTTTGCTGGAATTGTTTGTTTGCCGCGGCGATATTTTTCTTGTTCATGACAATGATGACAATTTTCTTGGACCGCTTCGTGGCTTTTACCGGCAGATTTTCCGTGGGAACGCCACCAGTTTTGAAAACATTTTTTTTTGGGTCTACAAGATTAAACCACAGTGGATTACACCAGGCCGGGGATGAACAATGAATAATGTATATAAAGCTTAATCCCTCTTTGTATTAACTAGTCGAGGAGGAGACTACACAATTGTTTAATTTACATTTCAAACAAACAGAAATATCTCAACAACAAAGCAAGGAAACGAAAAACTGCAAAAGATGTTACTCTATCATTTTAAGTGTTCTTTCAAATAAGACAAACTTAATTTTCGTTTCATGTGCACTTTAAGTCTGTCAATGGGACCACCCACTCTATGTAGCGGGCCACTGACCCCACAATTTGTGAGTACGACTGACCCAGCAATGTTCTATAGGTATCACCTCACCCGCTTTTATTAAATGCTTTTTTGAAACACCCTTTGTATCCTTCTTTTCTTCGTGCTCCATTTCGTTTCGTTTAAATAAACAAAAGCAAAATACTATTTGTTTGAGAGTTTATAGTTTTCTTCGTCGCTAGTCACCAGTGTCCAACTATTCTTACTGCGTGACACCGTACCAAACATATATATATATATATATATATACAAAGTATGAAGTATAGTTTTACCTTAAAGTCTTCGCGACCAGAGGTTTCACCCTAAACGGGATCATCAGGCGACTGATGACCGTTTAGGGTGAAACCTCTGGTCGCGAAGACTTTAAGGTAAAACTATACTTCATACTTTGTATTTTGCTCTATCTATATCTGGTATTGAGCACTCTCTAACATTTCGTGAACCAAAACTCACTTATATATATGTATAAACTATTTCCCAGATTTCGTCTCCCTCACTTTTTCTACACGCGGGTAAAGTGGACTACACGTATGTCGAGATTAGCACCCTCATTATGCAGGTCTATAAAATTTTGAAATTTAAAAATCCTTGCATTTTGTGGGGAGATTTCTTACTGTATCAAAGATTATAAAATGTCATATAATATACAGAGCAATGGATTAATGCTTCCTATCTCCTACCAGCTACTCCCCCACTCTTCCCCCTCACCTTCCAAGCAGTTTCTCTTAACCCTCCCTCCTTTCCACTCACTAATCCCAAGGAGTTTCTCATTGCATTTACTTTGAGAAGAATTACAAAATTGTTTTAGAGAAACGTGGAGGGCGCTGGAGCCCCACTTCCTACCACTATACCTTTACCACTGCTCCCCTCATGCACTAAATTTGTTAACGACCAGGTTCGCTGTTATTTCTTAACTAGTGGCCAGTGAAATATATAGTCCAGAATTCACCCTGTATGCTGATTTTGTAAAGTTCCATGATGGCCTTATAAACACATTTTTGACAGATACAAACGTTTATCAGCTAGTAGTGTATATATGAAGGTTTCTGATTGGCTTAGATCACCTACCCTAAAAAACCACTAATCCCAATCAGTAATAAGCATCTTGGAGCACTTATTATAGCCAATCAGAAAACTCATTAATTTATATTTATTATTTGGTACAGTAGATCTTAACCCCATAAAGTGCATGTTGATGTGTTCAACAAAAATCACAGCTTTTTATAACAATAATAACTAGAGGGCAGTCAGAGACTGTATATACCACTGCCAGGGGGTTATTAGAGATGTTTAAAAAGAAAAGGAGCCATCCCGTTAAGGTGCAAGCAATAGGGGGGAAAATGTCAGAAATCTTCTTTTTTTTTCTTCCTTTTTTTCAAATTTTAAACTAGTGCAACATTATCTGTCAGTGACAAAAATTTCAAATTCAGAAATGTTTTTCTTCCAGGCGAAAAACGATTTTTTTACTTCAAGAGGCGGGACTAATTCACGGAAACCTTCCAGACGCTTTTTCTCCGCTCAATTTTTCGCCAAAATTTGTGTTTTTCAACCGTTATTCGCTGAAACTTTTGACAGTTACTAAGTACATACTCTTCTACAAAAGCGTGCCGGCGATTTTTTATTAGTTGCATAATTTTGAATTAACAAGTTGTGAAATATATTGTGATTACAACGTAAATCGTTAATAAAAACCGAATGAAACAGAATTTCAAAACACGCCGACACGTTTTTATAGATAATTTATCAGTGATTACAATATTAATTTCAAAACTCTAAATTAAATTCCAAAGAACTTTAAACTCTGAAGCCAACAACTTTATTTTTTCTTTCGGTAAATACAGCGGATAACCATTATATTTTTCATAATTTTAGATTTTATAATCGTATTCCATGGTTAATTGGCTTTTATTATATGGCTGGGCTTGTTTTCGGGTCATTACGCCAAACGGTGCACGCTGATTGGTTGCTGAGAGGTCAGGTCCGGAAAAAGCCGTAATGCCCTCTCGGCCCTGTGAGAGGGCATTACGTCCTTTTTAATGACCTGCAAGTTTTGGCGGGAAAATTACTGAGTTGATTTGAGTGAAAATAAAAGCGAACTAGATATATTCGTTGAAAATTTTTGAACAATAATACGTCCTGAAACATTAGTGTTTCTTTTTATAAAAACTTCTTATTTAAAAGCGCGAAAAATAAAAGCCTAACAGGTGTAAACATGAAGCGAAACGAACAAGCTCAAAAGTAAGAACTAAGGTGAACAGCGACACCTGATCAACGTAGAACTAAAAACAGATAAGAAAACAAACCAAAAGCCATATAATAAAAGGCTTATTAACCTCGTTTTCTCGGTCTGCACGGGAACGTATTTGCCCTCGGCTTCTCTCGCACAAACCTCGCTCCTACGTCGCTCGGTCTGTACGAAAACCTCCGGCAAATACTTTCCCGTACAGACCTCGAACTCGGTTAATAAGCCTTCATTAAATTGGTATATGATACGTTGAGATCACGTTAATAGCGGCGCGATGCCAGCTATTTTACGAAACAATACCGGATAACCCTATTGCTACCTTAACAACAATAAAGTCTGCAAAATCCAACAAACAAGGACAGATAGATAAAGTTTTCCGGAAATGTGATCATGGTAGACAAGTCTGAACATATATAGTCATATATATTGATTCATTGCCTGCCACAGGAAAAATGCCTGTTATATATCGCCACAGTTTTAGTTTTGGTTGTACCAGAAGCAACTGCCGGCATGAAAACGAGTGGTGAGGATACGTTATTCTTAGCCATGGCATTATTAGATTATTAGTTTGATTTAGACTCAACTCTTTCGTGGATGGGCTATGCCAGGCACAATGGAGTAATGAAAACCGGTTGTTTTCTAAGCGGTTTTAGATCTGATATATGCACTCACTGCTGGTGTCTATATGTCCCAAACAAGTAGCGAAATTTAAGTGTCTTTTCTCTTCCAGTCTATAGTGTCTATTACTAGCATTTCCATTTCCCGTCCGTTGCCTTTCGACGGAAATAGAACAAGGAACTACGAGATATGCTATAGCGATATGCGAATTTATTCGGTAAATCGTAAATTCCATTCGTTACATGCAGTCATTACAATGTGTGTATACCTACATGTATGTTTGTATATACAGACTACAGTATATACAAGGCCTGCGCTAAACGTTGAACAATAGACGAATTTAATTGTCTGAATTTTATTCGACGAAGCTGCGACGTCTGACTTCATTAAATTCGGACACGAATTAAATTTGTCTCGGCAATTAAATTTGTCTGGGTCAGACGGATATTGCGACGATAATGCGTGTTCGAGTTACACGAGGAATTATATCGTCGCATCGAATTAAATGTTTCTCTTCTGTGAGTTCTGTCTGTGACAATTCGGCGTCATGTTTTCAGGGAATCGTTTTCAGGCGCAACGCATCCAATGATAACAATTAAAATTGAAATTCGACGTTTAACTCGACTCAAAATGCACAAAGTTTTTCCATGGATTTGAATTGTTTTTGAAATGTTTAGCATAATTAAGGAAAAATTAAGAAGAGAAGGATTTAGGATGGAAAATTAAGAAAGAAGGATTTATGATGGAGAAATTAAGAGGATAGAATTTAAGAAGCTAGTAAGGGATTTAGGAAGTTAGGAAAAGATTTAGGAAGGCAGCGATTTAGAACTTAGGAAGGATGGGATTTCGAATGCAAAGAGCCTGGACACGAGGTTGGAAAATGCCATCCGTCAAAATTCGTTGTAGAGCGTGATTGGCTCTTTTCAGTTTTGTTTTTGATTGGCTTATTCGCTTCAAAAATTTGCACTGTATTTCCATTTTTAAAACTGCACTGCTCTTAGCCAATCAAAATTGAGAATTTTTTCCATGTATATTATTACGGGAAGAAAAAAATTAGGAGAGAAATGATTTAGGATAGAAATAGTTTTGAAAAGAAAAGGATTTTAATAGAAAAGAAGGCGTACGTTAAGGATACTGTAATTTGCGAAAAACGGAATGTAAAAATGAAAAATTAGGAAACCAAACGCGGGTCGTTGCGATAACTCGATCGCTGCTGATGAAGCGATAGCCGAGTTTTTTGAACAAACGTCGAGGTGTTTGGATATCCTGATGAAGCACTCTTCTTGATATAGCATCTTAAACAAATCGGTATTTTAAGAGAAAATCGAGGTGAAAGTTTGATTAATTTATGTAATACCATGATCGCCTCGGATTCTTTTGTTCTCCCAATGTAAACCTCGTATTTCCCTCATCGCTCATGCAAGAGGGAAATTTATCCTTTGTCTTCTTCTAAATTTCCCGCTTGCTTATATTTTCCCTCATCAACATGCACGGGAAAATTAGATGCAACTTCTCTGATCAACCGTGTAAATTTCCTGTCGGTAAGATTCTCAAAGTTTTCCTCGGCGATCATAATATTACAAACTAATAACATGACTTGAGGGAAATTAGCGATTAAATTTCCCCGCCGCCGAGGGAAGATGATGATGATGATGATAATGTGATGTTTGATGATTTCCTTTGTGCAGTTTTCCTCATGAATTACTAAGGAGTTTGAAATGTTGACATAATTTGTTTTGATTTTTTTTTTTTTATCGCGAGTAGCTACACGTACTTGCCGCGAGTAAAAAAATAGTTTAAAATTTCCAACTACAGTCAACTCTCGCCTTGCGTACACCCCGCTATTACGGTCACCCCGCTATTAAGGACAGTTGGTAAATCCCCGGCCGAAACTACTATGAAATGTATTGAAATAACTCTCGCTATTACGGAATTGCGGACACTTCATGTGGTCCCCAACAAACATTTTTATTGTTCTACTCTCGTTACAACGGACACCTTGGACGTATTTTTCTCTCGACACATGAAAGTGAATGACTTAATTTATCGAGTGACATATTAATGTTACTGATTCATGTTACCGTTGTATTTTTGGTTTTGTAAAAAAAATTAAAAAAAATAAAATTTTTTGACTTGTATTTTGACTTGTATACTGTGTACTTATGTATCACAGTAAAGTCAACTAGAAATTGAAATAAACTGGACATTTTAAAACAAAAAAGCAAGTAATACATTTAGTGACATTTTACAACCTGAAATCGGGACATTTTCATCGCATCCCGCTATTGCGGACTCTCGTTATTACGGACACCAAATGACGGTCCCCATGCATGGTGTCCGCTATAACGAGAGTTGACTGTATCTGCCACGAGCGCTTAAATACTCGCAGCTCGCCGCGAGTTGTTCCGTGCGAGGACTGGAAATCTGCCTTAACTCGCTAATTAGGGACCTTAACATAAATTCTATAACTGAAAAACGTTACGGTTAACTAACTATTATATTTGATATTTAAAGTTAGTTTAATGACTTTTGAAACGCCCCAGTACTGCTAAAATGATTGTGGTGTTTGTATTGAAGTCAATGTCAAGAGAAGTTCTCATCTTTTGGCGAGTTGACGTCGCCCTGAAGACGTGAAAATGCTAAAAGTGGCGTTGTATACAGAACGAGGACGGTGTTGGGATTACTCTTGGGATTACAAATTATTCATTCACTTTGTTTCACAACTAGAATTATTTTATTTGGAGGACGCCGTCGTTGAACGCCGTCGTTGAAGTGGCTGTCGTAGATCTTAAAGCCTGGTTTCCATATAGCCGTAAGAGCCGGCGGCATGGCTGCGGCAAGGGGCGATGGTCCAATCATAGACAGTGTTGAATTAGCCAGCAATAAAAAGCTGTATGCGATTGACCCATTGCCCCTTGCCGCAGCCATGCCGCCGGCTCTTACGGCTATATGGAAACCAGGCTTAAGGTCACTATTAAGCCTGGTTTCCATATAGCCGTAAGAGTCGGCGGCATGTCTGCGGTAAGGGGCAATGGTCCAATCGCATACAGCTTTTTATTGCTGGCTAATTCAACACTGTCTATGATTGGACCATCGCCCCTTGCCGCAGCCATGCCGCCGGCTCTTACGGCTATATGGAAACCAGGCTTTATACGTGAAGCTCACTTCTATTTTTAGATTGTTATACAGTACATATGGCTGCATCCCTCAGGGCACAGTTTGAAGAACACCTTTCATGTCCAATCTGTTTGGAGCAATTTAAAGATCCCAGAGTACTCCCGTGCCTCCATTCTTACTGTCTAGAATGCCTCGCAAAGCTTGACATGACTGGAAATAGAATAATCTGTCCAGAGTGTCGCACAACAGCAAAGGTAAGACTACACACATATAAGCAATTAAGTATTTAGATAGAAATGCCTAATAAGCCGTGGCTATACTGTACACTCGCTGGCATTGTAATGGCATGCTCGTAGTATAAGTTTCTTGCATTAAAGTGCCTCTATGGCCTGTGGGGTCTTTACATATTTAAATAACTTAGGTTAAAAGAAAATGTTTCCCGAAATTTTTTCTCAAAAATATTAAATCCCCGCCCATTAACAGCGCTTCAAATTTGGTACCTCTTTAACTGTGACCGTGCATTGGGGACATGGTGCGAGTTTACTCTGTGACGTCACGGTCGGAACCGAACTTCTGACTATTTAGTGTGTTTTTGGTATTGCGTCTCTTAAACCTTTATTTAAGCAATGAAAACTTTAAATATATTCATCAATATGTTCCAAGATGGTTCGTCTGACTCAGACTCGGTGGAAGAAATGTTGGTGTTCCGACTGTGACGCAAATGTGACGTAAATCTATCAATTAGAGCCCAGGCCCAAGAAAACGGTCTAACTTTCAAAATGGCGCGATTTGGGCTGATTTGGCCAACTTCGGAGCACTGTTAATGGGCGAGCATTTAATATTTTTGAGAAAAAATTTCGGGAAACATTTTCTTTTAACCTAAGTTATTTAAATATGTAAAGATCCCACAGGCCATAGCGGCACTTTAAAGGGTATTGGCAATAAAAATTAAATTTTTCCCATTTGAAAGAACTCGTCAAATAGTATAAGAAGACCTTTTGTAATTTTTCTGTATCTTTCTTGTATTTTGTAATATTTCGACCAAAGACAGCGTGCTGTCCGCCATCTTGTTGTAATATTGGGTCTAATTAACTATGAAATTGGTGACGTCACAAGCAGGGTAAACCTGATGAAACTACTCCGTGGATGACCAAATTTCCACGGAAGGGTTTTTAAATGTTGGGTCAATTTAAAATGGAAATAGCGCAACAAAATCGAGTTTCTAGCTCATAATGTCATAAGGTCGGCAAGATAAAAATTTCACTTTACCCTGCTCATGTCGTCACATGCATATCGAAAATAATTCCAAGATGGCGGACAGCATGCTGTCTTTGGTCGAAATATTTCCAAAACCAAAACAGATACGAAAAAATTGTAAAAGGTCTTCTTATACCAGTTGACGAGTTCTTTCAAATGAGACAAACTTAATTTTTATTGCCAATACCCTTTAACGGCAGAAAATTATAAAAACATTTAAAGGTGTCCTCCAGTCCGTTATGCGCATGTACGAAACTAATGTTGACATCTTTATTTACAAAAAAATATACTGATACCTTATTCAAGATTGTAAGCTTTTCTTGCTTCCTCTTCATTACTTGTACCCCAAACAAAAACATTTCAGAAGAAACAGAAGAAATCCGAAGATATATCCTCGCCGAATCGCTTGGTTTTCTGCCATGTTGCTCCTAACGGTTTACACTGAGCTGAGTACTTCATGTGATTATCTATGAATGTCATGTTTGAGGGCCCTCAAAACAAAGTTGGTGGATCATGCGCAGAACGGACTGGACAGCACCTTTAACATTCTGATTTGGCGTTCAGAAGGACGGAACTAATCTCTAAATGTTTAAATAAAAACAATTACATAGCAAACATTTTCCGTGTTTCTATAGAGGTTTAGTATAAATTTACAACTTTCTATCACAAATTATTGGATTTCATTGACTATCGCAGGAGTTACTATCCGCTGGGAGAAACCTCTGACGATAAGCCAATGAAAAGCCTTCTTTTAACGAAATTGACCAATCACAAAATGCGTAATATGTCACGAGCAATGATCATTAGAGCCAGCAGTTGTTCTGTTGAGCAACAATGGCGCCGAAATTATATTAATGAGTGGGCAAATGACAGAAGAAATTGAACATTAAGGCGAAGCAATAAGTTCTACAGAAAACAAAAACGGCTACAAAATGGTTAGAATGGAAATTATTAATGGTAAGATCGTTAAATTGTTTATCTGTGTTCGTTTAAAACGAAATAACTGCAAACAAAACACATTTCAAAATTACGCTTGCTATTAATTCGCTCATATAAATCTCGGGCTCGTTGTCTAATTTTTAAATAGAAACACGAGGGGACGTTTGGGAGAACGAGAAATTACAGTGGGGACACGAGTTCGCAGGGCACTATTTCGAGTTCTTCCAAACTTCCACAAGTGTTTCTAAAGCTCTTTATAAAATAACATTTTGAAAACCCAAGCGGTGATTGGTTAAAAGCCGTGTTTCTATAACACTATGGAAAACATGGATAGATCACGCCATCATTCTAACTAAAATCTGTACAGAAACACCATTGTACGCCATCCACTACGCCATCAAACGCCATCCATGGAGGGTGTAATGAGAATTTAAGCTTTTTATTTGGATTAATTTTAAAGCTTAATCTAGTTTTGACGGGTTATTTTATATAAAGGAAATAGAAAACATTTTTTCCGTGTTCCTATAGAGTTATAGAAACATTTGTGAAAGTTTGGAAGAACCCGAAATAGTGTGGCTAAATAGTCTCGCCCTGCGAGCTCGTGTTCCCACTGTAATAACTCGTTCTCCCAAACTTCTCCTCGTGTTTCTATTTAAAGTGCCTATGTCATCCTCAGGGACTTTACATATTTATACTAATTGGAACACTCTGAGAAGATTGGTAATATATCTTCTCAGGCGAAAATTTCATCTTCATGGATTTTTTTTCCCGTTAAAGTTGACGGAAGTGACGTCGAAAGAGGAATTTGTCTATATGAAAACCACTTTACAGATTCCTCTTTTGACGTCACTTCCGTCAACTTTAACGGCAAAAAAATCCATGAAGATGAAATTTTCGCCTGAGAAGATATATTACAAATCTTCCCAGAATGTTCCAATTAGTATAAATATGTAAAGTCCCTGAGGATGACATAGGCACTTTAACAATAATTAGACAACCATCAACGTGCCCGAGTTTTCTATGCGCGAATATTCAACGAGGCGAAGCCGAGTTGACTATCGCTCATAGAAAACGAGGGCGATGAATTCTCGACCATAACGTATTCTTTGAGGCTCGTTTAATTAATACATTCTCTAACTGCCAACAATAAACGTTCAAGAGTCATTTTGGACATTTCCTTGGTCCCGTACGGTAACTGATGGAACAGTAAAGTTTTCTTGCATAATTTAGCATGGGTTTTCATGTACAATATTCAAACAATATATATCCACTCATTTGATTTGTAAAAACGACAAAAAGTTATTTGCAGTTATTTCGTTTTAAACGAACACAGATAAACAATTTAACGATCTTACCATTAATAATTTTCATTCTAACCATTTTGTAGCCGATTTTGTTTTCTGTAGAACTTATTGCTTCGCCTAAATGTTCAATTTCTTCTGTCATTTTCCCACTCATTGATATAATTTCGGCGCCATTGTTGCTCAACAGAACAACTGCTGGCTCTAATGATCATTGCTCGTGACATATTACGCATTTTGTGATTGGTCAATTTCTTTTCATTGGCTTATATTTAACAATTAGTCACCGAAGTCGAGGTGACTATCGGTAAATACGCCGATAGTCACCGAGACTGAGGTGACTAATTGTTTTAGTATAATTTCAGAGGTTGATAAAAAACCAATCACGTTGAAACAAAAACTTTTAAACAACTTCTTTCATTTTAACAGTGGTGATTCTGTTTATTCACAGACGATGTTAGCAAGCCACAGACTTTGTCAGTAAATAATTTCAAAAAAAGAGTAAACAACATCCTACTTTGGAATTGAACTTGTACATACATTCAAATATATGCTAAAAAGACTATTTATTCTGGTGTTTTGGATCCTGTGTTGCGGCTTTTTTGCACTTAATTCATGTTCAATATGTTCTTCACTCATGACGAAGTTTTCGCCACATCGCTACGACCAAAACCTAGCCAAAACATACAAAAAATATACGAAGAATTATAGAAAATATACTCCCTTACCTTTATAAAGTTTTGTTTTTACGATATTTGATATGTACAACATCTCAGTGATAAATGTTTTCAGTATTATGCTCTTTTGTTTGTCTCAAAAACTACAGACCCCATTTTGAAAAAAAAATCAACAGTTCAATGAATCAACAAATTCTAAAATCTCATACTTCAAAATGACAACTCCGATGGAGAGACTGAAACGAGTAAAGTCAGTGCAGTGTTGAATAAGTACCAGTCTCTTTTCCAAAACTACTTTTGAAGAACAATTTCTTGTGATGCAATAGTCACCGCGCTAGGCGGTGACTATCACCTCAGATTCACCGCTGAGCGGATTGCCGCTGAGCGGACCAATCAGAAAGCTGGAAAGCCTCTTTTCCACTATGAAACTATACTAACAGCGGATATAAACTCCTGCGATAGCCAATGAAATTCAAGGATTTGTGATAGAAACTTGTAAATTTATACTAAAGCTCTATAGAAACACGGAAAATGTTTTCTATTTCTTAAAAATAGCATTTTTAAAATGTTATTTTATAAATAATATATAAACTAAATCTCCGTAACTAATAATAATAAATTAACAACAGACTGACACACAATAATAATAAAACACGCACTTTCACAGGTAGGTGACCCACCAGACGTGTCCATCCTACCCGCTAATTTTTTCGCCAAGAATCTTCTAGCCACGATGACTTTGACAAGCGAGTCGGCTACAACCAGTATTGTCTGTGAAAACTGCGACAGTGAAGGCCCGGTCGAAACCCATTGCGCGCATTCTAACAGATACCTTTGTGGATTTTGTACCGAAGTTCACGGGAAAGTGCGCCCCACCAAAGCCCACGCGCTCATGTCGATGAGTGAGCTGAAAGCGAGTGGCCAGTCGGTGATTATTGCCGAGACCATGCACTGTCTGAAACACAAAGACGAGATCATCAAACTTTACTGTTCGACATGCCAGACGACCATCTGCAGGGACTGTACGGTAATCGACCACCGCGACCACGACTATTCTTTTGTGAAGGACGTTGCACTGAAGCAAAAAGGCGAACTCAAGGCGCTCGTTGACGAAGTCAAGGCGAAAAAGGACAATATATCACAAATGCTATCGGGACATGTTAAAAGGGAAGAACGTCTGAACGCCAAAATCGAAGCCACCGTTGGAGAAATCAACGACTACTTCGATGAAATGTCACGTATTGTTGCAAAGCACAGGAATGAGCTCGTCAAGCAAACGATTTCGATGAGGAATTCCAAACAAAAACAACTCCACGCCAGACGCGAGCAGTTAGAGATGACACTGGCGAGTTGCGAGAGTAGTATAGAGTTCACCGAACGAGCCTTCGAAAGCGGGAACGATACGCAGATCTTGAATATGAAGAAGTACATTGCTCGATCGTTACAAACCTTGAGATCGGAGAAAACCAAAACCCAGCCAGAGGGTGATGATTACATCGAGTTTGTCAACGACTACTCGATCGAGCATCTCGACGGGAAAGTGAGTGAGCTCTGCTGCGTGGTGGACGAGAAGGAGTGTGCTGAGAATTGTACCATCTCGCTCAAATTTTCCACAACCGATAAACTCAACGTGGGGAACAAGTACGAAGTAGTTATCACAAGCAAAGACAGCCAGGGCAGAAGATGCAGGCGAAGAGGCCAAGTGCTAACGCCCCGTATGGACGGCGTCAAGGTGAGCGATCTGAGCGTGTGCGACAACAAGGACGGTTGCTACACTATTAGCTTCGTTCCTCGAGGTGTCGGAGAGTTGCGATTCACGCTACTGATTAACGGCAAACGGGCTCCGAGCTGCACGTTTATCCAATATATCGTCTGGGCCATGAGTCACGTCTATGGCGAAGGTCCGCTATGTAACGGAGGGTGGACGATGAGCGGTAATGGTCTTTGCGACACGTGGTCCTACAGGATTGCGAACTGCTACTTCGAATCCGGATCGCATTCTTGGCGTGTGAAGTTGGATCACAGCGGATGCCGTGAGGACGAGTGTTACGAGGCCGACATCGAGATCGGTGTCATCGACCACGACTTTGTCCACGACGGCGCGAACCTCGAAGATGTTTTCCAATACCTGGGCTACAAGTCAGTCTTCGAAGCTTACACTGAATACGTGGCGTTTATTTTGGTGGAGCTGAACATGACTAAGAAGAAACTGACCATAACACCTTCTTGGCGCACCAGATACCCTGTCGTACTCGAAGTAAAAGAAAAGGTTTCGCCTTATTTCGCAACAAATTGCACTTATTGCAGTATAACAATACTGGAAATGAATTGATAGGCGGATTGGCGAAAGTCGGATATTACGAAAATTAAACTCGTATCCAGAATTTAGTTTAACATTTCTTAAGTCTCATTTTCAAGACTGTTTTCGAACGGTGTTCACGAACCGGATTTTACTCTTTACTCGTTTTTCCTAAAAAAACATCCAGTTTTGTTAAGATATACTTTGTTTCAACATTTCAATCTTGTTGAGTTATAGATATTAATCTTATATGGTAACTGGTATACCGCGATGGGGTATTATTCAAAATTTGATGTATTTTCATGTCAAATGTTCGTAGAAATGCGAAAACCTCGAATGTACAAAAATATCTGTTAACAAACTTTGAAAAACACAAAACAAACAACATCGGGCTATCTGTGGCAGGGCCGAGTATTAAATTTGGGTGTGTATTTTTATTTCTGTGTCGCAAATCGGCATTTTTGCCATTAAAATTGCCTTTAAAAAGTAAAAGAACGCCCCAGGGCTTACTAAATACGGTGTAAAGGCTTGGCCAAACGCTTTCAACATTTCATTCAACATCGTTCAACATTGTTGAATTCAACATGTTGAAAGCGTTTGGCCACCCCTGTTGAATGATGTTGAACGTTGTTGAATGGTATTGAACGAAATTTGAACATGTTCAAATTTTCGTTCAACACGCGTTCAACATTTCTATTGTTCTATTGTTCTCAAAATGTTGAAAGGTGTTCAACGCATTTGGCCACATTTCATTCATCTTTGTTGAACAGAGACATGCGCCAGGATATTGTCGATTTCAGCTTTTGTGGTAGCCCGCGTTCAATTAATTGTCATTCATGAATGTTGAACGATGTTGAATTAATTTGGCCACTCGTGCTTTCAACATTATTCAACAATGTTGAATGCGATGTTGAAAGCGTTTGGCCAGGCCTTAAAGCTGGGCGCACACGCTACGATTTTAGTCGGTCGATTTTTATCGACCAACTAAATTTTGAGCTTTTGACTAAAATCGTTACGTGTGCGGTGTCATTACTGAGCAATTTTTATCGGCCCATTTTTATCGGACAATATCAAACTGGTTTGATACTTCCCGATTAAAATCGGTGAAAATATCACATCATGTCGTGTGTGGTGATTACCAATTTTTATCGTTCACTGATCACTCACTTCTTCCTGCATGAGTTAAGCCGGTTTTTCACTGGATGATGCGCTTCGCCCGAAAAAAATCGCCTAGTGGAAAACCGGCTTAAGTTGTGAGCTTTTACATAAAAATGGCACACATGTATATGGTAAACACCGATTTTTATCGGTTGACCACACGATAAAAATCGGGCGACTAAAATCGTAGCGTGTGCGCCTGGCTAAAGATAACATTTCAATTTTATCTCATAACCTCTTCTTTGGTGTATAACAATATTAATCTTTAATATTCATCTTAGTATATATTGTACATATGACATTCTGTACCAAGGAAGCATAACGGTAAGAGAGAATGTATAATAAACGGTCTAGCTCTACCCTAATCCTCTTAAAGGCACAGCGTCAGGTATAGAATTACCGCTTAATAGATAGTTTTCGTCTGACGTCACGGCAGCAATATTGGTGTACCGTGTACCAAAACAATGAAATGGTTCCGTAGAACAATAAGGGCCACCTTTTCAGCCATTTTAGCTTCGCAAAAGGAATGTGTTGCTCACCGACTTATAATATATATAACTGGACTGCGGGTGCTCTTTATCAGTGATTGACAAATGGCGGTTTACGGGTTCTTTCCATTGAGCTCTATATATTACTGGAGTGATATCTGCTAGTCATCGATAGGGCAAAGATTGAAGCCAAACATGGCGGACCGAAGTATATAAAGTTTCCGCTCCTACGCTGTGCTTTGACCAGATCGATCACACTGGATCTGACCGCGTAGGAGACTGAACCTATACGTACTTCAGGCTCACATGCCCGCCATGTTTGGCTTCGATCAACATGTCAATGATATCACTCCAGTTTATATAGAGTTCAGCGGTCCTTTATAACTGAACTGTTTGGACTGCAGGCGAAACTGAGCCCACATTCAAACAAATAGATTGGACACAATACGGTCAGCGGTCGTTGCCATGAGAGGAAGGACGGAAACTTCCGCGATCGGTCCAATCTCGAGCCCATAGTATCCCCGTTTTTGGTCAGCGGGAGAGCGCGGAGGAGACTGAGGAAATTGGATTTAATTACCCCTGAAATGAGGGGTTCCGGTTGTTAAGCGCATGATCGTAGCCTGAGCTGCTGTGCAAAATGTGCGTTGTGTTCATGAGTTCGTTTCTCATATATTTGTTTGAAATCGCAAATACTATATTTGTGAGAAACCCTGCATAAAATGCAAATCAAATGCACGTTAAAATTGTCAGAGAGAGAGAGACTGACACTGCTGGTGGTGGCACTTGACATAAACGTTCTTGAAATCCAAGGTAAAATATCAATTCACGACTGCAATATCGTCCTCGATCAAAAGCCTTTTAATACGAGTTGCGATTGCGAAGGCTGATTCCTTCCTTAATTGTTTTAAATATATATGCTTTATCGTTGTTTAAGGTGGCTCCATACAGTTTCTTGAAAAATGGAAAATACAAGTTTGAGAGTCCAAAAGACGTGATTAAACAATTCGGAAAAGGAATAAAACTAAATGTTATGCATAGTTAAACAGTCTGACAATAAAAAAACTGTTACCAAATAAATAGCAACAGTTGTTGCTATAGCAACAATGACGTTTCAAAATGGCTCCCAATTACCTTCAAACTAATTTTTCGAAAAAAACTTTGGTGACCCCCAATTTTTTTTTTCATTAAAACTTTCCTTGAAGTATAAGTAATCAATATCCCGATTTTAAAAAAATTCTGTAGAACGAATTTTTTTAAAAAAATTAACAAACATGATTTTTCCGGAAATAAAATTATTCGTTCTACAGAATTTTTTTTAAATCGGCTTATTGATTACTCATACTTCAAGAAAAGTTCTAATGAAATAAAAATTGGGGGTCACCAAAGTTTTTTTCGAATTAAATTAGTTTGAAGGGTAATTGGCAGCCATTTTGAAAAGTCATTGTTGCCATAGCAACAACTGTTGCTATTTATCTGTTAACAATTTTTTATTGTTAGACTGTTTATTTATGCATAACATTTAGTTTTATTCTTTTTCCGAATAGTTTATGCGCGTGTTTTTTTTTTTGTCTCTCAAACTTGTATTTTCCATTTTTCAAGAAACTGTGTGGAGCCACCTTAAATTGTTTCACATTTATACATCAAATATAACGACAAATCGCACCAGGGTTTGTTTTGTTCATTGCGACTATTTGTTATTCGGAATTCGTCTTAACTTTGCTATGAAGTTTGTTTGTATGACTGAGAGCCAGATATAATTAAACAAAGGGAAGAGATGTAAATGAGGCGTCTAAATTTGAAGATATATATGTTTATTGAATAATAAGTACTTATTAACTGAGCGCGAGGTCCGTACGGGAAAATATTTTGCTTGAGATCTTTTGAGTACAGACCGAGCCCTTCGGGCTCGGTCTGTACTCAAAAGATCGAAAGCAAAATATTTTCCCGTACGGACCGAGCTTGTGAGGTTAATAAGGAATTTATTATATGTCTCCACAACAACGGGAAATAATTTAGAGAAAACATTATCGTCTACAGTACGTCTTCCTGCACGTCAGCGCAAGCGGAGGCTGAGCGGTCTCATAGTCGCGATTCGATATAATTGACAACAAAACAACCAAAAGGGAAAACATTTTGAAAAGAATATAATTTTTAAGAATATAATTTATTTTTATTTTTTTTATAATTTTTAAGAATATAATTTTTTTTTAATTTTTAATTTTTATAATTTTTATTTTTTTTTGTATGTTGTTTTTGTGCGGGTCCGTACACCGAGTCCGTACGGTAAAGTACGGACTCGCACGTTAGCCAATCAGCGTTCAATACGCCAGTTCGGACTCGCAAGACATATAATAAAGCAATATATGACTTTCATTATTTCACAATCTGTTATGTCTTGAATCCATGAATTCAATAAATTTAAATCACAACGGAGAATCAATCCAGTTTCCCCAGAGTTTCCCCCACGCTCTCCCGCAGACCAAAAAAGGGTAGACTATGGGCTCGAGATTGCCATCGGTCTAATTTCGGACAGGGCCCGCAGTCAGATATATACAGGTCAGCGGTATAGGTCTTCGCGCAAAACACGCAATAGGTGTAACATGTTCTAAGCATCGTTTGATAATTGGCTATCGCTGCTCTGAAAATAACTTAAAATAAATTAGAATAGAACTAGACCATTAATATACATTCCCCTACCTTTATGCTCTCTTGATACTACCAGTTACTTCATGACCGTGACGGTGGTTTATAAAATGTCTGTGTTGGCCTTGTCGGCGGCTTTCTCGTTGGGTTCTTGTACACGTCGTGGACCGTAGAGGTTCCTGGCGAAAAAAACCCAAAACAACCCAACAAATTTTAGTATACGACTGAGCTTGTTTTCAGGCCATGGGACACACTGATTGGTTGCTTAGAAGTCCGGGAAAAAGTGTATTACCCTCCGGGCGTAAGAGGTCAATACACTTTTACTACGGAGTGCTAAGTTTAAGCGGGAAAATGTTGATATGAAAGGAAATAACAAAGGATTAAGTATATTTGTTGGAAAATCTTGAACGTCATGAGAGAGTGCTGGTTTTCTTGAAAGCTGTTTATCTATTATCGAGGCGAGTAAACGCGTAACAGTTAAACTTGAAGTGAAGTGAAGTGAAGTAAAGCGAAGTGTGGTGAAATGAAGTGAAGCGCAGAATAGTAGAGTAGAGTAGAGTAGAGTAGAGTAGAGTAGAGTAGAGTAGAGTAGAGTAGAGTAGAGTAGAGTAGAGTAGAGTAGAGTAGAGTAGAGTGGAGTGGAGTGGAGTGGAGTGGGGTGGAGTGGAGTGGGGTGGAGTGGGGTGGAGTGGGGTGGGGTGGGGTGGGGTGGGGTGGGGTGGGGTGGGGTGGGTGGGGTGGAGTGGGGTGGGGTGGAGTGGGGTGGGGTGGGGAAGGGCAGAGTAGAGTAGAGTAGAGTAGAGTAGAGTAGAGTAGCGTAGAGTAGAGTAGAGTAGAGTAGAGTAGAGTAGAGTAGAGTAGAGTAGAGTAGAGAGAGTAGAGAGAGTAGAGTAAAGTGAAGTGAAGCGAGATGAAGTGAGGTAAGTAAAGCGTAGAAGAGTGAAGTGAAGTGAAGTGAAACGAAGTAAGGTGAAGTGAAGTAAAGTGAGGCGCAGAGGAGTGAAGTGTAATGAAGTGAAGCGACGTAAAGTAAAGTAAAGTAAAGTGAAGTGAAGTGAAGTGATGGAGTGAAGTGAATCACCATCATCATCGTCACCACCAGCACCACAATCGCCAACATCGTCACCATCACAACTACCATAACCGTTACATCACCATCAACACTATCACCATTATCACCACCATCGTCACTATCACCACCATCACCATCATCACTACCAGTCTACCATACCATGAAAAACATGGTATCGCCATCTCACCACCATCATCATCTATATTAAAAATAGGACCGTGCACCTACTTGTGTTAGCTGCCATATTTTGCCCTTCGTGAGAAAAGTAAGGTGGAAATGAGCCAGTGGCATGGTTCATCCATTCACTTGGTATCACAGGCACTGGATATGGAAGGGAAACTGGGTGGAAATACGAGGCACTGACATTGGGAGGTAATGGTGAAAATGCTTGCCCATCATAATTAGGTACATTCTGGAACATAAAATACGAAGGTATATTCATGAGTTTGCAGTTGTATTCTATCAGTAGACCATTTTCACTGTACCCTGCAAGCAGAGTCTCCTTAGTGTCCTCGCTCCTTGGTATCCTTGCGGACGGAGCGAAAGAAGACTAAGACGAAATCGTATTTTGTCGTTGAAGTCGCCGTCACCCAACAGTTGGGGCGAAACTAACCAGTTTGGATCTTGCTTGACAGGTTTTACTGCGCACGGGTTTACTATGTGTAAGAGCGTTGACCACAGTCGAGCCCACAATGTCAAAACGTTGCAACGTCTTATTCAGATATTTTGTGAAGATCTCTAGTTTGGAGACTTAATTTCCCTTCAAGTGAAATAATTTTGACAACGAAAAAGAAGGGAGTGATAGAGAGCTGTATTTTGTGCAGATGTACGTTCGATTCTCTTCGTACAAGACAATAGAAATCAGGGGGTATTTTCACTGACATCACGACTTTAACCGTGTTTTCGCTACGACAACGACTTGCCTGAGATGTTTAAAGGCCTTTCTACACGGTATGATTGTCGGATACGATTGTCATCGTGATGTATGTGATTCAGCGCCAATCGTGTAAACGACGTTTTTCGACATTCACCATCGAATCATGAACGAGAATTGTGTCACGTACACAAAATTCCATACGCCAGAATGACAATCGTATACAACAATCGTATCATGTAGATAGGCCTTAAAAAGAAAACGAGCCATCCCGCTATGTATGAATAAAATGCTTGCAAAAAATAAGGATGATGAGCGCAATCAAGCATTTCTTCGACACGGAGAATGTTGCGGTGAGATATTTATTAATTTCTCATCCAAGTTTTGACTAAATTCAGCCAAAATTTAATGGACTGCAAACTTTCATGAAAATCGGTGCAATACTTTTTGAGATATCCTGGCGACAGACAGACAGAGAGACAGACAGACAGAGAGACATTTGAGTTTGGAGCATTTTATTTCGTTGCTTTTTCAACGTTGTTTTGTCGGGTCTGGCATATGGAAAACAAATAAAGTTTTCTTAAAAGGTTTACGTCCTATGGTGGTATGTCATCTATATTTGTATATATTCCAACAAGTAATTCGAAATACAGTCTCCACTCTCCAATGTATGTTTAAAGTGTTTTCGGGATGTTGTTATTAAATTTATAACTTGAATGTCGACATGTCTTCGCTCGTTGATTTTTGTTTGTATAAACAGTTTTTCTGGCTTTTCTTCGTCAAATTTGTTGTTTTCACAGTTGTCAGAAGCATTTGGATAATAAAATGACTCATTCATATCGTAATCACCTTTCCTCTGAATCTATTTTCTCCAGTGTCAAGCGAAATAGTTATGAAAATCGATCAACAGTAAATTCTTAATTGTGAAAAAATATCACTTTCGGACCGTGGTCAAATATCGTAAAAAACTGCCCGCTCACGCAGCCAATCAAATTGCAGCATTACCTAGAATTCCGCCCGCTCACGGTTCATAAAAAAATAAAGTACAAAGAATTTCACTGAGTTTCCAGACGATGTATATCTCAATCGACTATGAAAGAATCAAAGGTTAAAAGACTTACCAAAGGACAAAGGTAAGACCACTGTACAGTTTCTTGCGTATGGGTATCCGGGAAGAAAACGACACAGCTTCTTAAACGTACCTCAACACTCAAAATATTGGCCAAGTGATACTGGTGGATCAAAAAAAAGGAGACAAAAATAAGATAATATTGTTAATAATTACGTGTAACTTGCAGCAATAGCAGAGAGTGATCATAATTTTCTGATCTTCTGTCCTATAAACTCCAAGATCGCCGCATTAGTCAAGCAACACGTTGCGGAACAGTGGAATCGGTGCCATTTAATAGGCTATCAATCCAACTTAAGATACTGTCTTTCAAGCTGATGAGGAAGGAAGAAAGGAAAGAAGGAAGGAAGGAAAGAAAGAAGGAAAGAAGGAAGGAAGGAAGGAAGGAAGGAAGGAAGGAAGGAAGGAAGGAAGGAAGGAAGGAAGGAAGGAAGGAAGGAAGGAAGGAAGGAAGGAAGGAAGGAAGGAAATGAGTAATGATTTATTTAACGTCGTAAACACAGGATGTGGTCGCCCAATCATCCGAGCCAGAGGCTCATCTTAAAAGTGCACGACATAAGCTAAGACCTAAGTGTTGATTTTACGGAGGGAGGAAAACCGCAGAGCCCTGCGAAAAACCCTCGGAGCACAGGAGAGACCAACTAAACTCTACTCACATGAAATTCAAGTTCGAGAACGGGGCTATTCCCAGACGGTCACCCATCCAAATACTAACCGCGTCTAACCGGGCTTAACTACAGCGGTGAGAGGCAGCGCCCTAATAGCACACGCCACCCGTGCTTCCCCAACGAAAAAAGGAAAGAAAGGAAAGAAAGAAAGAAGGAAAGGAAGGAAGGAAGGAAGGAAGGAAGGAAGGAAGGAAGGAAGGAAGGAAGGAAGGAAGGAAGGAAGGAAGGAAGGAAGGAAGGAAGGAAGGAAGGAAGGAAGGAAAGAAAGAAAGAAAGAAAGAAAGAAAGAAAGAAAGAAAGAAAGAAAGAAAGAAAGAAAGAAAGAAAGAAAGAAAGAAAGAAAGAGAGAAGGAAGGAAGAAAGGAAGGAAGGAAGGAAAGAAAGAAAGAAGAAAGGAAGGGGAAAAAAGGAAGGAAAGAAAGAAGGCATGAACGAACAAACGGGCAAAACGAACGAACAAAGGAATGAATGAATAACGTAAATTTATTTCTTTATCAACCTTTCATAACTAATACATATTTACATCAGTCTAATAAAATGACGCGTTGCTACATTTTTTCAAAACATAAAACATTATGTATTCGTTTTTGGTTTAGTTTTTAATTTACCTGACGATCTGCGGAACAAAGCGCCATACAATCTTCACCTTTTTTCCACCAATGCTAAAATATAAAAACATATCGCGTTATTTTGAACACGACAAAAGAAATTATTTTATGAACAGTCATAAAGTTAAAATTCGTTGCATTCTTCTGTATTATTAACAGAAAATTATTTGCACTCAGTTATTTGCAGGCGAATTAACCAATCAGAATGCGGGATAGAAAGCAAACGAATGATAACGTAAACTATTGGAGGCTGATGACGTCACTACCTAAAAGCGCGCGAAAATTACAAAATAGCAAAATGGCTTGCAGTAGATTTGCCTATGTTGACGAAGACAACTCTTTTTACTGCCAAACTTTGCTTGCATGTTAGTTCAACTGTTTTGAATGTATAATAAAACAATTATTAGTGATATCAAGAATTAGCATATACCTCACAGTTGAATAGTGCTTTTCACGCAATCTGAATGCTCACCTGGGGGCAAAACAAAATGGCGGCCAGTTTTGCTTTGTTTATCGAAGCAAGAGATTTTGTTGATAAACAAGGCTGATGAAGTAGAATAACGAGAAAAGTCAACAAAATTAAGTAGAATGAGTGTCCTCAGGTAGGTTTCTTTAAAATTTTCTAGCCATTAAATATATTCAAAAGTTGTAAAAACAGTTTTGTCGACAAATATCGAGTACCCCAAGTTGCTAGCGACCGTGTCTTGTATAAGAATACCGAAAAAAATAAGAATGTTAAACAGTTGTTATTTCATTTATGAGGTATATTCTAAAAATTCGCGGCGAGGTGAATATCTAGCATTATTATATAGCATGCTATCGGATATGAGCTTTTGCGTAATCTGATTGGTTCCCTACTACTAGGCTATCAGCTCATATCCTGCTAGTAGTAGAGGAAAAACAAGATGGCGGCATGTTTTTTTAAACTGCCGAAAAGAGTTGAAATTGACGGATTTTTATACAGAAAAACATCAACGCCCTCAAACCAATGTATAAAAAAAACCCAACATTGTGTAAAAATACATTAACAAATACACAATTTAGCATGTCAAATGGTAAAATTCACCTAAAAATTACGTCTTTTTACTTCAAAAACCCGACTAAATTAGCGGGTTGATATTAATTTGTTGCCAAACAAAGAAACTCACGGTTAAAATCAAGCTTACAACATATTTCGTAAGAGATTACCAGTAAAGAGACTTTTATTTAGATAAGCATTTGGAGTAGTAAAAAGCATGTTCTTTTTCAAAAACAACCAACTATAACGTAATTTAGTTTCACTGCCGAAGGTGTTTCAGTTTCATTTTTGCATGAAATCAAAACCTTTTTCACGACAGCAACGCTAATATAAACAACTGACCCACCTTTTGACTTCATAAAGGTACCTTTTAATCTTTTTTGTTGATCTGCTTAACACATTTTTTTCCTCTCGAGCAACATTTATGCAACATTTCAAAGCTGTTTGCCGAACAGCTCAGCGAGAAACTCTATGTGAATGCATCATTACGCATGGCGGAAGTATTAGTTGCCTATGCCGGAAATTTGTCATTTGAAACATTTCGCTGTAATTTTGTCTCTTATACAGTGCTTGGCTATATAATAAAACAGTTATACCATTCGCTTTCGTCGTATACGAACTAATAGCCAACTCGGCGAAGCGCCTCGTTGGCTATGAGCTCATATACGACTCGAGCTCATGGTATAACTGTTAAATATCATGCTTAAAAAATTTTCCGCGAGACATACCCCCGGATCCTATATAGATATGCAAACCCAGAACAATTTTAAAATGGGCAGTACTACATTTTTCTTAGAATGGCCCCGGCCCTAATTATACAACACCCAATTTGCCCCCGCCAGTTGCCGCGGCATTAAGGGGTGTTGGCAATAAAAATTAAGTTTGTTTAATTTCAAAGAATTTGTGAAATTGTAATAGAAGATCTTTTACAACTTTTTCGTGTCTTTCTTCGTTTGCAAGATATTTCAATTTGCTTAATATGTAAATGAGATGGGCTCTGACGTCAGGAGCAGGGTACAGTATTTTTACACAAAGCAACATCAGTTTATGAAATGTTTAATGTCACAAGGCGTTTTTATGTGCAGTTTCAAATGATTTCGTTGAACAAATTTAGAGATATAACTGATTTTGCTACGTGTGAAAATACTGTACCCTGCTCCTGACGTCAGAGACCATCTCATTTACATATTATACGAAAAAATTGTAAAAGATCTTCTATTACAATTTTATGAGTTCTTTCAAATTAGACAAACTTAATTTTTGTTGCCAATGTCCTTTATTAAACTAACATACCTGAGTTCTAGGACGTCTCTGGTTATACATCACTTGAGTACTACCCTGACTGGAGAAAAAAGATGCCGTCTTCCCATCATCCCTAGATTGCTCGAAACCTGGTGGAACGCTTCTTTCCTTTGCTCCACCTACGTAAGCGTCTTTCGTTTTGGTATCTCGCATATCCTCTTTCACATTTTCAACATGCTTCCCTTGGGAATGAACGGTGATTTCAGAAGACTGTGCTTCGGTGTCAAACAATCCTTGATGCCCCTTTTCGTCACCCCCGCTTTCACGTCGAACATATTCGTCATCACATGTAATATTCTCGTCCACCTTATCGTTTGGTTTTGTGTCCGACTGCTCTTGATTTTCATGACCTGAAATCTTCGGATCGTTTCCGAAAGGTTTATCTTCACCTCTGGTGTTTGTAACTGTCTCTTTCCCAGCCTTGTTTCTACAATACAATACAATACAATACAATACAATACAATACAATACAATACAATACAATACAATACAATACAATACAATACAATACAATACAATACAATGCAATACAATACAATACAGTACAGTACAGTACAATACAATACAATACAACGCAACGCAACGCAACACGCTATGCAATGCAATGCAATGCAATGCAATGCAATGCAATGCAATGCAATGCAATGCAATGCAATGCAATGCAATGCAATGCAATGCAATGCAATGCAATGCAATGCAATGCAATGCAAAGCAATGCAATGCAAAGCAATGCAATGGAAAATACGCTATGCAATGGAATGCAATGCAATGCAATGCAATGCAATGGAATGCAATACGCTATGCAATGCAATGCAATACGCTATGCAATGCAATGCAATACGCAAAACAATGGAATGCAATGCGATGCGATGCGATGCGATGCAATGCAATACGCAAAACAATGGAATGCAATGCGATGCGATGCGATGCGATGCGATGCAACGCAATGCAATACGATGCAATGCAATTCAATACAGTGCGATAGAGTGCAGGATTTTCTTCTCTGCTGTTTGTAACTGTCCCTTTCCCAGCCTTGTTTCTACAACACAACACAACACAACACAACACAACACAACACAACACAACACAACACAACACAACACAACACAGCACAGCACAGCACAGCACAGCACAGCACAGCACAGCACAGCACAACACAACACAACACAACACAACACAACACAACACAACACAACACAACACAACACAACACAACACAACACAACACAACACAGCACAGCACAACACAGCACAACACAGCACAGCCAGCACAACACAACACAACTTATTGTTAGAAAAAAATAACAAAATAAAACACGACCTGCAAATAGTAACAAATTAGACAACGAGCCCGAGGACGAATTATCTAATTGTTTTAGTATAAACCAACTAGTCGAACAAACTATTATTTTAAAGAAACAAACTGAAACCTGAGCAAAAAGCGAGTTTTTGGCCACTGTTTTGGATTTGAGACTTCACTCTTTCGCTACTAATGGTCTATCACCAATAGACAATGAGTAGCTCAGGCAATCAGAATGCAGCGTTTGTAATAGTCCACTGACTGGTTTATAGTGGGGAGGTTAAGCCCGACGTCCGATGCGAATACAAATACCGATAGTCTACACTTCCGCTTCCGATTCGTTGTCATATTCGAAATCCGATAAGCTTGCTAATTCGAATGCGAATACTGAAACTGTGAAACATGGCGAGTAATATAAACCTCGAAGACGTCTTACTTCTGCAAGCGTATGATGATGACATTATAAACGAGGAAGAGCTTCTTCTCGCCCTAGAGCTAATAAAATTACAGCGACCAGATCCCACATTCGGTCTGCATCATCCCATCTAACTGACTTCCGAAGTTCGGTCTACTTCGGAACTGTTGACTACCGAAATCCCATACGCCGTCGTTAAATGATGTACTGCGCATGATCAGAACGTATTCAGTATTGGTACTCGCATCTGAAGTCGAACTTAACCTCGCTACTAACACAGGTTAGTTACTACAAAAACGCTAATTGTTAATTAACTTATTAGTAAATGATCTAATACTAACCCTTGAAGTGTCTTGTTAGAGAAATCTTGCTTTCCACTCCCAGAAGTGTCACAAAGATTACCAGACGATCCTTGTTGACGCTTATTAGTAATGCTGTCAGCTCGAGCATCCCTCGTGTCACGAGAACCGTCTTTGCCGTCCTTTTTATCATAAACCTTTCTGTCCGATCGCACTGTCTGTTCTCGTCCAATCGTCTCAGAAGTGTTCAACGTATCCTCGCTGTTGACATTTTCATCTCTGGTCTTCACATTACGGTCTTTCGAAGCTCCATCGCTTTTTGGGTAGCCCTGTCCACTTTTCCCGAAGTTTGGATTTCCAGCTTCTTTGCCTTGCGATTTATTCGCTTTAATATTATCTTTCTGCACATTGCGGTCGGTCTGGTAATGCCTAGAACCTTTGGTTGCATTTGGCTGCTCATTGGGACCTCTCGGTCCAGTGCTCGTATTTTGTCTGTCGGAAGTACCATCCGTTCTGCCACCATCGTTTCTTCGTTGGTCCTGTCTTTGGTCACTACGTTTATGCACACTTTGGCTGCCTTGCTGACTACCACTTTGCATGTCCCCTTGTGGTTCCTCTTTTTGATCATCGCGACGACCCACACGTTGATTACCACGTTGATTATCTCGTTGTTGGCTTAGTTGATTTTCTTTTTGGTCATCATATCCATAACCACGTTGATTGGCTTTTTCACTCCCGCGCTGAACCCCACGCTCATACCCTCTTTGATTCTCTCGTTGATTTCCTCGTTGATTATCTCGTTGATTATCTCGTTGATTTCCTCGTTGATTGTCTCGTTGATTATCTCGTGGATTGTCTTGTTGATTATCTTGTTGATTCTCTCGTCGAGTCCCTTGTTGATTATCTTGTTGATACCCTTTTTGATCAACACGTTGATTATCTTGCTGATCCCCTCGGTGATTATCTCCATGATTCCCCTTTTGATCGGCACGTTGATTATCTCGTTGATTTATTTTTTGATCGACACGTTGATTACCTCGTTGATCCACTCGCTGATTATCTTGTTCTTTTTTATCAACACGTTGATTACCTCGCTGATTATCTTGTTGATTCTCTTTTTGATCTCCTCGTTGATTACCTCGTTGATCCCCTCGCTGATTATCTTGTTCTTTTTTATCAACACGTTGATTACCTCGCTGATCCACTCGCTGATTATCTTGTTGATTCTCTTTTTGATCTCCTCGTTGATTACCTCGTTGATCCCCTCGCTGATTATCTTGTTCTTTTTTATCAACACGTTGATTACCTCGCTGATTATCTTGTTGATTCTCTTTTTGATCTCCTCGTTGATTACCTCGCTGATCCACTCGCTGATTATCTTGTTCTTTTTTATCAACACGTTGATTACCTCGATGATCCACTCGCTGATTATCTTGTTGATTCTCTTTTTGATCTCCTCGTTGATTACCTCGTTGATCCCCTCGCTGATTATCTTGTTCTTTTTTATCAACACGTTGATTACCTCGCTGATCCACTCGCTGATTATCTTGTTCTTTTTTATCAACACGTTGATTACTTCGATGATCCACTCGCTGATTATCTTGTTGATTCTCTTTTTGATCTCCTCGTTGATTACCTCGCTGATCCACTCGCTGATTATCTCGTTCTTTTTTATCAACACGTTGATTACCTCGCTGATCCACTCGCTGATTATCTTGTTGATTCTCTTTTTGATCTCCTCGTTGATTACCTCGCTGATCCACTCGCTGATTATCTTGTTCTTTTTTATCAACACGTTGATTACCTCGCTGATCCACTCGCTGATTATCTTGTTGATTCTCTTTTTGATCTCCTCGTTGATCCCATCGCTGATTATTACGTTGATTCCCTTTTTGATCGGCACGTTGATTATCTCGTTCATCTCCTTGTTGATTCCCTTTTTGATTCCCTTTTTGATTCCCACGCTGATTATCTCGTTCATTCTCTTTCTGATCGGCACGTTGATTATCTCGTTGATTCCCTTTTTCATTATCTCGTTGATCTCCTTGCTGATTATCTCTTTGATTCCCTTTTTGATCGCCACGTTGATTATCTCGTTGACCCACTCGTTGATTATCTTGTTGACCCCCTCCCTGATTAACTTGTTGATTTCGTCTTTGATCTACTCGTTGATTATCTTGTTGATTACCTTGATGATCCTTTGTTTGATCCCCGTGCTGATTTCCTCTATCATTTCCTTGTTGATTATCTCGCTGATCTCCTCGTTGATTATCTTGTTTATTACCTTGTTGATCCTTTCTTTGATCGCCGTGCTGATTTCCTATTTGATCTCCGCGTTGATTATCTTGTTGATTACCTTGTTGATCCTTTCTTTGATCGCCGTGCTGATTTCCTCTTTGATCGCTTCGTTGATTATCTCGCTGATCTCCTCGTTGATTATCTTGTTGATCCTTTCTTTGATCCCCGATTTCGTACTGATTTCCTCTTTGATCTCCTCGTTGATTTCCTCCTCCATCTCCTCGTTGATTATCTTGTTGATTACCTTGTTGATCCTTTCTTTGTTCGCCGTGCTGATTTCCTCTTTGATCTCCTCTTTGAATATCTCGCTGATCTCCTCGTTGATTATCTTGTTGATTACCTTGTTGATCCTTTCTTTGATCGCCGTGCTGATTTCCTCTTTGATCTCCTCGTTGATTATCTCGCTGATCTCCTCGTTGATTATCTTGTTGATTGCCTTGTTGTTCCATTCTTTGATCGCCGTGCTGATTTCCTCTTTGATTATCTCGTTGATCTCCTCGTTGATTATCTTGTTGATTACCTTGTTGATCCTTTCTTTGATCCCCGTATTGATTTCCTCTTTGATCTCCTCGTTGATTACCTCTTTGATTACCTTGTTGATCCTTTCTTTGATGCCCGTGCTGGTTTCCTCTTTGATCTCCTCGTTGACTTTCTCTTTGATCTCCTCGTTGATTATCTTGTTGATGACCTTGTTGATCCTTTCTTTGATCGTTATGATGATATCCTCTTTGATCTCCTCGTTGATTTTCTCCTCCATCTCCTCGTTGATTATCTTGTTGATTGCCTTGTTGATCCTTTCTTTGATGCCCGTGCTGATTTCCTCTTTGATCTCCTCGTTGATACCTTCTTTGTTCTCCGGGTTGATCCCTTGCTTGGTCCCCTCGTTGACCACCATGCAGAGTCACTTGTTGACCTTCTCGCTGTTCTCCACGTTGATCCATTTGACCGCTACGCTGTTTCCCAATTTGATCCCCTCGATTGTTTCCCCATTGATCCCCTCGTTGATCCCCACGTCGATCCCCACGTCGATCCCCTTCTCGAAAGCGATGTTGCCCGGCGGGTTCTGTCTCTTTCAAAGCCGATTGATCATTCTCACTGAATTGGTATTCCCAGGCAACGTCACTTGCTTGTTCCTTTTCACTTTTATTCTCTGTAAACAATAAGGAAGAAAGTTTTCTCAGTTTTTGAGGTACAAGCTGTTACTATACAAGTGAGAATTTGTGGTAACACCATGTTTATTATTTATTGTTGAGCTTTCAACCTGTTGACTCAGACCTTCATCAGAACAAATGCCAACATCTTGTTGGTTCACGTCAAATAAACAAAAACAGCTTAATAACCAGAATCACGTAAAGTGAAGTGAAGTGAAGTGAAGTGAAGTGAAGTGAAGTGAAGTGAAGTGAAGTGAAGTGAAGTGAAGTGAAGTGAAGTGAAATGAAGTGAAGTGAAGTGAAGTGAAGTGAAGTGAAGTTTTTTTTGCACTCTGAGTTTCAAATGATACATGTAAGTACATACAAAAGAGAAAAGGTGATGGGAAGTAGTTTTCGAGTCAACTTCCCATCAGATTAATATAGAATATGGTTAATTAAATATGACAAATATATAAATAGTTGGCATTTGTTCTGATGAAGGCCTGAGTCAACAGGTCAAAAGCTCAGCAATAAATAATAAAGTGGTGTTACCACAAACGCTCACTTATATTACTATTTGTCATCATGCAAACTTTCAAATAATTAAGCTCTCATAAGTTGTTTATACTCAGAAAAATTCTATGCTATAGATGGTACTCGAACCCGCAACCTTTCGAATGCTATACAGATGCTCCAACCATTTAGCCACTATAGAACTCAGATGGCAGACCGGGAAGTTGTTTGCAATATTCATACTTGAGAAGGAGTCAAACCGTACGTGTGTCACAAGAACTTGTTGGGCTACAAGTCGCTTTGCGTCAGCATAGACCTTATTCAAGAACCCCTATTAACACTTTGAAGCATGACGACGAGTCTTTAAGGTTTATTCTGGCTAACGCCAGACGATTTTATTCAGCACCGGGAGAGGTCCAGGCCTCAAAGTGTTAAAACCGATCTCTTTAACACTTTGAAGCCTGACGACAAGTCTTTAAGGTTTATTCTGGCTAACGCCAGACGATTTTATTCAGCACAGGGAGAGGTCCAGGCCTCAAAGTGTTAAGCGGACACCTTTGGGACCTCGCTGCATGAGGTGTCCAGGGGTGTCCGCTTAAAAGTGGTTGCACAGTAGACGGTACGCATGAAATGACCAGCTTTTTGTGTTTATATTACGCAGTTTGTTTTCACTATAATTCTATAAAACAATCAATACAACACTGACTGACTTAAACAAGTTCACAAGTTGATCGTTACTGTTATTAAAGAAAACGTTAACTTTGATATGGATTTGTCTGCTAAGGTGGCTCCACACAAGTTTGAGAGTCCAAAACACGTGCATAAACAATTCGGAAAAAGAATAAAACTAAATGTTATGCATAGTTAAACAGTCTGACAATCAAAACTGTTACCAAATAAATAGCAACAGTTGTTGCTATGACAACAATGACGTTTCAAAATGGCTGCCAATTACCCTTCAAACTAATTTAATTCGAAAAAAACTTTGGTGACCCCCAATTTTTTTTTCATTAAAACGTTTCTTGAAGTATGAGTAATCAATAGGCCAATTTAAACAAAATTCTGTAAAACGAATAATTTTTTTTCCAGAAAAATCATGTTTGTTAATTTTTAAAAAATTTCGTTCTACAGAATTTTTTTTAAATCGGCCTATTGATTGCTCATACTTCAAGAAAAGTTTTAATGAAAAAAAAATTGGGGGTCACCAAAGTTTTTTCGAATTAAACTAGTTTGAAGGGTAATTGGCAGCCATTTTGAAACGTCATTGTTGCCATAGCAACAACTGTTGCTATTTATTTGGTAACAGTTTTTGATTGTCAAACTGTTTAACTATGCATAACATTTAGTTTTATTCTTCTCCCGAATTGTTTAATCATTATTGTTTAATCATAATTATTTAATTTTGGACTCTCAAACTTGTATTTTCCATTTTTCAAGACACTGTATGGAGGTTAATTTGCGGGAGAAACACACTCACACGGCACACGCTTCCTTTTGCAGCACGGCCAGAAAACCATTGGGAACCACCTTAAGGTCTTCATTAAGGTTTGCAGGGTCATTTTGGTAAAGCGCTCACAAAAATAAAATAGATATCGTTAGAAAGCTATTAATTTGTAGAACACAATGTTGCCTTTGATTTTGCGATAAACACAAACCAATAATAGTTGTGAATTTTTAAATTAAAACCAGACAGAAGGCTTCACACGGGACGACACAAGTAAAAAGCGTTTTATTTTGTTCAAAATATTCTTTTGCAGTTTAATTCCGAGATAAATTTCCAGCAAAATTGTGTCAACGTTTTTTTATATGTCGAGTTTTGCTGATTTTATTGACGACTAAAGTTAAAAATGCGGTTTTTCGACCAATATTCGGACAAAATAAGTCATAAAATCGAAACCAGGCAATAAATAAAAAAACCGCTGACACCGTTTAGCTGGAAATTTATCTCAGAATCGAATTGCAAAAAAATATTTTGAACAAAATGAAACGCTTTGTTCTTAAGTCGCCCCGAGTGAAGCCCTCTGGATTTGATTGAAAAATTTGCAACTATTATTGGTTTTGTGTTTATCGCAAAACAATTACAACATTGTATTCTACAAATTACTAGCTTTCTAACGATATCTATTTTATTTTCGTAGCATAAATTCTGACAAATTGAGAGCGCTTTACCGGTTGGAAATGACTCGGAAAATCCTAATGAAGACCTTAAAGTGGAAATTCTTTTGAATTTCCCACATGAAAACGAGTTCATAAGGCCTAATTTATATGTATAAATAAAAGAATTTTAATTCGGCGGCCATTTTTGAATATGGTGTATAGTGGAACTTAAACTGGGGTGTCAACAACCTCGTACCCAGGGTCTTCTCGGCTTTCAAAATGGCGAGAGGAGAAGACCCTGGCAAAGGCTGGTCACGTGATTCCCAAATATTCCACGATTCTTGGAATATTTGGTTATGTGGATAATTTGAGCTTCGCCCGTACTGGGAGGAGCGATATATTTCAAACTTTACGACATTCGCTGGATAATTCATATTTTTTGCCGTTAATCGCCACAAATGAAGTCAAAGGCCACGAACGGTCATAAACTGATAAACAGAAACCCGCTCTGCGGTTACAGGTATTGATACATAAGCTTACACTAATAAAATATTCGAATGCTGTTGATTGTTTGAAGTATATTTACCGTCCAGTATAGCACATTTATGTTTCCTTTCCACACGTTTTGGAGTTGTGGAAATTTAATTGTTGTATCTGTCGATTTATACTCAAACGGCATGTTCGAATCTGCTGTCCTCGACTCCTCGTTAACTTTGAGGTTGTACTTTAATACAAATATTCGATCAACAACAATTCTTCGATCGATGAACATTTATATAGATCAGCACTGAAGACTTTGACTTTGTATATTTCTAAACTTTTTAAATTAGATTCGGAAAGTCCAAAAATCGAAATATTAATGTTATAGTGTAGACGCTTCTTACTAAAGATGATCATTAAGTGATTTGATAAACATGTTAAGAGAATGTCCTGTTATTTGTACGATTTGGTTATTCTTGAGTGCCTAAATAGTTCGCTGAATAGTTCAACTACACACTGTTTATCAGTGACTGTACCGCGCCCCCCGGTACAGTGTGAGCCACTCATGAAAATATTCCAAAATTATTGGTGTCACGTGACCAGCCTTTGCCAGGGTCTTCTCTCCGCCCCGCCATTTTGAGAAGGCCCTGGGTACGAGGTTGGGGTGTCAATAACCCGCTGGCCGATGATATGCAGCTTCTGAGTGTCCTCTTGTTATCAGATATACAATTACTTGAAAATTCTACAAGTTTTGTGTTGTGGGAGAAACACACTCACACGGCACACACGTGCACTTCCTTTTAACGCACGCGCGTTCAGAAAACCCTTGGGAACCACCTTAACTCATTCCTGTCCGAGGGCTTCCCCAGAGGTGAATAAAATCGTCAGGCGTTAGCCAGAATAAAATACCAAAGACCGATTCGGACAGGAAAGATGCATGTATGGGAACTATACCTTTGGTAGGAAATCGGCTTTCCAAAAAATCCCACAGTGTTCCCTGAGATGACCGTGGAGCGGAATATACGTCATCGCTATAATTATCATCGTTCCTTGAACCTAAAAAATGACGATGAACAACATGTATATTAATACAGACAACAACTACAAAACAAATTCAGTCGGACTAAGCGCGAATTGCAACTCAAGAATCAGTTACTTTTCACCACTAAACTATCAACCCTCTTTTGTTCAATGTTCTTGGTCACGTCTACCGTGAAATCTCTATTAAGCCCCACCTCCCCTTCCCACTCCCCCTCCCCCCCCCCCACACACACATATTAAAGGTCCAATTTTCAAAGAACTGCCTCCCCCTCTCTAAAAATAAAACAACAACAAACAAAGACCAAGATTGTTCATGATGCGTTCGATGAATGGTAGCGTAATTACTCGGGCCACTATGGTAGGCCGAGTCTAGGTTTCGCTTTGTTTGTTTTTTTGTTTTTCCCCATTTTTTTGGGTGTCATGATTTTGCACATTTTACTTCCGCTACTATTCATGCGTCCGGTGAGTCGTTAGCCATGTGACGGAGCGAGGCCGTGAGGCATGTTGTAAGTTCTTTTCTCATTTTGCTTTTGGAGTTGGACAAAAAGTTGAATAGCTTTGCGTTTTGATCAATGTGCAAGTATGCACATTGTTGGTAGATTTCAAAATAGGCTGACTGACTTTGTAGTGATCTTCTTTAGCAGTGATGTGGCTGACAACAGTCTTAATCGTAAACGTCAAAACGTGTTCACCAATGTGAAGTGTGCACCACATTCAGCCTACGATCGGATCTTCCGCGGCCCACTCCCACCTTTGCTCGCGCGGTATAGAGCACTTTGCCAGTAAGCCCGAGTGCACGCCTGACTCGTCTTCTATTTCTAACTTCATATGTGAACATTTTAAGACTCTCTTATCAAGCTGGATATCAACAATTCTCTTAACTGACATAAGGCACTGTATGTTGCATGAGCGTCAATTCATTTCAGTTTTCCGAAGACTACTCATCTTTTGTTTCAGTTTTTAGCGTTCACCCATTTTTTTAATAAGCCCTCCCCCCCTCCCTCAGTTAATTATGCCATTATTTGGAGTCCTAGCATTAAATAAGCCTCCCGGAGGATTAAGATTACCATACACCTTCAGAAACGATTTTTTTTTTCGGAAAACATTTTTTGCACCACGTTAAAGTTTCGTGCTAGTAGTATTATAGGGGCCGATCGACCCCCTTTTTTAAGGCGGCGCTAGGCGGCATCATTAATATTCAGGCGGCGTTCTCATTAATATTCAGGCGGCGTTCTCATTAGTATTCAGGGCGGCGTTCTCATTAGTATTCAGTCCCATGTGGCTACGGAAGTAATTAGTGTTCAGTGTGACGCACGGTGTGACGCACGGTGTGATGCACGGTGTGATGCACGAAAAGTCACGCATGACGAACACCTGTGACATGATTGGGCAAGATCGGATTATATTTTTAGGACCTAGATATTCAAACAGAGTAAGTCATCCTAGAATTGTTCCTAACTAAACCCTAGTTCATGAGCGAGGAAATTGTTGGAAGATAGAATGAGGAATCACTTCGAGAAGTCGTGAAAAGAACGATTTTAAGTGTCGAAATATAAACTAACGGCAAAGCGATTTATTACTTTGAAAGCGTTGCTAGGTTAACTGGAGTACAAACAGAGTAAGTCATCCTAGAATCACTGCTAACTAAACCCTTGTTTATAAGCGAGTAAGCCGTAGGAAGATAGAATGAGGAATCACTTTGAGAAGTCGTGAAAAGAACGATTTTAAGTGTCGAAATATGAACTAAAGGCAAAGCGATTTATTACTTTGAAAGCGTTGCTAGGTTAACTGGAGTACAAACAGAGTAAGTCATCCTAGAATCACTGCTAACTAAACCCTTGTTTATAAGCGAGTAAGCCGTAGGAAGATAGAATGAGGAATCACTTTGAGAAGTCGTGAAAAGAACGATTTTAAGTGTCGAAATATGAACTAAAGGCAAAGCGATTTATTACTTTGAAAGCGTTGCTAGGTTAACTCGAGTACAAACAGAGTAAGTCATCCTAGAATCACTGCTAACTAAACCCTTGTTTATAAGCGAGTAAGCCGTAGGAAGATAGAATGAGGAATCACTTCGAGAAGTCGTGAAAAGAACGATTTTAAGTGTCGAAATATGAACTAAAGGCAAAGCGATTTATTACTTTGAAAGCGTTGCTAGGTTAACTCGAGTACAAACAGAGTAAGTCATCCTAGAATCACTGCTAACTAAACCCTTGTTTATAAGCGAGTAAGCCGTAGGAAGATAGAATGAGGAATCACTTCGAGAAGTCGTGAAAAGAACGATTTTAAGTGTCGAAATATGAACTAAAGGCAAAGCGATTTATTACTTTGAAAGCGTTGCTAGGTTAACTGGAGTACAAACAGAGTAAGTCATCCTAGAATCACTGCTAACTAAACCTAGTAATTAAACTAGTAATTGTCGGAATGATTTTGGCCAAGATTATAACTAAAGAAGTTATATTATATAAAGTAAATATTCATTACCTTTTGAATAGTTCTTCTTTCTTCCATCGTATTTCTCACCACCGTCCCCCTATGATAAAAACAAAAATAAAGCATAGCCAATTAAAAAATGGTCCGGAAACCCGCCGAACTTCAGAGCGCCTATAATGAGCTGTTATTTTCGTTCTGACAAACCAAATGTTTTGTTTTTCGTTTATTAATATTTCAAGACATGATTGAGTGATTGAACCCAAACATCGTATTTAGATGAATGTTTCACTATACCAAAAATACATTATAACATAAATTTAAGATTTTTATTCTTTAACTCAGTGTCACGTATTTTCGGCGGAAAGCACCAAAACCCTAGAACGTTTTGGCGCACTACTCAAAACCTTCCGAAATTAGCATTATTACGTAGCTTATAGAATCAACAACCTTTTTTAAAAGCGTTTGAGGGTTAAGAAACATATTAAAAAAATCATTATTATAAAGGTATAAGCTAAGCATGCTACAATAATCTTGAATTCGACGTATTTATACGTAATATTTCATGAACGAGTGAGATTGTTTGTAAAACATGAGAAAATAATGAAAATCAGGAGGCTGCAGTCCGAGTGATTTTTATTGTTTTCGAATGTTTCACAAACACGAGAGAACATTGAAAATTACGAGGTAATACGCCGAGTGACTCTTGTTGTTCTCGAGTGTTTGTAACCCCTGGTAAAACACGATACACGAGTTTATGAAATAGCGTCTCAATCATCTATTATATATAGCAGAATTCGCGAGGGACTTGGTGTTATTGGTGCATATTAGATTAGACAATGGTTTCACGTTGAATTTATAATTAAGAAATGTGTAATAAACGGTCTTTTGTTTGTGCTGTTTATTATCTGATTTCTTAATTATAAATTCAGTTAGAGCGACCTTTACCGGGTTTAAAAACTCATACACATGATCAAATATTTTTCTTTGATTGGCTAATTAGCTCTTTCTCGAGCTTGAGAATGTAATAACCAAAGCAAAAATTGCTCGTGTCCAAACAACATTTCCTTTTTAGCGTACCATTCTTCATTTTACCATTATTGTGTAGATCGTACAATGGCCAGAAATCGAGGATAGCCAGCGGCAGTGGCCTGTGGGCTCAGATTTAGATGGAAATATTAATTTGAAGATTCTGATGGCTAAATATCGATCATTTCGGCTATAAACAGAAGTCTATAACAATAAATTAAAGTAGAGTTATTCGCTAAAATGTCTTATTGACCCATTTCTTACCCAAATATCAAATTACAAAAGGTTTAATCGTCTAGACAGGCCTGTACACTCATACTCACAATAATTGCCGCATAAATTTCGGTTATTATTTCCGAATCCACAGTCACATTTAATAATAATAACAGCGGTTAAGACCCTGGCAACCTTAGCAACAGCTCCATAAGAAATGGCGGACAAGAACCCGAAATTATCGAGCAATGCATTGCTTCTTCACGCCGAGTTCAGTATTTATCTCGATGGATTAAATTACAACGACTGGGCTGCGCTAAAATCGTACATTTTAAGGTGTTTGGGAACCTATTAAACAACGAAAAAGTGGAACGAACAACTCGGCAAAACAAAGAAACGTTCATCCCGAGCAAATTCAGACGTTCGCATCGTGGACAAACAACACAGAAGCAGCCAAAATTGGAGCTCCAAAATAAGTGCTATAGCAGATTAAGAGACTTTAAACTGCGAATAAGAGGTATGCTTACGAGGGGATCGGGAACCTATTTAGGACACTCCAAACTTAATAGAAATTGTAGTGCTCAACGATTGTTCAATTTGGTGAAGTTTTGGACGATCGCATGTCGGAATTTACAATAGTAAATAACCGAAAATGATTGTTCTTTATATTTCCTTAAAGGGCATATGACTCGAAAATTAAGTTTGTCTTATTGAAAAGAACATTTAAAATGATAAAATAACATCTTTTGCAGTTTTTGGTTTCCTCGCTTCGTTTTTGAGATATTCCAGTTTGTTTGATATGCAAATGACACAACTTTTTACGTCACACGTGCATAATGAGTATTATGAGTTACCGAGAGAAGGTTACATATCTTTGCTATTGTGAAACGAAATAACTTGGAATTCTACAAGTTTGGCGTTGTGGGTAGAAACACGCACATGCTTCCTTTGAGTTAAGCCCATGTTTTCATAATAGCAAAGATATGTAACCTTTTCTGATAACTCATTATGTTATATATATATATGCAAATGGCATATCAAACAAGCTGGAATATCTCAAAAACGAAGCAAGGAAACCAAAAACTGCAAAAGATGTTATTTTATCATTTTAAATGTTCTTTTCAATAAGACAAACTTAATTTTCGAGTCATATTAAGAAATCTATTGAAGGACGCCATATTGAATTAATTAATAAGGGATTCAGTGCGCATGCTTTGCCGCCATACTGTCCTCGATTTCTGGCCATGAGTCAACAAACTTTTTCAGCACATGCTAGAGCTGTGGAACATCAAAAGTTATATAAAATATCAGTTTTGAGCGCATGTTACACGAAATAAGAAAAAAAAATCTCTGATTGGTTGTCGCGCGTTCTCAATTTTCCATCGTGAAAAAAAACCAAAATGCGGGAAAACATTCCGAAAAGAAAGCATGAAACACGCGCCAAAACTAAAGCAAACAAGCTACCAATTACAGTGTAGTGTGTGGCTACATTTAAGTTTAGATTGAGTGTAAGCCTTGGTTTAGAATGTTTAAAATAAATAAACTATCCCGGATAGTGTCCGGGAACACCAGCCACTCGTATTGCACACATTACTCAATTCCGTACCTGCCCTTCGTTTACTCTTGTCGATCTACCATCTTGAAATATCTTGTTACTGGGGTTATTCCGCTGGATATTGTCTTTTTGACGACTAGAATCGTTTCGATACTGAGACGTTCCCTGTTTACTATCTAACGTTCCCGTAGCTTGCCTCATTTGGTTTCTTCCATCCGAAGTGAACGGTCGCCTTTCTTCGTTTGTCCTTTTGTATCCAGCCGATTGTCCCCGACCCGTACCATCTCTTTTAACGTTACTCCCTTCGTTTGGTTTTGGTGCTCGATTTTCTGTTTCCGGTCTTGGACTTTGAGTTCTTTGATTGAGGTCAGGGTTGAAGTTCTCTCCAGTTTCCCCACTGTCGCGTTCGTTCTTGGAAGGCAGCGGCGACTCTTGCGTCTTTTGAACATCTAAACACAATGTTGATTCAAAATGATTGGAACACTCATTATTATTATTATTATTATTATTATTATTATTATTATTATTATTATTATTATTATTATTATTATTATTATTATTATTATTATTAAAACTTTATTTTAAGAGGGTATTTTCTACATTATTACAGTTTTTCAACGGTATTCTACCTAATGGCCCTCTACAGACATGTAGCTATTTGTCGCCGCATCACCAACCAAAATTAGGGTTGGTAGGTGATACAGCGACAAACAACAACATGTTGACAAACATTGCAGCTAAATTTACTAACATGATCAAATTTGTGATTTAAGGCAATAAATAATTTTTTATTTTTTTTCTTATATGAAATAACAGTGTGACTAGCAATATCCTTCAGATCATCAGGCAATGAGTTGAAAAGACTTGCACCACTGTATGAAAATTTAGACTTAGACAACTCTTTCATGTCCGAAAGTTGTGCCATTGAGGTCTTCGTTAAGGTTTGCAGGGTCATTTCGGTGAACCGCTCTCAATTCGTCAAAATTTATGCCACAAAAATAAATTTGTATAGGTAATCGCATGGAAAATTAAGGTTTAATTTCATGAGTGTGTTCAAAATTTTACAAAATTGCCCGAGTCGCAAAGCGTCGTGGGAAATTTGTAAGGTTTTAAAAACACGAGTGAAATTAAACCTTAATTTTACGAGAACTCATGCGATTAGGTGTTAATAATATAGCGGGCAAAATTATTCAAGAGCTATGTTATGTCCAGAAAAAATGCCGAAGTAAATGTACCTTATCACGGTCGGTGCTCGGCAACATTCCAATTTTCCTCGCTCTATCGCTGTGCCTGTTGCTTTCCTTTTGTAAATACAGGCAAAAGTTCGTAAATTTTCTAGTGTATTCATTTTCACTAATAGTATACACTCCTTCCATAGTTTAAAATAGAGGAAAATTAAGGTTTAATTTCACGAGTGTTTCAAAATTTTACAATTAGTTCAAATTAAACAAAAAGCATTTTGTTTCACTGTTGCGAAGTAACAAAGCGACCAATCACATGCAAGTACTGCTGATCAAGGAACCAATCAAGTGCAAGTAATTTTGCCCTGAATTGCAAAAAAAAAATGCCCTCTTCAGTAGAAAATCATATTCAAGTAATTTTGCCCTGCATATTATTTATTACTATAACAATAGCTTTCTAACGATATATAATTTAAATAGATCTCGTTAGAAAGCTATTAATTTGTAGAATACAATGTTGTATTAGATTTTGCGATAAACACAAGCCAATAATTGTTGCGAATTTTTCAAGTAAAACCAGAAGGCTTAATTCACTCGGGAAGACTTAAGAACAAAGCGTTTCATTTTGTTAAAAAAATTTCTTCGCAGTTCGGTTCCGAGATAAATTTCCAGCAAAATGGTGTCAGCGTATTATTTTTTTTATTTATTGCTTGTTTTCGATTTTATGACTTATTTTATCCGAATGTTGGTTGAAAAACAGCATTTTCAACTTTGGTCGTCAATAAAATCAGCAAAACCCGACATATCAAAAAACGCTGACACCGTTTTGCTGGAAATTTATCTCGGAATCAAAGTACAAAAAAGGATTTTGAACAAAATAAAACGCTTTTTTCTTTAGTCGCCCCGAGTGAAGCCCTCTGGTTTTAATTAAAAAATTCGAAACTATATTATTGGTTTGTGTTTATTGAAAAATCAAAGACAACATTGTATTCTACAAATTAATAGCTTTCTAACGATATCTATTTTATTTTTGTGGCATAAATTCTGACGAATTGAGAGCGCTTTACCGAGACGACCCTGCAAACCTTAATGAAGACCTTAACGGAGTAAAATCACCTGGTCTACTAATAAGATACTAAAGTCCGCATTGTTCGGATATTACTGTAGGTGCTACTACGAGCTGGCAAACCATCACCGGGAGAGTAGAGAAAAACTCAACTCGACCGCGGCTGGGATTGAAACTCGCTACGTACAGTATATTGGTATCAGCGGCGGTCAAGTAGAATTTTTCTATACCCACCTGGTATGCAGCGGGGGAACGCGGGGGAACGCCGTTCCCCCGCTATTTCTGTCGGGGGAACGCCGTCCCCCCTGACAAAAATAGGGACCTTAAGATCTACGACGGCAACTTCGAGGACGACGTCCTTCAAACAAAAGTATTCTTCTTGCAAAACAAAGATAATGAATAATTTCTAGTCCCAAGAGTAATCTGAACACCGTCCTCGCTCTGTATACAACGCCACTCAGAGCATTTTCACGTCTTCAGGACGACGTTGACTCGTGGGGTGATGAGAAATGTTGTCTGAGATTGCTTAACACAGACACTGCAACCGTTTTAACACTTTCAAAATTATAAAACAAGCTTCAAGTATTGAACACAGTAGTCAGTTAACCGTGACTTCTTTTTAATGCTAAAGGTTGAATTGCTTTTTAACCGCCGTCGTCGTCCTAGCATCTTAAGGTCCCTAATTACGGTGGGGGAACGCCGTTCCCCCTAACAAAAATTAAACGTAGTGGAACACCGTTCAACACCGTTCAACACCGCACTATTTTTGCTTTGAGACAATGAGTGTACTCGTTTTTGTGACCACCGCTGACAATCAGCGGTGGCCATATCACGTACGTCATCACTCGGCAATCTTCGACGAAGATTCGAGAAAGGCCCGTATAGTCGAAGATAGGTCCAGAGGGCAAATGTATCGCATTTCCAAAGGACATGTTCAGTATAGTATTCTTCGTAAATTTCTTGAAGTTCTAGGCTACACTACACGAAATATTAGCTTTGAAATAAACACTCTACTTTGTTATGTTCACTCCAGACTATTCCCGTGCGCCTTCAGGTTCGTGTTTACAATCTTTATCGCTGACGCTCAGACACTTTAAACTAACGTTCACGCGCGTTTATCTGCATGTGGTGAAAGTTAATAATCAAAATACAATTCTCCGTAAATTTCGTGTTGTTCTAAGCTATAGTTTTTCGAAATATTAGTAGTTGCATTTTAATATAAAGTCCGCGGAAACGCCGTGTGTTTACAATAATATTCTTCTCTGACGTTCAGTTAAACGCATTACAATCATTTTCACGCACATTTGTTTGCATGGGCAGAATTAAGAACATAGTCGAAATAATATTCTTCGTAAAGTTTGTGAAGTTCTGAGCGAAACGTTTCGAAATTTCAGCTCTCGATTAAAAAAGTTTCACGGTCAATTAGCTCACTTAGGCGGTTGGCTCTATAAATATAATAGCATGGAAACGCGTGTTTCAAATTTCACTCACCCGTCAAAACAAAGAAACATGAATATCTCAGTAAATGCGCAGTAGCGATTGTGATGTGATTCATTTTAAAATAGTATAATCGGCTTATTCCTTTTATTATTGATGATGTTGATAAAACTTCTGATTTACCCACACTGGAAGCCTTGAACCACAACACTGCATTTAATATTATCGACCACGTTTGATCAAATAGCCAGCGAGGTGTTTGGGGGCATTGGGTCCGTTGGGGGAGAGAGGGCAAAAGGCACGAGGTAAGAATGTAACAGCGCGGTGGACACATGCAGTCAACCAGCTAACCTGAGCCAGGCTTTCAGTAGTCTTTTCACACACCCATTAACTTTCACGACAGGAGCCACGCCCATTTAATTTTACGACCAGTGGCCACGCCCATTTGACTTTAGTAAGCGTTCCCCCACTTCTAAAATTGGGAAAACATCACTGCTGCCTGGTATGGTTCGTTACTCGGGTAGCACCTAATATCATTATTCTCCACCAGGGTTCGTTGTCCCACAATAACTATTCCAACAAAATAAGATGTCTCTCAATATTGAAGAAACTAGATTTCATGCAGTTTCAAATATAAATACCATCGAGCCAAAATATCTCAAAAACAAAGTAAGATATGTAAGAGTTTCGAGCTCTCATAGAAATTGAGCATCTCATAAAAATCTTTATTCAAACAACATAAATACCAGATTTGGTATATAAGATACATACATATAACATATAAACTACACTACGTGCTCAACTATAAACTTCCAAAACTTGTTAAAACATTAAAACAGTATTTAGCTACCAAAGTCATAATTGTTTTGTCTTGCATAGCAATGACATACATGAAAAGGTCTTGATAGCTAAATTTAGAAAATGAGTTATTTATTTTACAGAGACTTTCCATAAAATTAACTCTAAGATCGGCGAACTTTGTGTTTCTGCATGACATTAAAAGGTGTTGTTCGTTCCCAATCTCATTTAGATCACAATGTTTGCATAATCTTATTGAGAGCGAATAATCTTATTGTTTTAATAGTAGAAACTAACTTGTGTACCTTAGTTCTTCCGGATTATTTCAAAAAACGAAGCATAACCATTGTTTGTGTGTGAAAACCAAGGCAAAACAATATTTCACTCCTCGTTCAACACGATCTCTTAACAAAATTAAGTATATATCTTAATTGTAAAATAGGTCTCAAATTAAGACATCACATGCGGGATGTTAAACGTGAACACATAAAGCTAAAAATCCTAGAGGGGTGTTGTGGTCGGGGTATGACAGGCGGGACATTTTTGCGGAGGGTTGTGACTAGGTTTAGGGCCACCGGGGGGTTGTGGTTTGGTTTAGGATTTCCGGGGGGTTGTGGTTCGGGGTGGGGTATGGGGGATGACTTTTCATTTAAAATTAAGGATTATCCTTAATTCTAGGCGAGTTGACAATTAAGGATAATCCTTAATTTTGGAGCGAGGTCGACCTGCCTCGTTGCCTCCATGGGCGCGCGAGTACTGGTACTCAATTTCCTACTCGCTATCTATCGACGAATAAATATCGAGTAGAGTAGTCAATCAAATTGCAGCATTTGCAATAGTATACTAGTAAGTTTTTACTAAAGTGCCATAGGACAGGGTACATGCATATTTCAAACAAAATCTTACATTTTTCGGAGGGTGCTTTCTGCGAGGAATTAGTCGCTTTTACATCAAAGGCGATGAACAATGGCGGACCTTCACTGGCCATCCCAGACCTCGAGACCTGCTGCGTAATACTCTAGAAAGTACAAGAAAATTCTCATTCAGCAAGAAAAACTAAAATAACTGGAGTGATATCCGCAAGTCATCGACCGGACAAACTTTGAAGCCAAACATGGCGGACATGTTATTTTATACATAATTATTAGATAATTAGTGATTTATATTGCGCATTCTTCATGACGTAATGATCGAATGGGCATTACAGTGTACAACAGAATAGATGAATAGGTATATCTATATATTTACAATACATGAAATAGTTATTAAGATGTAGGTGTTGATTTTTACGGAGGGAGGAAAACCGGAGAACCCGGCGAAAAACCCTCGAAGCACAGGAGAGACCAACTAAACTCTACTCACATGAGTCTCAAGCTCGAGCTAGAACGGGCTTATTCCTGAGCAGCTGAGCCGATCACTGCCGAAGCGGACATTTACTCTCGTCAAATCGTCTGGTTGAAGATTTAGAGAAAAACGAAGAAAGGCCATTCGAATCGCAACGCTTTGTCGAGAGCTTTGTAAAACATGTTGGGTTTCCTTTTTGGTCCTCAAACTAGCGAAAGATCGTCGATATTTTATCGACAGTTACAAATTATTTGGAACTGGAAACCAGAGCTAGGACTGGGAACGAAAGAGCCAGTTCGAGGAGATTGAAAATAACCGCGTAGGAGATTGAAAATGTGCGTAGTTCAGGCCTATATGGGGAGCACGGGTGGCGTGTGCTGTTAGGGCGCTGCCTCTCACCAATAGTTAAGCCCGGTTAGACGGGGTTAGTACTTGGATGGGTGACCGTCTAGGTAAGGAATTGTACTTTCTGACAGGAATTTTGGCTAAACGACATCGACCTTGTATTCCTTAATATTATTTTAAAGTTCTGAGACGAAACTGCGAAGAATTACGAGACGAGTCAGATGATGGATGTTTGTTTGGCGACGAAGCGACAATAATAACAGTATTAACTTATAAATTGTCGGGATTTTTACTGTTTTGAATTATTTCATGTGTTCAATTGTATTTTGGATCTGTCGTGTATAATTATTGTGTTACAGAACGTCGCGAAATCGATTAAACAAGTCACCAACGTGCACACTATTTGAAATTTTACTGTTTTTAAACTGTTTACTGGGTTCAAAACTGGCCAATGCTCTGGGTACGAGATTGATAGAACTAACCAATCAGATGACGAGTTTCATCGGAGTTTCTTTGATCCTTATAGTTGGGGCCAAAACGACTGCAGGCTCTGGAAACGAGATTGGCCTACATGTCCGCCATGCTTGGCTTCAACTGGCTAGCCAATTATATCGAGGCAAATATATCGAGCCAAAAAGCGTAAAACTTAGCACGTGCACCACATGTATAAGTACAATTCACAATACTACTTCAACTACATCTCATATACAAACGCTTTGCTCTGCATCAGAACCTGTCAGTAGCTCAATGCTTACGGTGTCTAACCGGTAATTGGAAGGTTAGTATAGTACTTAATATATAATAATAGTTATTATTTAATAGTTGAGTCGGTTTCCTTTGTTCTTTCTAGGGATGTACTGTATCTACGATACATCCGTATCTACGATACATCCCAAGAGAACCGATAATTAAAAATTCAAGGGCTGTATATAGATATTGCCCAGGTCAACAGGGCAATATCTAGATATTGACCCGGCCAACAGGGCAATATATAGTAATTGATATTTTTTAGAAAACCTCCTCGATTATTAAATAAGTATACAGTAGGTTAGTTTTCACAGAGGTTGCTTAACAAAAGTGAGATACTGAGTTCGTTGTCACAGAGGTTGTCTAAAAAACACTTCGGTCGCGATGATACTGCTCAGTGGACTAATCAAAATGCAGGAAACTTGAATTTACCTCTTTGCAAGATATGATATGATATATATTGTCGCAATGGATGAACCAGGCGGAAATCTAATTCTGGTAATAAATATTATTGCCCAGTATACTGCTTTAAACAAAACCATTACACAAAATAATTTTGAAAATATTTACTAACGTTTCGTTACTACAGGTAACATCATCAGCGTGATAAATATACATACATGAAGGTGACTTAAATAGCTTAACTAGTTACATAAATAGAAAGTGATAAGGTGACAGACAAGGTGACAGAAAAGGTGATGTAAGACAAATGAATTGTCAAACTGGTGAAGAGACACCACACCGTAAAGAAAAAAAACCAACTTCTAAAAGAGTGCTAAGGGAAATGATCTAATGTTAGCGTTAAGAGAGGGTGTAAACTTCGAAATTAACAAGCTTTCTCGAAGAAGAACATCTAATTGGTTAGAACCTGACGATATAATTGAAAGGTCATCAAAAGAAACATCGTGTCCAGTTTTTATCTTGTGTTCCAGAATGCTGGACATGGCAGACACTGAAAGTGCTTTTCCGGTATACTGTAGGCCGAAATACCCATATGTTCCGATACCCTAGTGCGTAGAAGTCGGCATGTTTCGCCGACATACGATACCTGGCAGCATCAGCACTTGTCGAGTTTTTTCCGTTTCAAAGACCGACTGCCACTTAGATTTCGATCCCGTGTCGTTTACAAATTTACGTGCCGATGCTGCCAGGCATCGTATGTCGGCGAAACATGCCGACTTCTACACACTAGGGTATCGGAACATATGGGTATTTTGGCCTATACCGGAAAAGCACTTTCAGTGTCTGCCATGTCCAGCATTCTGGCACACAAGATAAAAACTGGACACGATGTTTCTTTTGATGACTTTTCAATTACATCGTCAGGTTCTAACCAATTAGACGTTCTTCTTCGAGAAAGCTTGTTAATTTCTAAGTTTAAACCCTCTCTTAACGCTAACATTAGATCATTTCCCTTAGCACTCTTTTGGAAGTTGTTTTTTTTCTCTTTACGGTGTGGTGTCTCTTCACAAGTTTGACAATTCATTTGTCTTACATCACCTTATTTCTGTCACCTTGTCTGTCACCTTATCACTTTCTATTTAATATGTAACTAGTTAAGCTATTTAAGTACCTTCATGTATGTATATTTATCACTCTGATGATGTTACGTGTAGTAACGAAACGTTAGTAAATATTTTCAAAATTATTTTGTGTTATGGTTTTGTTTAAAGAAGTATGCTGGGCGATAATATTTCTTACCAGAATATGATATGATATGATATGATATATGTAAGAGTTAATTTCCGAGAATCCAGGCTTTTAGACAAAACAGCCCGATGGCCCCAAGGACTTTATTTGGATAAAAGCTGAGGGTCGAGGTAATTAACTGACCTAGTTCACGATCACCTCGGTTTTCTTTGATGTACAGCGGTTGTTGTTTATAATAGTTACTCCCAACCACGCATAAATCAACTTAATTGCCCCGGGCTAATATATATTATTATATAGCATGCTATCGGATATGAGCTTTTGCGTAATCTGATTGGTTCCCTACTACCAGGCTATCAGATCATATCCTGCTAGTAGAGGAAAAACAAGATGGCGGCATTTTTTTTAAACTGCCTAAAAGAGTTGAAATTGACGGATTTTTATACAGAAAAACATCAACACCCTCAAACCAATGTATAAAAAAACATTGTGTAAAAATACATTAACAAATACACAATTTAGCATGTTAAATGGTAAAATTCACCTAAAAATTATGTCTTTTTACTTCAAAAACCCGACTAAATTAACGGGTTGATATTAATTAGTTGCCAAACAAAGAAACTCACGGTTAAAATCAAGCTTACAACACACATTTCGTAGGAGATCACCAGTAAAGAGACTTTTTTTATTTAGATAAGCATTTGGAGTAGTAAAAAGCATGTTTTTTTTCCAAAACAACCAACTAAGTAATTTAGTTTCACTGCCGAAGGTGTTTCAGTTTCATTTTTGCATGAAATCAAAACCGTTTTCACGACAGCAACGCTAATATAAACAACTGACCCACCTTTTGACTTCATAAAGGTACCTTTTAATCTTTTTTGTTGATCTGCTTAACACATTTTTTGCTTCTCGAGCAACATTTATACAATATTTCGAAGCTGTTTACCGAACAGCTCAGCGAGAAACTATATGTGAATGCATCATAACGCATGGCGGAAGTATTAGTTGCCTATGCTGGAAGTTGGTTGTTTCAAACATTTCGCTGCAATTTTGTCTCTTGTACAGTGCTTGGCTATATAATGAAACAGTTATACCATTCGCTCTCGTTGTATACGAACTAATAGCCAACTCGGCGAAGCGCCTCGTTGGCTATGAGCTCCTATACAACTCGAGCTCATGGTATAACTGTTAATTAGCCCGGGGCAATTAACTTGATTTATGCGACAAACAAAAGTGATGAAGGATTTGACGCTGAGACGATAGTCACCACCTAGCACGTTTTTTACAGTTAAACAAGAGGAGGGTCTTATTTAAAAATTGGAGGCCTAAAAAGAGGGAGGGCTTATTAGAAGAGGGCCTTGATAGAGCTTTTACGGTATGCTTGGTACGATTTCATTCATTCGCTCATACTTTGCTCGTTCGATTTACCCGCCGGGCGCGTGGTTTTACAACACATCGCAACTCGTGAATAAAAACTGTACGGGAAATTCAAGTAATCTATATCAATGTTCTGTAAGGTCGTTCTCACCATGTTGGCTTCCCATTTGGCAATCAACTTTTCTACTTTTCCACCAAGTATTTCAATATGGCCAGGTTCCAACAACAGAAAGCCACTGAATAACGGAATGCTCCCTTTAAGACGGACTTTAGTTCCAGGTGGCGTAGACAAGCTGTGAAAAGTCAACAGCAAATGTTTTTGGGTCGCACTATTTGTGGTTTGTGACAATCCATGCAACAAAGGAGTGGTATGAAGTGACTGAGATCGCATGAAGTGAAGTAGAGAACAGACTCAACAAAAGGTGTTAGCAAATAAACACCGCTTCCAAACGCTTTGCGCCTGTACAAGTTCGATACTCGCATTTCAAAAAAGAGCGGCAAATTATTTATATTGGCCCAGATCTCAAAACGTAACGTCAAATGCCATAACATAAGGTAAGGTCTCGCGGCGAATTTAAGGTCTAACAACGTTTTATGTATATGGTTTAACAACGTAATGTATGGTCCAACAACGTAACGTATAAGGTCTCACAACTCACAGGCCAACACTGTGCAAGGTCTCTCAACGCCCAAGGTCTGACTGAATTACAACTATATGGAAACCAGGCTTTATAAACGTTCAAATGCCGCGCATCACCAAAGCTTCTCTAGTCACAGTTCTATATTGTTATGTTTGACGAGTTGACAGTTTGTGTACAACAATGGACCCGAATAAACCAATGGGGATTTAGCCAATACTTTTGGTGGAAGAAGTCGCAACTTTGAATAGGACTGTGGCCGCCGTTAATTTCTCCCGTCCGCAAGCAGACCGCTACCCTGCGAGCAGAGCCTTCTTTTCTGGTTTATTTCTTCGCTGAGAGAGAGGAAAAAAAGAATCTCTGCCGTATTCGTGACTTTTCCATGCGTTTCCATTGCGCATGCACGTCATGTTAGTTGCTTGGTTACAATCTCGAACCCAGTCCAAATCAGGGCAGAAAACAAAACAAGAACCGGTTAAACGGGTCTTGTTTTAATAATACCTTTATTGCCTATTGCAACTGGTGGTCAAACAGAGCGAAATGCCCCAATTGAACACGACTACCATGATGTAAGTGTTGGTTTTGCGGAGGGAGGAAAACCGGAGAACCCGGCGAAAAACCCTCGAAGCACAGGAGAGATCAACTACAACTCTACTCACATTAATTTCCAGCTCGACAACGGGGTCATTCCCAAGCGGTCGCTTAACTTTTGGTGAGAGGCAGCGCTCTAACAGCACACGCCCCTCGTGCTCCCCTTAAACGGGTTACTTCGTCCCTTCCTTGGACGAAGCCAAACACGAATACAGCAGAGCCTTCTTTTCTTCCTCTCTGTCAGCGAAGAAAAAAGGAAAAGAAGGTTCGCGGGGTAGCAGACCACCGGCCACGCAGGCTAACTGTACAGTATACCTGAGTTGTTGAATCAAAGAATTTTCCAGTGCAAAGCATGTTGTATGTCCATCAGTCAGTTGTAATTTTAGCAAACGAGGAGCAGTTGAAGACTCCTCGTTGGCCTTGGGTGCTGAAACATTGCGGACTTTCTGTACCTGGAGAACAATTGGTCCTTCAACCTAGGAGAATAAAACAATTGTTAAGACGACCATTTATATTGAATAGTTTACATTTGACACTTAGAGAACTTTCAAATTCTTCCAGACTCACACGAGTATAATATATAGCTGTAATACGCTTTTTATTATATGGCTTTGCCACTTAAGCGGTCTTAACGCAATTTCCTTTTTTTCAACCAGATTGGTTCCTAAACGGGCTTTAAAACTGGTAAAGCCGGTTATTACAAAAATTGAAAAACGAATTCAAATGAAGCATGTAGGTATGTTGCATCTCAAACTCATTAATATAATTCATGAGATAATCAGCCAATTACAATAGTTCATTCAATCACCTGCTTAAAGTTGGATACTCCTGTAAAACACGCTAAAATCGTTTACCATCTAATTCTTAAGATCTCAATTATCTATGCAAAATAAACAAGTTGCTGTATGAATAAATTTTACACACGCCCATGAATAAAATCCCATGAGGGTTTTAATTGCATTTTCCAATTGAAATCGCTCGATTGAGATGCCATATCAACAACTCGTTTATCGTGCTTCATCTGGGAAATCCAAACACTCGAAAACAATAAAACCACTCGGCCTTCGGCCTCGTGCTTTCACCATGTTTTCTTCGTGTTTGGATCCCCTGGTGAAACATTCAAACTCGTTATTGATACTTCCACAACACCAAACATGCATGTACATTTCCAAGTGATTCATAATTAATAGCAAAGATAAATAACCTTCTCCGACAACTCGTTATGCACATATGACATCAAGATCATGCACATATGACATCATATTTGCATATCAAACAAACTGAAGTATCTCAACAACAAAGCACGGGAACGAAAAACTGCAAATTAAGATCGATGCTACTTTGTCATTTTAGGTGTCCTTTCAAAAAAGACAGACTTCATTTCGTTTCATATAGTACCAGTATCGCACACTAGTCACTTTAAGTAAGTTGCGAACAGCTGGTATAAACGCGGCTTATTTTGAACTATATCTTCGACCATGGGCTTATTTTAGTCGCGTGCCCGTTTATACAAGCTGTTCGCGGCTTATATTATCCGCGACTTATTTTTTTCAGTATAAGAGGCCCTAACTATGTTAACGATGAAGGAGTCCGCTCGAAACGTCAGTACTTCGTACAAAAAAATCTTTTCACTTCCCTCTATCCAAAACATGCACTTCCTAACTAAGCAGTATTCCGTACTTTATATATATATAAACATCAGTCATATTTAAAGGGAAGAAAATAAGTCGCAATAATAAGAACAGGGTTGAAAAGTAGTCCAAAATAAATCGTGACTTAAATAGGAAGCATCACACTACTCCGTTTTCAAACGAAAACGGAGCCTTTTTGATATACGGTTAGGCCTTTCGTCCACACTAAAACGCTATCCAAAGTGGAGACATTCGAAGACGCCGTTTTTCTGCACCAGTGTGGACGACGAAAACGAAGCTTTTCAAATACGCTGACGTCATGACGACCATGTGATCTGGGTTCCAGACACTCACGGCCTTTGTGCACAGATATTGTGCAATTTTCAGGGACGTTTCGGCGTTTTAGTGTGAGTGGCAAAAACGATTCGAAAACGATAGTGCGCATGGACGGAAAACTTTTGATACGTTTTCGATACGAGATTTCCGTTTTCGTTTGAAAACGGATTAGTGTGAGACATGGCCTTAATCAAGCCGCGACATACTTTCTCCCGTTTAAATGGCCTGTATATTTTATTTGAACGGCAAAGTGTATCTGCAAGAATTAGGATTTTCTAGTTCACCATCTTACCGATTGAGCTTGTCCACGTTTCACATCTTCTGTTAATACTTTGGAACCAATCTCTTTCAAATCAAACTATTAGGAAACAGAACAGATAGTACATAGTATAGGAGTTTTGTCTTTGACATCATGCCGTCGCCATTGGTCGACCGCAGTCGGAGGTAGCCAGAAGGCTCATCTTTCTTGGCTACTACACTAAGGCAGGGGTGGGCGCCACTCCTATCCCAGATGGTGTTGATTTTGCGGAGGGAGGAAAACCGGAGAACCCGGTGAAAAACCACAGGAGAGCCAAACTAAACTCTACTCACATGGTTCAAGCTCGAGAACGGGGTTATTCACAGACGGTCACCCATCCAAGTACTAACCCCGTCTAACTGGGCTCAACAAAATTGGTGAGAGGCAGCGCCCTAACAGCACACGTCACCCGTGCCCCATAAAGAAGACACACATTACAGCATGGAAGCTCGTTTAAACGCGCACACAATTACAAAGCTCGAAATAACGGTCTGCTATCCGCAAATGACAGGCCAAAATAATTTTGAACTGACAATCAAAGAGGATGACAGGCAAAAAAGTAGAAATTTGTTTCACTTTATTTGTTCACTGCATTCCTTCATCTACAGCTTCTCTCCTAAACATATAGTGTACATGTATAATGTAAAAAATAGGCTGTTCTCTGATGTTCTGTGTCTGATTTGATGTTATAAAATAAATGTTTCATAATTTAGTAGGCTCCATAGAGAGAAAGGTGCACTTGGAAAGTTAATTTATGAAAGTACTCAAAAATCGCATTTAGCATCTCTTATCTCGTGCTTTCCTAAGTTCCCGCGGGCATCCATAACTCGACGGAGCAGGCCAAACTATGAAACATTTCTTAATTCTACGTTAGTATAGTGTTTTCAGCTTGAAGTTGGTTATTATAAGTTTCGTATGTTTTTGCTGTACAAGTGTCGTATCGTAAATTAAACTCAGAGAAAACTCTGAGCTCCAGACGGGACTGGAACCCACAACCTTCCAAATGCCAGCCGGACGTTCTAACCTTTGAGTCACTGGACGTCAGTTGGCAGATGGAGGCTTTTTACAATATTTATTGCTGGGAACCATCTCAGTTCTAGTGGCTCAAAAGTTCATAGAGCGTCCGGCTGGTGTTCGGGGGTGTGGGTTCGGGTCACACGACTCCTCTCTGGAGCTCAGAGATTTCAGTCTTATAATTCTAGTTCTTAACAACTTTATTGGATACTTGAAGATATCCAAACGGGAAGAGCGCGAACGGGACTCGAGGACCCATGCGAGGCGCTCCCCGTAGGAATTAAAAATACATGCATAAATAAAAAAAAAACTAGAAATAGACCAACTACATAAATTCGTTTGAAATTTATCGGTATCGGTAGAATGAAGGATTTCAAGGCATAATATGTCCAGTTTATTTAGTTTCAGAATTTTTTTCCAGGTTATTTAAATAACCCACGAATAATAACTTAACTTAACTTAACTTTACTTTACTTTACTTTACTTTACTTTACTTTACTTTACTTTACTTTACTTTACTTTACTTTACTTTACTTTACTTTACTTTACTTTACTTTACTTTACTTTACTTGACGTTAATACGTAGACGGGTAACAAAAACAGGTAGCGGAGCCGAGAAGTGTTTCGGCGTGAATAGTTATCGGTGGATTCATCAGTAGTTAGCAGTTTTGAAGGAGTTTGTTGCTGCAGAAATATCGGGATAAATAAAAACAGGAAAACAAGTAGAAAGGCCAACAGGAGGTTTTGTAGTCTCCAAAGTTGAGACACGTATATCAGTTCCAGTTTATGTTCCACGAAACACGTATAATATACAATCAAAGTTCAAAGTTTGAAGTAATAACACATGGAAGATCGTTGACGCGCGGATTTCGTTGCGTACGTTGACCGTTGATGACGACGTCAAACCACGTGGCGTGCGGAAGCGTAACCAGTTAACGGGCTTGCGAAAAATAACGTTATAATAAAATCTGCTCCAGCAATGTTAGGAAATACTTAATAAAGTCTTTACTCACAGTTGTAGAACTTCAACTTACAACAGCTTGTACTGCAATTAAACAAATGAATCGTTTCTTAATTGGTTGCATGTCTTTTTCAACACACGTGTAAAATGAACTCGACGAGCGTATAAAATGGACTCCACATGTGGCGAGATTTAAAGCCTCATCTTCTTTCTACTCAGTCTGTTGCCCGGGCTTGGATATCATAACTGTACTATTACTGTACTCGTTATGAAAACCATTATGGGTTATATATTTAGCAAGTCAAATATAAAAATGGCTGGCCACAATTCATTTGGCTTATCAAAAGAATATGAAAATGACAAGCCATAATCTTTTTTTCACATGAGGGGACCATAGGGCCAAGGGGGCCGGTCTCATGGCATCCCCTCAAATTCTTAAAATAGACATGCCAAAGTGTGCATGTATCTACAGTACTGCATTTAATGCATAGCTACTATTAAAAAAATGATGTAATTGTGTATTTGTAACACATTGTATACTGTACTAGTCAGGGCTGAACAAGATTTTTGACAAGACTCTTAATTCCAGTATCCTTTCCTTACAGTACTGTGGTAGGCTGTAACAGCCTGAAAATACATGTACACAGGTTTGTAAATCAGTCTGTGAAAATTCACACGATAGCTTGTTGACCCCCCATTAAGCTTCTCAGATGTGAGAAGTAGATTTTAAGTGGTTTAATACTCATATGATTTATAATTGTTGATTTGATTGAATTATTTGATCTCAAGAGAGAACCAATTGTAACTGGAATAAGACAGAAGTTGTGATTTACACATGTCAATAAAAATCTACTTCTCAGACCTGAGAAGCTCAGCACGAGGTCAACAAGCTAATGCTATTGCGCGAGTTTTCACAGACTGAATTACGGGTGTACAGTCCCATACGAAAATGTTCTATAGAATCCTATAGAATATTCTATTGGAATGTGGGACTCTACAGTATGAAATACTCTATAGATCGTTTTCATCTGACGTCACGGCGGCCATATTGGTGTACCCAAACAATGAAATGGTGGCCATATTGGTGTACCATCTTTATCCTATATGGGAATTTAGCTCTATTCTTATTCAAATATTTCGTATTGTTTCACCGCTCCAATTGGTGCCACCGATCATGTGAGTGAAAATTATCTTTAGGATTTCTAGATCCAACAGAACATTCTATAGAATATTCAATTTCTGCAGTATTTCTAAAATTCTATACTAGAATCCTATAGAATATTCTATAAATAGAATCTGTCCCAATTTCTTACAGAATATTCCATAGAATATTCTATAGCACATTTTCGTATGGGTGTATATTTGGACTGTACACAGGCTATACTGTGATGGCCTTTTAGTATTTTACTCTGGCCAATGATTTTACTCGTCAAGGGAAGAACTTTAGTAGGTAAAGGAAATCTGTTCAGATAACAACTATCTCAAGTACAAGTTCTGCTGTAAAATCATGAAAGCAACCATTGGTTGTCTTCAAGACATGCATGCATGCATGCAATAAATTTAAAACATTGAGTGCAGTTGTTTTTTTACATAATTTTATTCAGTCTACAATGTCATGTACATGTATTTTGAAGTACACAAGGTTTCCAGTTTCCATGCATGTAAATGATGCAATGTTAACTACATGATTGTACACGAATAATTGACACCCAAACTTCTAATTTGTCGTATATATATATATATATATATAGTAACTTAGGTTAGATATACTGCCGAAATAGAGAACGTAGGAATCTAACGTTTCGAGCGAAGGCCCTTCGTCAGAGAGACGAAGGGTTTCTCTCTGACGAAGGGCCAGTTCGCTCGAAACGTTAGATTCCTACGTTCTCTGTTTTGGCAGTATATCTAACCTAAGTTACTATATTTCGATTGTTGTTTCAACACTGCCGACGCAGCACGCTACTTTTATTTCACTATATATATATATGAGTGTTTTTTTGGAGAAAGAGTTGACACTGACTGGAAACAAAAACTTTAAGGTGTTAAAAAGTTTTTTATTGGTACGTTTCGGTTTAAATACTAAAACCTTCTTCAGCCTATGTGAAGACTAAAATAATATATGGTTAAAAAATTTTTGTATACAATATATATACATGCGGTTAATTAAAACTAGAATTAATTAGTTAACATATTATACACCCTAGGGACCTATATATATTTAATTGGTTTTTGGTTCCAGCTCCAACGTGTTACCATTTCATCGTATTCTAGTGGTTAGTGCTACATGTATAGCCTACATGTATGTTTCAACAGTGTGAGTGGACCACTGGTTCAAGCTTTGGTCATGCCATTTATATTGCTTCAGGTTATATAACTTTTGTTTCTGAAACTGCATGTGTTTCGGTAACTCAAGTTTTGGAAATTTTCTCTAGTGTATGCCAGCTGGCTTTAGGGTTGGTGTTAGGGTTAAAGCTTTTGTTGGGGTTGTGAGGTTAGTTTTAGAAGAAAATATATAGATGTCAACGGTCATACCAATTACTAACCTGAATGTCAGGCCTTTATTTGTTCCCTAAACCCGGCAGCGCGGGCAGAGGTGCGGGCGAGCGAGAAGGCGAGAAAAATAAAGGTCTGAGGAAACTCTTAACAAAACTGTGGGGACTCCGTCCATCTCGTGGATGGGAGCTCTGATTGGCTGACTAATTGAAGTAAGGATTTTGATTGGTTCATTCAGATAAACAACTTGCCCAAAGGTGCACCGTCAAGGTGCACACCGTGACAAGGTCATCGCCATTTCTCGAATCTGTTTATCGTGTACGTTTCTGTGACCAATTCATTCATTTAATAATTTATTATGTCGGAAAATCAAACCATAGAAGGATTTTTCGACCGCTTTGTTACAGCAGTTTCATGCGATTCGCGACCACCGGATGTAAAAGTTCTTGGCGCCGATAGTTGTTTTTGACATAAAGGAGTGATTAGCAAAACCATCGACACCGGTCCACCGATGTGCGAAAGAAGATCGGGGCCGTTTTAAACCAATATTAGTGAGATCTGAATGGGAATAGGCTGTTCAATCAGATAATATACACTAAATAACGTTGAAACGCGTGATTTGGTAACCACTCCTTTATGTCAAAAACAACTATTGGCGCCAAGAACTTTTACATCCGGTGGTCGCGAATCACATGAAACTGCTATAAATTCATTGACACATTTCGTCTATGAGTCTTTGAAATCAGAACAAACGATGTGCATTCAAAAGCTCGCTGTTGACAGCCAAGATGTCTTTGCTGTTTTGCCCACTGGTTTTGGTAAAAGTCTGATAACCCAGAGACGGTCCTACTAATCACTGCCCGGGACTGCCCGAGACTGCCCGGGAATATAAAATGACTGCCCGAGACCTATTAACTCGTTCCTTTATCCAGTAATTAATTATTTTTTTTATTATATAAAATAGAGTGTTTTATTGATTTTTCCGCCACTAATAAAAGTGATTATCTCACATGTGATGATTATCGCTGAATCAGCATTATAGTTTAATGCAATTTTTGCAAGGCAATAGGACAATTTTTTTATATAATAAACAGAACAATACATGGATGCTTGGAAATATGAAATTTATTTCTCGTGAGATATCCTGGTCAACACTCGAAATAAATTTCATATTTCCGCACATCCATGTATTATTCTCTATATAAATGTTGTTAACCATATGTTTATAAAGCAGAGAAACAAGATGGCAAGGCTGTCAACAGACTAGTAGTCTACTGTTTACTGTTGAGTTCAGATTTTCTTTGCTCTCTAATTTTTCGATTTGATTTTAGTTAAACAAGTATTAAACACGAGTGTTACGCGTCTGTAAATATTTTCATGATTAATCTAACACTACTAAAGTCAACACAAAATTGACTCGAGCGGGATTTGAAATAAACCTCGGTTTTCGCATACTCTGAAAAAGGCACTATTTCAGCACGGGTTCTTCTCCGAAGCACTGTTTCAAAAATAGAAAAACAAATACATTAATCATTGCCGACTGCGATTAACATTTCAATGGCGCTGTGGGAGAATTTCAGACTCGAGCTTCGCTCTTGGGCTATAAATCGAAGGGGAAAAACTCGTATTTATTCACCTTATATAAAAATACATATATACACATTGCATGCATGTATACAGTATTTAGTATAAATACAGTATTTCGAAACATCAGTATTTCGTTCCTCGAAATTCACAGCAGTTTCCAGTTTTTTCATTTTGCTATGTTTAAAATATTAGCCTAGCAAGCTAAGATTGCCGTTTATTTTCATATATACGGTAAATCACAAACGGAAGCTTTCAGTCGCAACATAGAAATTGCAGAAACTGCAAAAACTGCAGTTTGCGGTGTGTCGTAAATGTGGATCTATTCTTTATTATATAAGGCCTCTAATATAGATGAATACCGTCTCTGGCAGTAATATACCGTCTCAGGCAGTCAGTCATTTTTTACTCCCGGGCAGGCTTACCAGTCAGAACGTCCTCAAGTCAAAACGTCGTCAAGTCAAAACGTCCACTGTCAAAGTCAAAAGTCCGTACAGTCAAGACCTCGGGCAATATTTTTCCAGTACGGACTCCATGCAGTTTGGTAAATAACATATACATGTATGTATTTAGTGAGATCAAAAGCAAGACTTGACAAGTAAGTTTTACGAAAGTTTTGTATTTATTTTGGACAAAGATAAGTATATATAAGTTTCCTAGAACGTAATAACAAGGTAATGTTTCCTAGGACACGAGGATGTTTTGACCCTAGAACACGAGGACGTTTTGACCCTAGGACATCAGGACGTTTTGACATGAGGACGTTTTGACCGGATACCCCGGGGAGTCTCGGGCAGTCCCGGGCAGTCATTAGTAGGACTCATCAGAGATTGCCATTTGTGTTCTCTGAACTTCATCGACTTCAACATGGCACGGTGAGGAATTTCGTTGTAGCAGGTGGAGACCTTGCGAAAAGCAGTCGACTTGGGTCCTTCGTTCAATGATCAGGGATGATGGCTACTGAAGGCGAAGCCGATACGAAAGTCCAAGTTGTTTATGTCAGTGCTGAACAATGGTTAATTGTCAGAAAAGTGGACCCGTAAGTTACAAAACGTGAATCTCGGAGCAGTTAGTCTTGAGGCCTGTTTATATGGAGCCGAGTTACCCAGCTAGCCGAGTTACTCAGCAAACTGAGTTACCCACCATGTATAGAAATTCAATTAATACTATCCCGGCAGAGTGTTTATATGAGACAGGCGGGTAACTCGGCTACCCGAGATCCCGGCAAAACAGCCAAGATCTCGGCATGCCGGGATGAAAATATTCCCATATAAACACTCCCTTGCCGGGTAACTCGGCTAGCCGAGTTGAATTCGTCACAACAGCACACGCGCCACTTATGAAGACAATCGGAAACTACTCATGAGTCTCATGGAATGTGAAACCATTATAATGCGTGGGCGGTCTACCTAGACTAGTCTGGACTAAAAACCAGGTGCGGAGAAAGACTATATATTTCTGTGGGATAAAATCAAAACATACGCTTTGTTCTTTTGACAACACATATCAATCATATCTTGTGGACGGAAGACGGTTTTATTAAGAGGTTCTTCCGGGCCTTTATTCTTCTCACCCTCTCGCTCACCCGCACCTCTGCCACAATGCCAGGTTTAGCAGAAGGTGGGAACAAATAAAGGCCTGACATTCAGGTTAACTAATTACTGGCCAGGACTGCCCGGGAATATAAAATCTCTGCCCAAGACATATAACTCGTTCCTTTATCCAGTAATTAATTATTTTTTATAAATGTTGTTAACCATATCTTTATAAAGGGAAACAAGATGGCAAGGCTGTCAACAGACTATAGTAGGCTGTCAACAGACTATAGTAGTCTGTGTCTTAGAATAGGGGGTTTATATGGAAGTTAGCCAGCTGTAGCCTGGGTACGCAACAATTTTACTCTGGCTTTACTCCGGCTAACGCCTGATGATTTTACGCATTAAGGGAAAGCATTAAACGTTCTGCACTGCCAACCTCGTACCCAGGGTCTTATCTCCGCTCCCCGCCCACCACGCTGCGAAAAGACCCTGGTTGCGGCTGGTCACGTTCCGCCTAAACGAATTTTATATCAGGGGAGGGGTGGTAAGCTTAATAGTAAGCTACACAATCAATGCTACAACACAAGTCCAGTTTTAATACTCGTATTCTAAAATCTGAAATTAGATTTAGCCATTTAGGCGAACTATAAAGTTTAATAAAAAGAATGAAAAGCGCGATTCAAGAACTGTATTTACCTGAGTTTCTGTTTATGACAAATGCGAGTGAAAGGACGGCAATCGGCTTGATGTTGTATAGTTGCAATCTTTGCCGAATCGCTTCTTTTAGTACTTTTCGCTGCCGTTATCGGAGCAGTGGCTGAAATGTCAATGCATTTTAGTGCGAGAGAAAACGGTTTGGCTCTTTCACATGGCCTGCAGATTAAACGAGGATAAAACGAGGATTAAACGACGAAGGGCATCGTCGCGAGGAAGTCTTTGGCGGTAAAACATTTCGGCCGAATAAAGCAGTTCAAAATTTGCCTTGCTGTACAAATTTTAAGGTACTTCACATCACCAACACTGCGACAATTTCAAAGTCTACTCGACACGAGTATTCGACCGTGCATTAGACGATTGCTATATCTTCTTCGGGCCGTCGGGGTTTCTTTACCTTTTGGATTCAATATTATCTTTGACAACGTACACCACAGTGTTTTTTGCTATAAACACTGCGTACGTTTGTTTTTTGTTGGTTTCATTTCAACAGATATTTTGCGATCAGACGCGAGTCTGACGCAGGGTTCTGCCCAGGAGCATGTGAGTGCCGGGTACCTACAGGCCCGGGGGCTCAACCCCCCCCCCCCCCCCCCCGAGAATATGTGAAAATTAGTAACTAGTACTAGGGCATGCTAGAATATACAGCATGACGAATTATCTACGTAAAGCTAGGGCAAGGTTTCCTGCATGTGTTCTACGACTACCAACGCCGGTGTATCATCTTACAGGCATTAATAAACAAAGTGCGAAGTGATTAGCGCCTTACCCAAGTATCATACAATCCAATCTGCATGGCTTTGAAGGAATATCGTATTTCCCCGAATCACAAGTCTGGTAGCTAATATTGTGTGCGTTGTCGTGCTGAATTTCACCAAATAATATTGTTTCAATAAAAAAAAATTCACCAAGGACAAAAAAATACAAAATGATGTATATTAATTAAAAGATATATAAAAATACAACACATGGGGTTTTCTTATTGCATATTTCGAGTGCTGGGTGGAAGGGTCCGTTTTGGCGTGAGTGCCGGGCGGCACTGCTGAATGCCGGGCGCTGCCGCCCGGTGCCGCCCACCATGGGCAGAACCCTGTCTGACGATGCCAGACGTAATATATTATTTGTATAAACAAAGGTGAACACTTGTGATTGTGGGTAATTCCACGTGACGGACGTTACATTCAAAGGATTTTTTAGAAATAAATTATCTTGTATCTCTTTAGCTATTATATCTTGGCCCACACTTTTTTTCTACAATAATAAGTAATTACAATATCTATCTCATGAAAAAGACCAATTTACTGAAATCTGCACTAGTCGGCTACAATCGGTATTTGAATGTGCGTGACGGACGTTACACAAAATGGACAAAGACTTTTACCACATAATTTGTAATAAATTTTGTCTTCAAACTTTACTAGACCAGATAAAATGTTTATATGACATAACATTTAACAACAGAACAAATTATATATATTGGAGGTAATTTACTGCCAATCTCCTTTCCAGGGGGGAGCAGAGGCCAAAGATGCCGTGACGGACGGTACGTGACGGACGTTACAAAATCGACCACTGCAATAATAATATAAAACTAATTTGCCTATTATAAAAAATATAATGCCAAGTTCCAGAATACCAGTTTTAAGTATGATTTCTCTAGTCTTACAGTTATCTAACGTTTGAGAAATTGTAGTGTTCCCAAGCATTGACCAATCCTGGACAAAGACGTTTACCGTATAATGTATATGTTTAAATATATGTTGTCTTGCAAATTTAATGATAAAAGATAAAAGTTTCATGACATAACATTTAACAAAAGGACAAATTATCTATATTGAAGGTAGTTTACAGTCAATCTCCTTTCCAGGGGGCAGGAGAGGCCAAAGATGCCGTGACGGATGTTACGTGACGGACGTTACAAAATTGCCAACTTTAATAATCAACTATAAAACTGTGGCAAAAGCCAAAGTAACTGTCAAATAGTGTTTATAGAGAACTTATATATAAATATATACTAAGAATAAGATATCTTGGCGTGTCTTTGAGCAGCAGTGAGTGGAAGTGGCATTACTTCCAACAAATAATTTTAAATTTAGTATCTTTCCAGACAGCATGCCTAACCATACAGTATCAAAACTGGTCAGCAGTAATGCTATTAGGGGTGATATACATCATGTAGTACCAGTGATACTATTTTCTTTTTTAAATGCAATAAAAGTTGTATTGATAAGTGACATCTCTACCCACTTTTGAATGTGACGGACGTTACATGTGACGGACGTTACATAATTTAACGATTAACTGTTGTGCACGTGTGTAACTTTTTTGGGGTTCTATCAGTTTTTCATACTTGTTCATACACAAAGTAACAAAATAAGTTGTACTCATTAATTCAGAGTACTACCTTGCAACAGAAATAAACTTTGGCAATATTTCGTGATGGATGTTACATGAAATTTTGAATGTCGTAGTTTAATTAAATAATTATAAGTTCAAAAACATTTACTGACCAATAAACCATTTTTTCTTACATATATATGTCTAATGTTGCTAGCATTAAGAATATAACTCCTGTATAGCCCTAATACATAACATTATTCCAGTCTCAAATAAGCTCCTATACTTACTACTCCAAAACTACAAAAATGTCCTTTACTCTCGGACCCTTAAAAATTCACAGTAATCAATATTTTTAGGGATTCTGCTCAATTTATGTTATTTAGGTCTATTTTCTACCATAATCACTAAAATATTTTGTAAAATTTACAAATTTATTTTTTTACTGAATGCCAACTCTACCGTGGAATTGCCCTTGTGCCTTTGTCACTCACTCACTCTTCCCTGAGTATTTTTGAAATTGTTAATTAAAAACCTCCCAATTTTTAGGGGGCACGTGACCAGCCACAACCAGGGTCTTTTTGCAGCGGTGGGTGAGGGCGGGGGAGCAGAGATAAGACCCTGGGTACGAGGTTGCTGCACTACATGTATACAATTATAGATTTTTCTGACTCGCATAGAGTTTTCTGATTCAGCATATTCTGTGATATTCCACCATATTCCACTGCTCTGATTTTCACAATAGCCTTTCACAACTTATGAAGGGCTCCACTCAAAACACCAGTATTTTGTTCCTCGAAATTCATGGCAGTTTCAAGCTTTTTCATTTTGCTGTGTTTAAAATATTAGCCCAGCAAGTTAAGATTGCCGTTTATTTTCATATATACGGCAAATCACAAAAGGGCAGCTTTCAATCTTAACATACAAATTGTCCTAACTTCTAACAGCTAACTGCTGATTTTGAACTGCAGTTTGCGGTGTGCTGTAAATGTGGATCTATTCTTTATTATATAAGGCCTCTAATATAAATGTATACTGTTCTGGCAGTCATTTTTTATTCCTGGGCAGTCTCGGGCAGTCATTTTATATACCCCGGGCAGGCTCAGGCAGTGATTAGTAGGACCCGATGTCAGGAAGGACCCTTGGGTGCGAGATTGGTTATGTAATTGTAGTGCTACTTTTCACTATACTTTGCACTTATTTTTTTTTGCTGACCATAAGCCATTTAAGCCTCTGGCTTTGGCCTTACTTGTAATTTATAACTACATGCATTATTATTTTATTCAAATTCAAATTCAAATACCCGAAGCCAAAAAGCAATAGGGTCCTATGTCGCCTGTTGGACCTGTAACAAGTACATAAAAATAAAATTTAACTTACATTAACTGCTGACTTGATCAAGTTTTCTGCTGTGTATTTTACTTGTCCCACAGTTTGCATACATTCTGCTATTCCTTCAGAGCTTATGTTCCTTGATACAGAATAAAATATAGATAATAAATGGCTAACTGGCTATAATAAAAGCATTGCACTATTGTTGAAACTTGAAAGTAAAATTTTCATATTCAACTCAAGTTTTCGCCCTTAATTCGGCACTTCCAGCTTCAGTAAGTATCTACTGAAATAATTTTGTTAAATAAAACCCGAAACATTTAATGTAACTCTCTTACCAGCCTTTGTTCTTCAACTTTGCTTGAAGATCTTGTATTTCAACCGTGGCGGCCATATTTGTTTTCAATCTTTATCCCTATTTACCCCTTTTACTCTTTACCACGGAAACCTTGTTTATCCTACTTTATCCCTAGTACACATAGAACACCAATCAAAGCATTGGCCATGGCTGGCAGCATGGAAGATTTCGAGCAAAAATTTAGCCAAACTCGCAGCCAAACTGGTAGTGTTGAACCACAAAGTATTGGAAACCCAGAAAACGTAGACAAGGTAGAACATTTGTGCAACGTTTGTGGGAAGAAGTGTACAACCAAACAGTATTTAAAAGTTCATCTTAGAAGACATACTGGCGAAAGAATTTACCACTGTGAAACGTGCTCGAGATCGTTCGTTTCTTCGTCAGACTTGGGGAAACACAGGAGAACGCACAGTAGTGTGAAACTTTACAAATGTGATACATGTGAGAAGGCATTTAGCCGTTCAGATTATTTATCCACGCACAAGAGAGCTGTACATACTAATGCCAGGCCAACCAGGGATGATCCTGATAGAACTTTGTATGAATGCAACGTGTGTTGCAAGAAGTTCAGGTCACCGTCCTATTTGACAGTTCATCAAAGAATCCACAGTGGTGACCGACCCTTCCACTGTGAAACATGCTCAAAGTCATTTGTTTCTTCGTCTGATTTGATAAAACACAAGAAAATACACAGTGGTGCAAAACCTTACAAGTGTGATACATGTGGGAAAAGCTTTATCCGTTCAGATGCTCTATTTAGACACAAAAGAATCCACACCAGTGATGATTCTAATAGAACTTTGTACGAATGCAACATCTGTGGCAAGAAGTTTACTTCACCATCCAATTTGACAGTTCATCAAAGAATCCACAGTGGTGACCAACCCTTCCACTGTGAAACATGCTCAAAGTCATTCATTTCTTCATCTGATTTGGCAAGACACAGGAAAGTACACACTGGCAACAAGCCTTACGAATGTGAGGAATGTGGGAAGGCATATACTCGGTCAAGTCAATTATCTCAGCACAAAAAGATTCACAAAGTTGACAGATTAAGCAACAGGACTTTGCATGAATATAATACATGTGAAAAAAAATTTGTTTCACAAGACCATTTAAGACTACACGAAACCACACACAATGGGGAAACCCTACTGAAGACTACATATAATTGTAATGTTTGTGACAAAGTGTTTATGTCACAATCCTGTTTGAATTCACATGTGTCAACTCACAATGAAGAAATGCCTTACCGATGCAAGCTGTGTGGCAAGGGATTTTCTTCTTTACGTTACTTGAAAAGACATAGCAAAAGACATACAGGTGTGAAGCCATTCAAGTGTGGTACATGTGAAAAGGCATTTGCTTGTTCTGCTTCGCTGGTGGAACACAAAAAGACACATGCTGAAGATAGAACTTCATATGAGTGTAACTTATGTGAAAAGAGTTTCACATCGCAGGAGTACTTAAGAGTTCACAAAAGAATTCACACTGGGGAAAGGCCTTCTCAATGTAAGATTTGTTATAAGGGTTTTGTTTCATCATCTGATTTATCAAAACACTTCAAGATCCATACAAAACCATACAAGTGTCATGTCTGCAACAAGTCATTTAGTCGTTCTAATGGTTTGTCACACCATCAAAAAACATGTTCTTCTAAATCAACTGAGTCTGAGGCAGTAACATGTTCTTCTAAATCAACTGAGTCTGGGGCAGTAACATGTCATTCCAAATCAACAGAGTCTGAGGCAGTAACACCATGTCATTCCAAATCAACAGAGTCTGAGACAGTTATACATCATTTCAAATCAAGTGAGTCTGAGGAAGCATGCCACGGTGTTCTGGATAAACTAATTCATTGTACTGACAAGGTATGTTATGAGTGCTACTACTGTGAGAAGAAGTTTGATTGCTCAAGAGAGTTTGACCGGCATCTACTGGTACATGAGCTTGCAGCAACAGCACCCACTGGACTTTCTTACATTTGTCTAAAGTGTGCTGTAAGCTTTGATTGGCCCCACCAATTAATAAACCATATCTCAGAGGCCCACTGTTGCTGATTATAGAGGATAGACTGTCATTAGATTTACCAGTAAGGCTCTTTTCCAGTCATCACAATAACCAGGCTCACTGCGAGTATTTGCATCTAATTGAAAAAAAACTTGCAGTGCTTGTTTTCTCCTTGTGAGTTCTTTTTAATGAGATACAAGTACTTGCAGCAAGCTGTGAACTAGTTTCTATGATGAGTAGAAAAAAGCCTTTAGGTTTTATTTTTCTAATAGGGTCAGTGCTATGAAACATGTTTTAATATTATTGAACAATACTATTGTTAGAAAATCACAACACAGCTTAGGATAGGTCAGGTGGGAAAATAATTATTATTCACATGAAAAAATGGATGTACTCATATTTCCTGGTATGTAAATAATGTGAAGCGAATAATAATATTTACATGTACTCTAATTTACTGCAGATGCCACAATTGCTTAACATTTACGAAAACATAAGCAAATGCAGCATTTACCAAATTTTTGCCTGGACCAAATACACATTTACACAGGCGAAAATATTAAGTACATCTATTTTTTTGTCCAGTAAATTATAAATGCCAGTCTATCTATCATTTTAAATAATTTAAATGCTGTCATCCACCAATCAATTTCTGTTGTCTCATTGGTTACAGTGCCCATTAATTGTAACCACATCACATGTGAATATTATATATATATTCGCATCGTTTGTTTAGACCATAAGGCTGCAATGTACATAACTATTATGTACATTGCAGCCTTATGGTCTAAACAAAACTAAAAGATGCGAATTTAGGTCTAAAAACAGAATTAAATATAATTAGCTGAACTCTGAACGCTTTATTTACTTGTATTTTTAATTAGATTTTAGTCATATTCCATAGAAACATTTTAGTACTCCCATAGGACTCTCGTTATACAGTGTGTATAAAAAAAAACCCGGAACCCTTAGCTTAGAAAATAAATTAGTATTCGTTTAAAACAACCTATTGTAGTAGTTTGAAAGCCCTAAAAGCGCTGCGTTATAAATTAATCAGCACATAAGTTAAACAGGAAGAGAAAAAGCTTTTAAATACTTTCAACATGCATACAGTACACTTCAAGTTATCTTAATTTCCCAGGTGTATAAGACCGTGTTTTTTACGCATCCGTGGCTCAGAGGTGTTTAGGGCTTTCAAACTACTACAATAGGTTGAATACTAATTCATTTTCTAAGGGTTCCGGGGTTTTTTATACTCACTGTATATGTTATAGGTAATTTATTCAAATATCCTTTATTTAAGCTGCATGATTTTGAACCAAGTATTTTTAACTGTTTCTACACTGAAGAAGCCCGAACGGGCGAAACGTCTGTATAATAAAAGTATTTTATCTGCCTGGAGTTCGCGACTATTTCTTACTCTTTAATTTATATATAGTATAGTTTAAGTGGGCTTACCTCAAAATGTTGAATGTCGCATTTTGAGGTAAGCCCACTTAACCTATACTATATTCGCTCTACCTTCATGGTATTGAACACTTTCCGACATTCCGTGAACAAAATCACACGTGCTCGTTTATATATATATATATATTATACTTATATATTAGTGTGTTTGTAAGGTTTTCCAAGAGTGCTCAATACTTATACGTACAGCAGATAATAGTTAGTTAACTTTGAGAATAGTTGTTACTCAGAGTTTCACGCCTCTTGCGATCTTCAGGCATTGTTGCAAACAATGCCTGAAGATCGCAAGAGGCGTGAAAGTTTGAGTACTATATATATATATATATATATATATATATATATATATATTATCGAAATATAGTAGGAGTCTAACGTTTCAAGCGAAGGCCCTTCGTCGGAGAGAAACGCAAAGAGTGTAAACAAACAATGAGCTTATATACGAAAGGTAATCATGTGACCAAAAATAAGCCAATCAAATAAAAATAACAATAACAAATTGATAATGAGATGCGAAAAATTAGCCAATCAAAGCAAAATAACAATAACATATCGATAATGAGATGCGAAAGACATTTGCTATTCATACCGTCGATGAGCAAAAAAGGAGGGGGTGTAAAAAGGATGAACGAGAGTAAAAATAGATAAATTAATAAAGTGAAAACGCTGTTTATGTCCGCCCTTGCTAAACAGAAACAACGTCTTCAGAGGTGTTAAATAAAAGAAAAACGTTCGTTGAATCCTTGAGGATGAATGGTACCAATTTTGAAAATGAGACGCTTTTCTAGTCTTGCGGCTGACATTACCACCAGAAATGGGTGAGATGGCACAAACTTTCATGTCCGAAATACAATGGTTGGCACTATTAAAATGTTGGGTGACAGGCTTGTTAACATCATTGTTCCAGACGGAACGAAGATGTTCAGCAAACCTGTCAGATAAACGTCTGCCAGTTTCACCGATGTAAAGCATGCAACATTTATTGCAAGAAATACAGTAAATGATGTTGGAAGAGATGCAAGTAAAATTATGCTGAAGGAATACGTGTAACAACGGGTACGGGAGCAAGAAAAGGTACCCGCTGCATGGTGCCAGTAGATTTTTTCTAAGGGCACTACGCACTAAACCATCACGAATATTTTTATTACGCCGAAAAGAGATTAAAGGGTAGGATAGCCACGCTGAACACAAAAGGATCTAATTTCCAAACGTTTGGTCTCAAAGTCTTTGCCATCACTGCATAGGTAGCAAAGTCGCAGAAATTGAGAGTATGGAATGGATTGTTTAGTGTGTTTGGGATGAGAGGATGAAAATAAAAGGTAACTATGTGAATCGGTCGGCTTCAGACAGAAGTCATGAGCGCATTGTCACTAATCGATACCAAGATATCCAGGAACGACACACAGGTTTCACTGATTTCCCATGTGAATTTGAGTGCTGGATGGAAATCATTAACAAAATTAATTATGTTACTTTAAAACAACTATTTTATTACAATCACTTTAAAACAACCTTTAGAAAGAGTTTCTGATAATAAAATACCATTAGTTCTCACATTTCATCCTTTCAACCACAAAGTTAAGGATATCATTAGCCGCAATTTTCATATCCTAAAGAATGATCCTGAAACGTCAGCTATATTTTCACTGATAACACTTTAATCACTTTTCGGCGTAATAAAAATATTCGTGATGGTTTAGTCACGTTAGTGCGTAGTGCCCTTGCTACTGGCACCATGCAGCGGGTAGCTTTTCTTGCTCCCGTACCACGTGTATACACCTGTTCCTTTCTTAACTCCGCTACATGTATTTTGGGACCCAAATCTAATTTTGTTATTCAGCATAATTTTACTTGCATCTCTTCCAACATCATTTACTGTATTTCTTGCAATAAATGTTGCATGCTTACATCGGTGAAACTGGCAGACGTTTATCTGACAGGTTTGCTGAACATCTTCGTTCCGTGAGGAACAATGATGTTGACAAGCCTGTCGCCCGACATTTTAATAGTGCCAACCATTGTATTTCAGACATGAAAGTTTGTGCCATCTCACCCATTTCTGGCGGTAATGTCAGCCGCAAAAGACTAGAAAAGCGTCTCATTTTCAAAATTGGTACCATTCATCCTCACGGACTCAACGAACGTTTTTCTTTTATTTAACACCTCTGAAGACGTTGTTTCTGTTCAGCAAGGGCGGACATAAACAGCGTTTTCACTTTATTAATTTATCTATTTTTACTCTCGCTCATCCTTTTTACACCCCCTCCTTTTTACTCATCGACGGTATGAATAGCAAATGTCTTTCGCATCTCATTATCTATTTGTTATTGTCATTTTGCTTTGATTGGATAATTTTTCGCATCTCATTATCAATTTGTTATTGTTATTTTTATCTGATTGGCTTATTTTTGGTCATATGATTAGCTTTCGTATATAAGTTCATTGTTTGTTTACGTTTCTCTCTGACGAATGGCCTTCGCTCGAAACGTTAGACTCCTACGTTCTCTGTTTTGGCAGTATATCTAACCTTACTATATTTCGATTGTTGTTTCTATACACTGCCTACGCAGCACGCTACTTTTATTTTATTTTATATATATATTTAAAAAACTCATTAATAATTCATGAGGAAAACACAAAAGAAATCAATACCGTAGCAGAGGTTGTAAATCGGATACAGAATCGTCCTGATTTACATAAACTTTAGCTTCGATTTTCTCGGCTAAAATAGAGTATATCGCTAAAATAGTTGGTGAACTTGATTACTTAGATGCATTTGTATTTTAAGAAAGATTTCGGCTCGCCTTGTAAATCAGATACAGATCGGCTGCTCATGCTGTATCTATTACATATAGTTCAATCTACAGACACGGTGTTTCGCTGTACAACAGCTCATCAGTGTAGCTTGGAACAATCTGAATGAATTTCATCAATTACTTATACACATGCGATCGTCGGTGACAACCGCATGTGGGACAGCATCGGTGAAATACATTCAGATAGCGTGAAGTGCGCATGGGCCCAGAGTGCTCAAACTTCCACAAGGGTAGTGAGCGTTGCATATATATATATATATATATATATATTATATGGAGAAGAGTATTTTACTAGCAACAAAAACACTCGTAGAATCCATATTTCACTACATCTGGGAAGCGCGTGGCGTATTTCTCGTATGTATAACGCTCGCGAGTGACATATCGACAAGTAAAAATTTACGTCTTTTGCCGTATGTTTGTAATCGAGTAAATTTGAGCCAGTAACTTCTCTTAATTCAGTTTTTTCACGTAAAATGACGTATTCGAAGAAGCTGTTGTATTTTTCATTTGTATTTTCTAAAAGTTTTAGGTCAAGCGGTTTTTCAGTCCAGTTTATCAACATCACTTCCACGCATTTCATATAACGAGAAATGCATGAACGCAACAACCCCTCGCCCGCTTTTACATGCTTTTTTGAAGCACCCCCAACCAACCAACCACCCAACCAACCAGCCCTGATTAAAATAAGCACTCCTGATATACGGCCAATATAAAAACAAACAGACATAAAAACAAATGATAATCCTAGGGATAATTATAGAATTTATGGATAGGATGACTAAACTGATTTCATGAAAGTTGAACATATCAATTTCATTATTAAATTCTGGTTGTAAAAAATATGAATATTGTTTTTAGGAGGTTTCAAAAGAGATTATTTTTAGAAAGCCTTTAAATGACTTTCCTATGCATACATGTTTTGCAAAGGCGGAAGAAAAAGACAATTCCGTAGAATCGGATTCCAGAAAGAAGTATTAAACAGACAACGTATCAGTCGAAAATTTGGAAATACAGCCAAGAAAATCGGCAAAGCCCATGAGTAATTTTAATAATAAAAATTGCATGCAAAGTCAGAAAAACGTCACGTCCACATATGCCTATAAGGTAGTGTTTTAAGTTAGCTTTAGTTAAGCTGATTTATGATTCGGACGAGCAAAGGGAAAGCACGAAAACTTGAAGCTGTATATTATAATGTTTAGGTTAACGGAAAACTTGAAAACAACATAAGGACATGGTCAAGGTATACTGAAACTTTATACCGATCTTGGCGTTTACAGAATATATAAATACTGATTGCAACCACAAATCTCCTATACCGTTACGTTAACGGCTTTAAAATGAATTGACCACAATCACTGCACTGATTCAGATCGAGTTTTTGTATACCATATACGGCGTTTGGTTCCTTCAGGTTCTCTGGTTTCTCTTCAACTCACTTCAAGATATATTAAACCGGCTTAAGTTAAGTAGAGCCGGCTCCATTGCGTTAACAAAATTCAGAGAGATTTGATTGAGATTTACTGAATACCAATCTCGAGCCCATAGTCACCCCCTTTTTGGTCAGCGGGAGAGCGCGGGGGAGACTCTGGGGAAACTGGATTGATTCTCTGTTTTCATTGGCTCATTTAAATTTATTGAATTCATCGATTCAAAACATACAGATTGTAAAATAATCAAAGTCAAATATATTGCTTAATTCAATAAACATATATATCTTCAAATTTAGACTCCTCATTTACATGTCCATCTGGGTCTCACTCGTCTCAGTCACAATAAAGTTTAAAAGATGGATTTCGAACAACATTAATGTCGCAATGAACAGAACAAACCCTGGTGGGATTTGTCGTTATATTTGATGTATAACTGTAAAACAATTTAAACAACGAAAAAGCATATTTAAGACAATTAAAGAAGGAATCAGCCTTCGCACTCGTATTAAAAGGCTTGTGATCGTCTGATCGAGGACGATATTGGCGTCGTGAATTGATAGTTTAGTAAGTTTACCTTGGATTTCAAGAACGTATATGCCAAGTGCCACCACCAGCTGTGTCAGTCTCTCTCGGACAATTTTAACGTGCATTTGATCTGCATTTTATGCTGGGTTCTCACAAATATAGTATTTGCGATTTCAAACAAATATAATGAACACAACGCACATCCTGCACAGCAGCTGATGCTACGATCATGCGCTTAACAACCGGAACCCCTCATTTCAGGGGTAATTAAATCCAATTTCCCCAGAGTCTCCCCCGCGCTCTCCCGCTGACCAAAAAGGGGGTGACTATGGGCTCGATGTTTACTATAGGTTTAGAGTTATTGTACTTGTTGTATGTAAACTTGGAAAATGTTGCCGTATTTTAACTTATAATTCTGTAAATCATTAAAATAAACTTACTTTTGACAGTTCATCGCTATCTCTCATGTTGTTTACCTTCAGTGACTTGAAACTTATGGCGGCAATAGTTTCGAACGGCGTTCGACCCCACGCCGTTCGAAACTATTGCCGCCAAAGTTTCAAGTCACTGAAGGTAAATAACATGAGAGATGAACTGTCAAAAGTAAGTTTATTTTAATGATTTACAGAACTATAAGTTAAAATACGACAAAATTTTCCAAGTTTATGTATAACAAGTACAACAACTGTAAACCTAGTAAACATCGTCTCATAGTTTGAGCTTGGGGTACTGTGACTGATTTAGTTTTCTTCATAGCTTGTCACCAGTGTCCTTATATGGTCACGCTAGAAGGCCTCGTTGCGATTTGGTGGTCGCCGACCAACCCTCCCGTGCCTCCGATTTCACTTGGGACTGTATGTGTGGATTACGCCAAGTAATCCCAACGGACGAATGGCGAACACAGTACGAACTTTTACGAACGGTTTATTGTTTCACCCTACAAAGAACAGATATTACACTCGTATTTATACAGAACAAATTACACTGAAATCATAAATATAATAAGACTTATTATATGCATGACAAAATTACTGCATTCTGATTGGTTGAGAGGAGTACAATTATTTTATTAATTGTACTGCAGTACAATTATTTTATTAATTGTACTGCTCCCAAGGCCCTGGGAACGATGTTGACAATAAAATTCAAAATGGCGGCCAATTCTGCAATGGAAAGTTTTCACATTTCCAACGACTTGTGGCACACTATGAACTAAAAATTCCATGTAAATATTTTGAAATGAGTACAGAGAACACCCAGAGTGAAAATGTTTCTTGTGAAGTAATGAAACAAGATGTTTTTAAAGGCGTGAGTGAGTACGAAGCGTACGTGTCGTAATTTTGTCATGCATATAATAAATGAGTAATCATATGATTTTGCTCGTACAATTAAGGATTTGCACTACTCGTGATATTTGAAAATTATGCCAAATTGCACTCGCCTACGGCTCGTGCAATTTTGGCAAAAATTTCAAATATCACTTGTAGTGTAAATCCTTAATTGTACTCGCTATCATATGATTACCAATACAAATAGAGCTCTATAGTTACAATACATCGTTACAAGTATTTTACAGACTAAAGCAAAAGAATGATGGGACAATGATTACGACATAAGAATCATAATGCATGGATCAATTCTTCCTGTAACCATCCCTCTCCCAGGCAATACCCCGGGGATTTGTAATTTTTTATGAAGCTTATGGCAAATTCCCCACCCCCGGGACTTTGAAATTTGACAATTCCCCACCCCGGGGCAAGGCTGAAAAACTAATTCAAGAACACATGAGTTTTAACATCAAACAAATGTATAATTAAACACATTTTAACATCAAATGTAAATTAACTTAAACAGTGGCTCAGTTTTGTTGCTGCTTCCTTTGAGCCCTAGTTTTTTTCACTTTTTCAGCACCCCTGCGTCGATTTTTGGTAACATGGGAAATATTTCAATGAATTCGTCGCCATTTTGAATATGGAATGCTTTAGTTACCAGACTCCCACGCCTCCTTGCATCCCCGCCCCACGATCGAGAATCGCATAGAAAATTGGCCACTTTCATGGGGCAATTCGCAGGCCATGTGCGTGCTGGCTCAAGTGAGTTGTCGGCCGAGCTTGATGAAATTAAATTTACTAAATTCTAAACACAGCACACACGCAAAACAAGAACAAGTGAACTGTCCATATATAGCCAAAAACAAAATCAAGACAAAGAAAAAATCAATAGTTGAGATATTTATTCATCCTCCATAGTTGATTGGGTTTGTTTTATGTCAACTCGTCACTTCCTCGGTCGTCAAGTACTCAAATACACTTTCCACAACTGATTCGAACTTTAAAATCCATTTTAAAGGTCAATTGGGTACACACATCTGCAAAAAAAAACCAACCCGACTTCTTTTGGGGGTAGTAAACGGTCAACAAACAACAGATTTTAATCTTTTAACATATAGAAGTTTACGATACTAGATCGCACCTTGTTCTTCGTCTAATTTTCCCGCCATATTTGATTTCAAGTCAGCAAATGGTTAATATCCTACAATATCCCTAGAATCCTCTTCAATGGATCCGTTATTTTCCTTTATCTTCACTAATTGTATCGTATTAACCCACATGTACCACAACGCTCCTTCGCTCCTGATTCATCTCGCGCCAGCCTCGCTCGGTCTCGCGTCTATTGATGACGTTTACACGCAAGATATTCGCTCTACGCATGCGTAGCTAATCCAGGTCAACCTGGATTAGATCCCAGTCGACAGCCGCAATTTCCGATCGTGTTTACCCCATGGACAAAAATTAATAAAACAATTCCCCACCCCCGGGATTTCATTTTCTGCATTGTCCCCGGGGTTGCCCGGGGGGGGGGTGGTTACAGGAAGAATTGATTCATACAGGACACTTAGTTACATGATTTTAGTAAAACTAAATCGTAAATTACCGTTCTCAAGTCACTATCCTCCGTCCTCCAAAGTTCTTTTGCTAACAAATCAACGATATAAACTTAACAAAACAAACAATCCGTAAATCCGAGAACAACCACGCGGTTAGCTTTCGCTTTCTCTTGGCTCGAACAGACAAGTGAGCCCACTGTCTTTGTGGATCGGCGAGAAACGGTCTAAACTCCAGTACTAATACTGCCAGTTATCCTAGATTTATTAGTTGTGCTAGTTATCTTGGTTATCTTAGTTTTCTTAGTTATCTTAGTTTTCAAAGTTATCTAAGTTTTCTTAGTTATCTCAGTAGTTTTCTTAGTTATCTTAGTTTTCTTAGTTATCTTAGTTTTCTTAGTTTTCTTAGTTTTCTTAGTTTTCTTAGTTTTCTTAGTTTTCTTAGTTAAGTTAGTTAAGTTAGTTAAGTTAGTTATCTCAGTTTTCTTTAATAATTATCTTAGTTTTCTTAGTTTTTTCTTAGTTTTTTCTTAGTTTTCTTAGTTTTCTTAGTTTTCTTAGTTATCTTAGTTTTCTTAGTTACCTTAGTTTTCTTAGTTGTCTTGGTTATCATTCTCGTCCGGGCGTATGAATTTCCGCTACTGGTAACGGATCATTTTGATTTGTTGTGAACCTGCGTTATTTTGACCAAAATTACCCCCCATGGGCTAAAAATGATCCTGAATGATCCCTTTTTAAAATGAGACCTTTATAACGATATGCCATGAAGTATTACCCGAGCTTTGACCTGAATTCCCGGCTGTTAAAATCCCGTGAGTATCATGGCGTATCGACAAGAAGAAAATGTCTTTTATTTGTCAATATATAAGCGAAACCAACGAAAATTTAGGCTCTAACAACTCCGAAAGTAAGTATAAGCATTTGCTTGTTGTAATTATTTCGTAGATTAGCAATAATTTGGTAAAATTTGACGAAAACCATCTCGGCCGATCAGGTAATTATGGAACAAAATTTGCCGAGAGTTGTCGGCGAGTTGTCGGCGTTGTAATGGCAAACAGGAGTAAATATCACGCAAAATAACCTAAAATCTGAATAGCTGACTTAAAAACGATCTTACTGATGTATTATGGTCGTATGTTCTTGTATAATTCTGTTTTAATTTGTAAATTTCAAAATAAGTTATATGATCGCGCGCGTTCGCACCATGGGGGGTCTCAATGGCGGGTCTCAATGGAAAATCATAAAAAATCAATATAATATTTGCTTTTTATTGTATTGCTTTAATTTTTTCAATTTGAATTTGTGAAATGCTGCTTTTCATTGTACATGATCCAAAGTTTGGTGTAAAGTCATTTCTCGTTAAATATTGAACATTTTGTTGGATTATAATAATATTTTTAATAATAGTAATTAGCATAAATTAGCATAATTTGCAAAATGTGTTCTCTGACAAGACCCGAAAACCCAAAATTTGAATAGTAGAGGTCAAAACGATTCAAATGATATATTGTGGTATTATTTTTGTGTTATTATGCCATGTTAATTCACAAATTGCCAAGACCACCTGCTGTGACTGGTTTTCGGACTGGACGGGAATGTGATACTAGTTATCTTAGTTATATACTAGTTATCTTAGTTATACTAGTTATCTTAGTTATACTAGTTATCTTAGTTATACTAGTTATCTTAGTTATCTTAGTCACACTAGTTATATTAGTTATTCTTAGTTATACCGTGGTTATTAACTACTTAATAACCGAGTGTGAGGTCTTTACGGTAAAATATTAAACCGAGGTCTTGCTGCATTGGGTATATTATAAGTAATATTGGGCATTTCACTCGATTACATAGCACGTTCTAAGGATTTTTGGTGAAGGAAAATTCGAGTGTAGAATATGTACATTTTAATACCAAACCGGGACCAGTTGCGAAAAATGCAACTACACAGGCCTTCCGGCAGGAATTGAACCCACGACCTTGCGATTCCTTAGAACATGCTATGTAATCGAGTGAAATGCCCAATATTACTTATAATATACCCAATTATCTCCTGGTTTACCACATTATATATACAGAACTCTCGATCAAGCTCTCGGCAACGCCCTCCGTGGCTCATTGGTCAGAGCAATGCACTAGAATCGCAAGGTCGTGGGTTCAATTCCTGCCGGAAGGCATGTGTAGTTGCATTTTTCGCAACTGGTCCCTGTTTGGTCTTAAAATGTATATATTCTACACTCTAATTTTCCTTCACCCAAAATCCTTAGAACATGCTATGTAATCGAGTGAAATGCCCAATATTACTCATAATATACCCAATTCTCTCCTGGTTTACCACCTTATTATATATACAGAACTCTCGATCAAGCTCTCGCCGGGCAACGCCCTCCGTGGCTCAGTGGTCAGAACATTGCACTAGAATCGCAAGGTCGTGGGAAGGCCTGTGTAGTTGCATTTTTCGCAACTGGTCCCGGTTTGGTCTTAAAATGTATATATTCTACACTCTAATTTTCCTTCACCCAAAATCCTTAGATCTTGCTGTATTGACCGAGTGATAGCGAGGTTAATACGTTGAAGACCGAGGTTTGGTATTTTACCGTAAAGACCGAACGGCCGAGGTTGTTAAGTAGTTTATTATATGGCACTTTTTATTTCAAAATCAATCTTGGTCTTCGCTTCCTTTAACTTTGTCAAAACATCGTACTAGTGTTATTTTCTGCTGTTTCTTTCTCGTCTGGATACTGGAATTTACTTTTATAATGTTCATCGTCGTTTATTTAATTTATTTTCGTCGTTTTTCAACAATAAAAGTTTCTTATTAGGATTTTTTATTTGTTCCAATCGTAGGGCATTAACAATTTTCGTAATGCCCACGTGCATTACGGAGAAATCTCGCCACGTCAGCAACCAATCGCAGCGCGTGATTTTATCGGAAGTAATCCGTGCCATAATAAATACTACTTCTCTTAGTTCAACTAATCAGGTACTTGGGTTTCTCGTGAAATAACGAATAACTCTATTTTCTCTTAGTCCTTAGTTCAACAGAAACATATCTGAAAAAATCTAGCTTTCTGTCGTGTTATAAAGAGTTCCTAATATTCTGCAGTCTATTGGAATAAGCAGCGATATTAATAATATGCAAGAAACAAGCTCTGTTGTGTTAAAAGCTAAACATGTTTATTTATCATTTAAAACATTAAAGCATTGCCTTATGAACTTCAACATTGTTATTTTTATTTACTTTGCGGTGATTTTGAATACATTTTCCACATGCATTAGTGCGATCGTTATGCACTTTCCCCGTGCAATATCGCGTAAATCATTTGCTGTATTTTTTAATTTTTTCTAATTGTTTTTTTATTTTGTATATTGTTCTTAAGCCAATCGGAAGATTGAATCCAAGGCTAACTAAAACATTAATTAGACCAACAAATAACTTGTGAATTTCTTCTGAAGAAACCTGATGTAAAGAATTATATACGAAGGCACAAATGAACAAATAACATAGTACTCTAGCTAATTAGGAGCGCCAACATGTACGTTTTCTCCCCTGTCCTGCATAAACAAAAGCGACCTTTTGGTAGGAGTTTTTTGGAGATCGTATTTGAACCTCTTGCGTTGTGTTTTAGGTGAATTGTTTGTAGTTTGATCACTATTACCACCACATTCTTTGCCACCGCACAAGCCATGACATTTGCACATCTTTCCACAAGCCTCCTTGCAAGAACAACGTCCTGGAGAGTGATATTTTCTTTTCAGCTTGCCTGGCTGCCTGGCTGCCTGCCTGTGTGTCTGCCTGTCTGTCTGTCTGTCTGTCTGTCTGTCTGTCTGTCTGTCTGTCTGTCTGTCTGTCTGTCTGTCTGTCTGTCTGTCTGTCTGTCTGTCTGTCTGTCTGTCTGTCTGTCTGTCTGTCTGTCTGTCTGTCTGTCTGTCTGTCTGTCTGTCGTCTGTCTGTAATTCAAATATTTACAAAAAATCAAAATGTTAGTATAAGTAGTTGATCGTATGCTTTTATACCTATCCATACCTGGCTTTCTTGTTCTTTCTGGACAGGGAGAGGGGACGGAAATGCCCGCAGCATATATCTCCAAAACCATTTGAAGTATTGCAACGAAATATTTACAGGTCGAAGATATACTAATATTATTGTTAAGAAATAGTATTCTTATCTATGGCTTTATTTCGTGTTTTATGCTGGGCTTTCATTTTTGTGCTACGATTACGATTCCCGCCTGGTTCCGCACTGAAGAAGAAGGTACTGATGATAGCAATGAAGAGGATATCGAGAATTGTTGACGAAGATATGTTTGATGAAGAAAGTAGCGACAGTTCTATGGTCGTGACAGATCAATCAGAAGAGGATGGAGAGAAAATACAGCCACAGCAGGAGGACCAAAACATAAACCGAAGAAAAGTACCGCGAATGCTTACCGGATTATTTAAATAGAGCCAATAAACCTGCGTCACCTACCCATAAGAAACGACATCAACGTTTCAAGTAAGCATTTATTTTTATTACTTTCAATTTTATGAAAAGGACCTTGACCTACACTGGTGACCAAAATTAAAGAGCCATCTATATTTCTGCAAGTTTTTCAACTTTCTCATAATGTTTTTAGAATCCAATAGAGTACACTGAAGTTTAATATTTGATTAGACTTATTAATATTATCAGATTCACGCCATATCACAAAAATGTTTCAAATGGTATAAATAAACATGTTTAGTTTTTAACACAACAGAGGCTGTGTCTTGTATATTTTCAATATCGCTGCTAATTTGAATAGACTGAATATTCTGGGAACTCGATTATAGCACGACTGGAAAATGTATTTTTTATGCAGAGCCATTTTTAGAAATGTTACTGTTGAACCAATGAAAAATAGACTTATTTGTTATTTCATGAGAAAATTGAGGATTTGCATAATTAGTAAGAATGAGACAATAGAGCATTTGCACGATGACATTTTATGGCATTTTATCTGACTTCAGCTACAAGAATACTTTGCCAGAATCCTGGCTAATATATAGAATATACTGGCAAAGCATTCTGGCAGTTGTAGTCTAAACACCAAATGACGCTATTTTGCAAATGGCCTATTAAAAGTTTTCATGTTAATAAACGTTAACAAGAGTAGACCGGAGTCAACATAGGCATGGGCCCAGGCGTTCGTTTTGCAGAACATATGGGCGTTACCCAAAACCTATCCGGTATATATTCAACTTAATTCTTTCACTGCCAGATTTATCCCTTTGACGAGTAAAATAGTCTGGGATTAGCTAGAGTTAAAAGAGTGAAAGTCAATTGCGGCAGTGAAAGGGTTAAATTAATATACTGATAAATTTTGAATAATTCAAGACCAAAATATATAAACATCCAGTATTTCATTCATGTAGCGATCTGCCTTTCCTTTTTCCTTCTCTCTCGGATGTGAAACACGTTCCAGCACTAAGAATCCCCTAATTTTAACTAGTTAAATAATTTGGAAAATCTGTGGTATTTGTCTCTGAATCGCACACTTCAAATTTAGCAAGACCAAAAATACGAGAAATACCGGATAATTAACATAACTAGTGTAAGTAAGATAACTAAGATAACTAAGATAACTAAGAAAACTAAGATAACTAAGAAAACTAAGATAACTACGAAAACTACGAAAACTAAGATAACTAAGAAAACTAAGATAACTAAGAAAACTAAGAAAACTAAGATAACTAAGATAACTAAGAAAACTAAGATAACTAAGATAACTAAGATAACTAAGATAACTAAGATAACTAAGAAAACTAAGATAACTAATTAGATAACTAAGAAAACTAAGAAAACTAAGATAACTAAGAAAACTAAGATAACTAAGAAAATTAAGATAACTAAGAAAACTAAGAAAACTAAGATAACTAAGAAAACTAAGATAACTAAGAAAACTAAGATAACTAAGATAACTAAGAAAACTAAGATAACTAAGATAACTAAGATAACTAAGATAACTAAGAAAACTAAGATAACTAAGATAACTAAGATAACTAAGATAACTAAGATAACTAAGAAAACTAAGATAACTAAGAAAACTAAGATAACTAAGATAACTAAGAAAACTAAGATAACTAAGAAAACTAAGATAACTAAGATAACTAAGAAAACTAAGATAACTAAGATAACTAAGATAACTAAGATAACTAAGATAACTAAGATAACTAAGATAACTAAGAAAACTAAGATAACTAATTAGAAAACTAAGATAACTAAGATAACTAAGATAACTAAGAAAACTAAGATAACTAAGAAAACTAAGATAACTAATTAGAAAACTAAGATAACTAAGATAACTAAGATAACTAAGATAACTAAGAAAACTAAGATAACTAAGAAAATTAAGATAACTAAGAAAACTAAGAAAACTAAGATAACTAAGAAAACTAAGATAACTAAGAAAACTAAGATAACTAAGATAACTAAGAAACCTAAGATAACTAAGATAACTAAGATAACTAAGATAACTAAGATAACTAAGATAACTAAGAAAACTAAGATAACTAAGAAAACTAAGATAACTAAGATAACTAAGATAACTAAGAAAACTAAGATAACTAAGAAAACTAAGATAACTAAGATAACTAAGAAAACTAAGATAACTAAGAAAACTAAGATAACTAAGAAAACTAAGATAACTAAGATAACTAAGAAAACTAAGATAACTAAGAAAACTAAGATAACTAAGAAAATTAAGAAAACTAAGAAAACTAAGATAACTAAGAAAACTAAGATAACTAAGATAACTAAGAAAACTAAGATAACTAAGAAAATTAAGATAACTAAGAAAACTAAGATAACTAAGAAAACTAAGATAACTAAGAAAACTAAGATAACTAAGAAAACTAAGATAACTAAGCAAAACTAAGATAACCAAGATAACTACTACTAATAAATCTAGGATAACTGACAGTATTAGTATGACTAACGAAATATAGTAAGGTTAGATATACTCAGGGCCGTCCTCAGAAAATTTAGCAGGGGGGGTGGTACGCTCAATTTTGCCGACTGCCACATAATCGTCACTCGTCAATACTAGTACTCGCCGAGTCCGACTGCTGGCGGGTGCCGACTGCCGACTGAAATCTCTTGTCTGCCGATTATAGAACAAATAAAGCAAATATATATATACCCGGCCAGGTGAGTTACTCTGATCTGCTCCTGGTGAGTTCCCGGTCGGTAGGACAAACAGTGTTTTTCCCACCACAGTGTTTATATGAGACAGACAAGTAATTCGCCCTGGCGAGAACTCTGCACTGGCAGCCTGGATCTCAGCAAAACCGGATGAACATTTCCACATGCATATAAACACTTTCCCCATGGTAATTCGGCATAGCGGGATGAATTTTCTATATTTGTTGTTTATGTCACTTTTGTTGATGCTAATCATCTGAAATATTACAGGCTTGCCAAGCAACTCGCTTCCATATAAACAGAACGTAAAATTTATCCCAGCAAACTGGGTAACTTGGCTGACCAGGTAACTCGGCTCCATTTAAACAGGCACTAAATTCTGTGGTCTTGTACCCCAAAAATTATTTTTTTAACTTTTTGAAATATCTACTAAATCAATTCTCTATATGTTCCTCTTTATATTTGAAGTTTTGATTTTTTTGTATTTACACTTTCGAGGTGATCTGAGTCTTTAAAAATGTAATGTATAAAACAAAACACTAAAAAACGTACACATCTCGTCGACTTTATCTGTATAATGTTGACATTTATCTGTCACGTGAATTTTATTGTGAATATGAATATGCTTAAATATTAACTTGTTCGCTTGTCAGGTTTACAACTAAAGCACTGCTGAGATATCAAGGTCACTAAACTGACAATCTTAGAAATTCCATAACCACATCTGTGAACTCGCTTGTTCAGTCCATTTAAAGTGGCACTACGATGAAAAAATCGTCAGTCTTTTTTTTATCTTATCATAAAGTAAATTTAAAATGAGAATGAACGGCGTTTGGTTTGTCAATATCTCATCTCGTTCAAGAGATATTCACGTTTTGGAGATATGCAAATTAGATGACTGATGACGTCATTTACTCCAAACGAGCGAAATGAAAATCGTAAAATAAGAGATATCTCTAGAAATAAACAATAGAACGTGCAACCTCGTACCCAGGGTCTTATCTCCGCTCCCCCGCCCCCGCCACGCGCTGCGAAAAGACCCTGGTTGTGGCTGGTCACGTGCCCCTAAAAATTGGGGGGTTTTTAATTAACGATTTCAAAAATACTCAGGGAGGAGTGACAGGCACAATTACAAGTTTTCACCTTTGTTTATACAAATAATATATTACGTCTGGCGTCGTCAGACTGGCTTCTGATTGGGCTGTCTGATCGCAATATATCTGTTAAAATGAAACCAACAAAAAACAAACGTACTCAGTGTTTATAACAAAACATATCTCGTGCTTTCTTCTGTGGTGTACGTTGTCAAAGATCATATCGAATCCAAACGTTAAAGAATCCCCGACGGCCCGAAGAAGATATAGCATCGTCTATTAAATGCACCGTCGAATACTCGTGTCGACTAGACTTTGAAATTGTCGCAGTGTTGGTGATGTGAAGTACCTTAAACATTTGTACAGCAAGGCAAATTTTGAACTGCGTTATTCAGCCGAAATGTTTTACCGCCAAAGACTTCCTCGCGACGATGCTCTTCCTCATTTAATCCTCGTTTAATCTGCAGGCCATGTGAAAGAGCCAAACCGCTTTCTCTCGCACTAAAATGCATTGACATTTCAACCTCTGCTCCGATAACCCCAGCGAAAAACTAAAAGAAGCGATTCGGCAAAGATTGCAACTATACAACATCAAGCCGATTGCCGCCGTCCTTTCACTCGCATTTGTCATCAACAGAAACTCGGGTAAATACAGTTCTTGAATCGCGCTTTTCATTCTTTTTATTGCATTTTATAGTTCGCCTAAATGGCTAAATCTAATTTCAGATTTTAGAATACGAGTATTAAAACTGGACTTGTGTTGTAGCATTGATTGTGTAGCTTACTATTAAGCTTACCACCCCTCCCCTGATATAAAATTCGTTTAGGCGGAACGTGACCAGCCGCAACCAGGGTCTTTTCGCAGCGTGGTGGGCGGGGAGCGGAGATAAGACCCTGGCTACGAGGTTGGCAGTGCAGAACGTTTAATGCTTTCCCTTAATGCGTAAAATCATCAGGCGTTAGCCGGAGTAAAGCCAGAGTAAAATTGTTGGGTACCCAGGCTGCAGCTGGCCAACTTCCATATAAACCCCCTATTCTAAGACACAGACTACTATAGTCTGTTGACAGCCTTGCCATCTTGTTTCCCTTTATGGTTAACAACATATGGTTAACAACATTTATAAAAAAATAATTAATTACTGGATAAAGGAACGAGTTATATGTCTTGGGCAGAGATCAAAAAAAGACTGACGATTTTTTCATCGTAGTGCCACTTTAATATTTTTCTCGCATGGTCTACGACTACATGTACTCACTAGAATGTAAGTTGGTCAGTCAATGCAACTTCAAATTAATGCTTGCTAATGCTTGCATTGTTTTAAATAATACATAATGCTGTCAAAACTCTACATAGTCGAGTTCTGTTAATTACTAATTTTTGGTCAGTTATTTTACACTCCAAATTTTCTATTATTGTTCTGTCAATATGCAGCCTGCATACAGTATATTGAAGTATTGCGAAATATTATGTGATTGTCTGGTTTGGTTTGGTTCTAAATTTTTGCTTAGTTCATTAAGTTGAGGTGATACCTGACCTGGGTGCGAAAAACCAAAACTGAAGCTCATTCTCTATTGCTTTGAAATCCTGTACGCAGGCTAAGACACGTATAAGCTGATAACATTCGCAATCTTGGCCTCATTTGATTTTAAATACTTATATCTTTAAATATATATTCTTGAGTTTTTTAATATTTTTATTCATTCAAAACAATCTCATATTCAGGAAAGCCTACATGTACATCATATAATAGACCATAATTATTCACTTTAAATATTCTTTTATGTACATCCAAATGATCCTTTCCAGGGGCGCAACTAGAAAATTTCGAGGGCAGGGGTTGAACGCAAAAAAAGGGCAAAGTCATTCAGTATTCTAAACAATTTGGGAGTAGAAGCCAAGCAGAGATTCACCCGGAAAATGTTTGAATTTTGGGTCTCTGAAACGGCATTTCCTGCATTTTGAGGACGCTTTACTCGTATTTTCGGTTGCGCAAATTTTTATTTTGGTCTCGCATTATTTAAAATTTATCATAATTACGTATACATTCAGCATAGCTGCCGCCAGGGCCCACAAACAGACGATTAATTATCTGTTTATCTAATGTCTAACCTAGTATTAGAGGTCTCACAAAAAGGGCAGGGGTTAAAAAGGGGCCTGCTTTCTGGCCTCGTTATGAAGCAAATATTATTTTGTATTGCAGACACACAAACGAGGCCAGAAAGGCTTATTAAGATGAACACAAAAGAATATTGAAATTAATCGCTATTATGAAAGTGGTGTATATATGGGTGTTTGTGTTTGTGTTTGTGTTTGTGTTTGTGTTTGTGTTTGTGTTTGTGTTTGTGTTTGTGTTTGTGTTTGTGTTTGTGTTTGTGTTTGTGTTTGTGTTTTTGAATTATTAAAGTTAAATACAATTAAAAAACTAAGAATAAATAAAACATGAACTAAAAAAATATTAAAATAAAATTAAACAAATAAAAGTTTCTATACGCAATAGTGACGTCAAATTTCAAGTTAAGCGGATAAGTCAAGCTAAATAAATGTTGCGTAATAAATACTTAAAAGTTCTAAGATCTTGAGTTTCTCTAAAAGCTCGTTTACACATGCAGACGATTTTGGCTGCCATTTCCTGATTGATGTGATGGTATTGATTGACTTACGAATTATGCGTTGACCTTTCTACAAAGCTATAGTGGTTCAATACGTTCGTAAGACATCCATTCAATCGCATGAGTCGGAACGGGGAAAATCGCGCCAAAACTCGCCTGCGTAAACGGACCTTATAACGAGTCGGTCCCAATGCATTCCAATCATTACTGGCAACGTTGATAGTGGTCAATGGCCAGGGACGGATCTAGACTGTTGCAACTATTGCAAATGCAACAGTCAAAATGTCCAGAAAACATTAAAAGATAATAAGAATAATTTAATTTGCAAAACTACCTAACGGTTATGACTCGAGAGCTCAGCCTCGGTCCTCCAGTCTTCGCTTCGAGCTATATCTGGGAAAATTCTAACCCGCAATTGGGTGAGATTGTCATCACCCAGAAAACCCGCAATATACAATATTTCCGGCCACACCCCTCCCCCATCTCCTTGTGCAACGTCCTTGTGCAACAGGCCTGGCGCGCTGTTGCACCAGATCAGTCTGAAGTCGTTTGTGCAACAGTTGAGCTAAATATAGTCCGTGAAACAGGCTATATTTAGCATTTGTGCAACAGCTAGGGGTAGCTGTCCAATCAAAACACTACATTGTGCAACAGTGTGCAACAGATTGCGAAATCTGTTTCGCCTCTCAGATGATGTTATTGAGTACGCTTCATTCGACCTACTCGGCTTCTTTCAAGAATAAATGGCTTCTATTAAACGATGTGTTACAAACGCTGTTGAATATATTGGATGGAAGTTATTCTCGAGAGGGAACAGACCGTAAACTTATCGCTCTCAAGCACACGAGTGCGTACGTAATATTTCAAAAGGATGCGGAAAGTATCTTGGTGAAGATCTACGCTGTACTTTGTGCCACTTCTCAAGGTTAATACAGTTCTCAAAGAGCCAGGTATCGCGCGCCTCGAATCACTACCCAGTGAGGTAAGCCTTAGCAGCTTAGCTTATGAATAATATTCTATAAATTAATATTATATACTGCATGCTAATGAGTCCTCACTCAGTGTTTCATGGGAGTCAGCTCTCCGCTGTTTGGTTTCAGTATTTACTGCAGTGCGATCAATTCTCTTTCTCTCGGTTATTCTTTGTACAGTATAGTATTACTAAGCGCTTCTCGCTTGTATTTATCTTTAATTGTGTATTATAACTATTTTGTTTTAATGCATTGCAATGTCATGAACCTGAATTTTCGAGTTTGCTCTTTGAATGAACTCCATATTTGATGCATTTTATATTCGGCATGCAGTTAATATTTTATTTGAAATCACACATTCAAAGTCAGTCACATATTAAGCACATGATGTGATGGTTTACTCTGAATTACTTAGAATTTTAAATCTGATTTATATGCTATTCTATTTGCTTGTTTAATATTAACTTGCTCTCAGAATGCGGGAAATGCGTTTTTAGAGGTCCTAATTTTAAAAAATTTCAGGGGGGGCATGCCCACATACCCCCCTAGACGGGTAGACCACACCATGCGTGCAACAGTCAGATATTTTCCTAGATCCGCCCCTGATGGCCATATCTGCAATTCGCGGCAGTTTTACGAATACTTGATTTAATTAAGTCTTTGATTGAAATTAATTTCAATATTATGTGTAAAGCAGTTATTCTTATATTACATGTGTATAAATATAAATCACGATTATAACTTCTTCTAATTGCTAGGTTTGTTGCATAATAGCTTATTAATCTCTCACGGCTCGTAATTCACTTACTGACATAAATGACCCAGTCTCCGACACTCTCACCCAATATACCATGCATGCTGCACGTGGTATATGTTTTTATAGGAGACTGCATGGACCGACTAAAGATTTAAGTTTATCAAAATTCAACCAATGTAGTAACAAAACAATTAATGAACAATATAATGTTTACGTCCCTTTCAACATTCATGTTCTGCGAGTGCGACGTCTTGAATTCATTGACGTGCTGCAACTGCTGCATCTCGAGCGGGTCGGAAAATTGGTGCATTTGGGTTCAACTGCTTAGATTGCTCTGCCTCTGGCTTCGACACTAACATGTCGCAGGACAACTCCAGTGGGTAGAGATGGTTCACTGCTCGATCTAGGAAGGTCTTTCCTGCACGTAATTCACAGCTCTAACTACGCCATATCGCCCTTGGTATACTCTTCGATGACTCCAAGTGGCCACTTACCTCTATTACGCTCATCTGATCGGATGATCACGACGTCACCCTTCGCAACGGTGAACGACTTAACTGTTTTGGTGTTTCATGTTATGACGTTCTCGTAGGCCACGAAGATACTCGTTCGACCATCTGCGCCACATGGCATCTCTACATTTTCGAAGGTATCTCGCACGCTTTCGCAAATCTACTTCTTCGTGATGTACTTCTAGCTCGGGTGCGAAGGTTGACCCAACAAATAACATGGAGTTGGGTGTTAATGTCGGCAGTTGGACATCGTCCTCAAGATAACTAAGGCCAAGGGGCCTGCAGTTCAAAGCCACCTCAATATCAAGGAGAATCTCTTCTAGCTCGCTCCACTTGAGGCAACCATTTCCAATGGTTTTGTAGAAAGCTTGCTTCACTAAGCCAATATGACGAACCGCATAGATGAAAAAATGCACTTTCCGTGGGTTTAACCCACGTTTAACCCACCTTTACACACGAAACAAAACGGCCTAATTCCATCACCAATTAACGCCGAATGCTGTCATCAATTCAGTGTTTTGGTTACATGATATCAAACATCGCAGTATGCGCTCTAGTCATAAATATTTTATCGAATCGTTATTTATTAAACAGACGCCGTGGTGATGTTATATGATAACTTGACTCACTAATAAACTTTATAACCATAACTGAGAGTGTGCACGGAGCATGAGACAGACAACACGTCATTATTAAATTGTGTAAGCATTGTGCAAGCTGTCTCAACGTAATCGGAAAAGAAATATCTTGAAAATTCAAAATCTGCCAGCAAAAGATGACACATCTTACTGACACAAGAGCTTCCGCTAAAAGGAATCTGAATAATCAACATGCGACCTTTATTGATAGCGCTTTACGTTAATTTACGCTGAGCCTATATAGTAAAAAAATTACATGATTATTTTCAACTGATTAAGCAAAGATGACAACATACAATGGTTTCCACCAGACACCAGTGCTACTTGGCTTCTTGGGGATAAACATCATCGAAAGCTCTCTTGGTCCCCAAACGGGAGAAGACGACGTCCGTTGCGCCAGTTATAATGCCTGCTCGCCAAGAACAGTAAAAATTTCTCATGATATGCCACTGCGACCTCTTTAATGCACTGGTGAACTGCCGACCTTTTTCTTTGATGAGTTCAGTTTTCTTCTCCGGCGGAGTAATCTCGTTCGACTTGATCAAATGGTTTCTCGATGAGCGCGGACTTGTCATAAGCGCGGGAAGAAAATTTGTCGAACCATTGTTTTCGCATCATTCTATGATTACGAGCTTGAGCATCAAAAGGATCTAGGCGTCTCTTTTGGTCGGAAATCGTATCCTTTAAAATTTCGATGTGGCTCGAAATACGCATTCATTGTTAGTTTGAAACGGCTAAACTTTAATAATTATTTAGTTAGTATAATAGAACCTTTATTATTTAATACTTCTTTGTTCCTACGGAAACGCCTTCAGGGTATTTCTAATTGGTAACAATCTAAGGACAGAATTATTATAGTCAAGACTGTGTTTCAGTACAGACGCTACCAAAGTTAAGGGACTTTATTTCAATCTACCCAATCTACCTATCTACTCAATCTACTATCGCTACAAGTACAAGTGTAAACCAAAGTACGTAAGTCCATTTATTCTTGTATGTAATCGTAAACGTATAATTAGTATTTTTATTTATCAGTATTTGCATGCGTAACATTAGTTAACATTAGCTAAGATAGATTATCCGTTGTCGTATTTCAGTTCGAACCAACAGTATTCAACAGTATTCAACAGTATTCAGCAGTTCAACAGCGCTACAGTTCTACGGTTTCCATTGGCTAAATTTCGCAACCGACTCTACTTCTTCGTATAACCTACATCAGCTAAGTCTTGTTTATTGTTTATCTGTTGAGTTCGAAAATCATTTATTGTACCATCCGCTATCCCTGTGGCTCTAGAAATATTCAGATCAGCAACCCTGGAGTTACACGCATCTCTTCTCCCTTCTTACTAAATTTACGCCATGTCGCAGTCGATGTGCTGCAACTTAACCCTAACTACACCAATTCAATTCAAAACTTGGCGCGCAATACGAAGAAACAATTTTATTTATAGACACTTTAAGTGGTGACAGCTAGCGCAAATATACAATTAAAAGTTAACTTTAGTAACTTTGTTACATTAGTAAAATATTGGGCAGTAATATAATGACCGTCTGTCAACGCAACAGTTCGATTCCTAAGGTAACAAACACCTTTACCCTTTTAATCCTTTCACACCTATGCGGCCCACCATGGGGCGCGGCTTAGGTTAAGCTGCCAACTAACGCGGTTTGTTGCTATAGGAACTCGTTGAATTTCTCGTCGCTCTGTGCTGTTTTCAACCACTTCGCCGCCGCCACGAATGTTTTCCCGTTATCTGAGTAGACTGTGCTCGGTCTTCCTTTTCTGGCGATGAGCCGCTTGAAACTTTGCAGGAATTCTTGGGTGTTTAAGGAATGCAACAGCTCTAGGTAGATAACTCGTGTGAGACTGCAGGCATACAACACTATGTATGATTAACATTTCGCTTCATTCTTGGGTTTCTTCAGATACTTTATGGACCCAGCAAAATCCGCGCCTACGACTTGGAAGGGACGACTGACCTCGGTGCGGTCTAAGGGAAGTTGAGGACTGGTGGTAGTCGGCAGCATTCGCTTGGAAACGACGGCATCCAACACAACTCTTGGTAACTTTACGACGGTTAGCTGTCGCAGTCTAGGGACCCAGTATATCTTCCTCACACGTGCCATCGTCAGCCCCACACCTCCATGAAGGGTTCGCAGGTGAGCATCATCCGACACCCACCCATACACAGCGAAACTGGTGGGTAGGTATACCGGTACTGCCCTCGGATACGCCCTCGGCACTCCAAGACGTCTTGCTGGTTCACTTGCAAGTTCAGTCGCAACCGGTCTTCTTCTATGTCACAGGTTCGTTGCGCGCGTTTTATCCAGAGCAAGCGTTGTTGCTCGATCTCTTTGGTTGTCAGCGGACCTTTCACACGTTGGTTTGGGTTGCGAGAGTTTAACACGAATCTCGAGATCCATGCACAAACTCTCAAGACTTTGCGTATATAGCCCAAACTTTTGCAGGATCTTGTCGAAACTGTCAGCCACTTCGACAGTTGAAGCAAAAATCTCTCGAACAACTTTGGCTTCTGCGTTACTTTCCTTGGAAGCTTTCGTTGCAATATCTGGAGGCCACTTCTCTTGCTCAGATAGCCATTCTGTTCCGTCCCACCAAAGCTTGTTTCCTTTCACTTCAACCCCTCTGCTTCCAAGGTCCGCAGGATTCTCTTGTGTAAGTACGTGACGCCACTGGAGGTTTTGATTGGATTGGATCTTGCGAACTCGATTCTCGACAAACTGTCTGTGCTCTCTCTTTATCACTCTTTATCGGAAATCCATCCAACGCCTCTTGCACGTTAGTGACGAGGTTAGCTGCCATACGCGCCGACACAAGCTCGAGACGTGGGATTGTCAATCCTTGTTTCGCCAACCTTGCCTTTGCTGTCACAAGACCTTGGGTCACCCTGGAGGTTTGTCTGACGATCGCATAAACAGCACTCGACACACCCTTAGCACCTGCGTCGCCAAAGGCGTGGAGTTCAATCGACTCGGTGTTTTCTTCAAACTTGGCCAAAGTCCATGGTGCAGTCACTTTGCTGTGTAGTTGTCGTTCCCATCTCAACCACCTTTTCAGCAACTCATTTCCCCATGGCGCATCACACGCTGACTTGGTTTGGCACGCCTCTCGATACACGAATTTCCCTTGCAATGTTAGAGGAGATGCAAGTCCAAGCGGATCGTAGATTTTGGCTAGTTTTTGTAAGACTCCTCTCTTGGTCGACGTCGCCTTTCTTTCCGGAATTACCACACTGATCTTGTAGTCACCTTTGGACCAAGAGAGACCAAGAAGGTTGTAGTCTTCCCCACTCGGTGTTCCAAGTTGTTGTTTGGCGAAAGTTTGGTCACTGGTCACACTCACATTTGCTGTCGCTTCTTCCAACTCTACTGCATTCGAATGCCATGCACTTATGGAGTGTGAACGTTGCATCACTGAAGATTATGGTTGCTAGCGCTTCTTTAACTGTCGTCCCACCACTGATAAGATCATCTACATACAGGCTCTTGCGAAGCTCTCTTACTAACTCTGGCATACGGCTTTCCCACGACTCTAAATGATGCTCGATCACACGTCCAAGCAGGAAAGGTGAAGGTGCGAGACCAAACCGGGCTCGAGTAAATCTCAAAGTCCCAAGTTCTCAGTGTTCGTTGATCCTCCAATGAAACCTGAGTGCATCTCGCTCAGCCTCTTTTTCGCACTTGCAGAAATGCTTGTTTAAGATCTCCCGTCACCATCACTGGATGGAAACGCATTCTCACGAGAACATTCCAAAGCCGGTTCTGAAGAGGTGGACCTGCATTCAGGCATTGGTTAAGACTTGGAGCATCTGGATGCGCCCGGGCAGATGCGTCGTAGACGATCCTCAACTTCGTTGATTCTGCAGCTTCTCTAATAACTTGCGTGGCTTGTGTGGGATTTAGAACTCTATCCCATGTGGTTGTTGGTCAGCGATCTCCACGATGCCCTCTGCCTTTTTCTTCTCGATGATTTCTGCATATAGCTCTCGGTCAGTCCGGTCTTGTGTAGCTTGCGTTGCCCGGTTGCAGGTTGGCAAGTCTTCTTAAACTCCCATCTCGATTTGTTGGAAGAGGAGGGTGGTTACCCTTCCATGGAAGCCCAGTCTCGTACCAACCGTGCTCACTTCGCACAAGCTGCTCGCGGAACTCAGCGTAGACTTCGCGTTGATCATGTTCAGGTGAATCTGCAAGGCCCAGAACATCAAGTAATCGTCACAGCTCTTCGTAGTCTGTTTGACTTGTTTGCATCAATAACAAGGCGGTGTAGTCGATCTCCTTCCCCTGGGCTATGATGGTCCACCCAAACTTCGTCTTTTCGGCCAGTGGTTCTCCGGTCTCACCAACTCGAAGTCGCTCCCCAGTTTTGATCCGCATGTAGTCGCTCGCTCCCAATATGAGATGGACTAGAAGCTTAGGTTGGTCGTCGTTGCCGTGCATCTGGATTCCTTCGAGATGTTTGTAATTGTTTATCAGTTCCTGATAGTTCGGGTTATCAATCATAAGCAGTTCTCCCTTGTCAATTTTCGTCACGTTCACATTCATTTTGAATCTCCCATCGGGAGCTTCGACTTCCACCGTTGAAATCTCCATTTCCTTGGTCACGGTGAAGCATCATCTCTACGCGTCGTACTTCATTGCGATGGTTGCGCTTTGGAAGACGGTCTAGTAACGCGACTGAGGCATACGAGCTCCCTACTCCAGTGTCTAATAGCGCTCGACACTTCAACCCTTCGACGTCCACGACCACTACTGGATACACCAGCGGTCCTTCACTTGTTGTAAATACCTACCCTGCTGTAAGGAAAGGCTCTTCCTTGTTGCAAATGGAAGTATGATGCTTTAGATCTAGATTACAATTCTGGCAGTTGCTGGGTTTGCACTCTGATGCGCGATGTTTGCTACCGGTACAATTAAAACAGAGCTTTTTCTGCGCCAGGAGTTTCTTGCGTTCATCTACTGTAATCACATGGGTGCAATCTCTGGAGATATGGTCACCCCCCTCGCAGTAAACGCATGCTGGTTTACAACGTTCAGTGTTTTTGGTGTAATAAAACTTGCTTTCCCCCCAGCTTTTTGAGGAAGGGGTTTTCCGCGGGGATTCACTGACACCGTTCTCTCTACTGGGTTTATATGTTTCCACTTTTTTAGTGCTATATACGATCAAATGAGAAAAGTCCCAGTCTTGCCACTTAGGGTCGCCGCGCACAAGGTCAGCCTTGATGCCCTTAAGCTTCTCTAGCACACTTCTGCTTGTTCCGTTCAATTTCTCGAGCTTCAAGAGGGTCTTGAATTCGTGCCAAAGTTGGCAGGTTGAGAGCCACTTATGACCGGTAATCCCATTATATTTTTTATATGCGTGTTAATTATCTCGCTTGTTTTTCCATATTCACTCTGGAGTATATTAGTCTTTGCCCTTTGATACCCTTCAGTTGTGAAAGGTAACCCATCAATGTCGGCTCTCACTTTTGGCTCTAACCATTCTTTAAGGAACCCGAACTTCATTACAGGCGCTAGATCAGAGGAATCTATCTCCGCTTCGAACGCGTTCCAAAATGGTAGCCAGTCTGTCAGAATAATTACCACTAAACTTTGTTTTAGATAATTTAGGTAATTTAGTGTTCGTTACCTTTTTCTCTTTGGTTTCTTGAGCAGCTTCCATGGATTTCTCGTATTGTAGTTTCTGATTCAATAGTTCATTTTGATGTTTCATCTCTCGTTTGCGCTCTTCTTCTTTGTAGCTGTTGTAGCTCATATATTTCGCTTCCTCAAGGGCCAATTCGGTTTTTCCTTTTCCACGTTTTCCGCCGTGCGCTTCACTTGCTCATTCTCAACTGCTTTTTTTTGGTTTATTTCTATTCTCTCTCGAATCACAGTCACAGACACACTACTCACAAAATTCTCTCGATCACGCCCACACGCACTCTTCTCATACCAACGCTCTTATCTCTCATGACCTGATTGGCCACTGCCTTACACTTAGTTGCGAATGTTGATATTAGTTGTCATTACTTAATCCAATACCTAAACCTAACTTAACCTAATTTTGATCTCTCACGCTCGTAATTCACTTACTGACATAAATGACCCAGTCTCCGACAACGGGAAAGTTAAAAAACGTGCAGAAAGCTCATTAATCTCTTTGTTGGTCAAACACATGATATGGCAGGATCATATAAATTATATGAGAACTAAAATAAATAAAAAATCCGGCCTACTCAAGCGCATAAAATCTCATTTACTTCTTCATGCTCGACTTATATTTTATATTATATTATATAATAATTTTATTGGGCATTGCATGTGGTGTATTTTGCGGGCTAAACTGATGGAGAATTCAGTGGGCTAAAAGAAATTTTATCTGAGCCTATCAGTTTTATCCGCTGATCTGAGCCTATCAGTTCAGTTAACAGGTCCAAATTATTATTGGCTAAAATAAGCCCGAGTCGTCAGGCCAAAAACATTCTATTGTTATAAGTTTATATCTACCGTTAATTGATTATGATGACATAATCTGGGGTGACTGATTTGCAAATATTTCAAAACAAAGCAGCTCGGATTATCTTATAGATCTTAATTCTATAGATCCTCTGCAATTGATGCTTTTAAAATTATGTTAAGTTACGGATTTAGGTATTAGATTAAGTAATGACAACTAATATCAACATTCGCAACAATTTAAGTGTAAGGTATTTGTAATCCTTTTAAGGTTAGGGCAGTGGCCAATCAGGTCATGAGAGATAAGAGCGTTGGTATGAGAAGAGTGCGTGTGTGCGTGATCGAGAGCATTTTGTGAGTAGTGTGCATGCACGTGTGCATGCTTCACATGCATGCACTATATATATACTATCAAAAGTCAATTTTCCAATTAATAATACAAGTTGAGTCGAAGTCACGACACCACGTACGTTTGTATTGGACATCGCAAAGAATACAGAGTTGTTATATCGTGTGCAACAGCTATCAAATTAGTGATATATACCGCTTTGAAAAATTAAAAGGTAAATGTTGTAAACGCGTGTTCTCGCAGTTTCTGTTTCAACCTCTATGTACACGTTTGCTCTAAGTTCTAACTTAGAGTAATCCACACCATTTGCTTTTCCTGCGCTGTAATATATAGGTTTCATCCACTGGCTGACATTTTTGTGCTGTTTGTATTTCATGCACTTATAGTTTCTTGTGCTCATATATAATAACTCAGTTATTTTCCTTTCCGTTACATCAATTATCTCCCGGCCTTTTCCTGATATTTTTCTAACGTTTTATCAGAGTCAAAATATATAACACGATGCATGACATGACATGACATGACAAGTAAATTATTTTGCAGTTTTTAGTTAATTTTCCTTGCTTTGTTTTTGTGATTTTTCAGTTTGTTTGATATGCCAATGTCACATTTTGTGACGTATATGTTCATAATGACTTATCGAGAAGGTTATATATCTTTGCCTGTCATAGTGCTATTATCATAAACGAAATCACTTGAAAATCTACATGTTTGGTATTGTGAGAGGAACACACGCATATAATATATATATATATATAAATGTATATAAAAAATTGGTACATAAACAACCCAAGTACCATCATTCGACCACCAGCTTCCAACTTGCCCTGTAGCTCAGTCGGCAGTGAGAGCGTCGGACTAGTAAACCGAAGGTCGCGCGTTCGAATCCCAGCCGGGCCAATAGAGTTTTCTCTACTTGACCGGTATGGTTCGTCACTCGGAGTAACACCTAATATCATTATATATATATATATATATAATGATATCAGGTGTTACTCCGAGTAACACCGATATATATATATATATATATATATATATATATATATATATATATATATATATTTCCTTCCTTCGAATTATGTCAGTTTGATAATAACAAAGATATATATTAACTTTATCAGGCCGATATTGTCATTTATATGCACGTGCACGTGTAACGTCAAAATGCTTTTTAAATTAAAATTTACATATGAAACATGAATATCTTAAAAACAAAGCAAGGAAACCAAAAACTGTAAAATTGTTACTTTGTCGTTTAAAGTGTTCAAAATAAGACAGACTTAAATATTCATTTTCGTGTAATTGGCAGTTAAAGTACAAATAAAATCGCTCAGCCGCATGGGCCTTGTTGACAACGGTCTCAGAGGTCTCTACAGGAAAGAGACCTCTAGTGGAAACATCCGACACTTTTCCTGTCGCGCATGCGCAAAGTAATTACCGTGAAAACGATGTTCAGAAACACGCGTACGAGATATACATCAACAATACGAGGCGATAGTCGAGCTCTGCGAGTCGCTTGTAACAGCTCCCAAGCACTGTAAACAACTTGATACCGACTCTGTGGCAAAGTGTTCTTCTTTCCGTATACGGAAATAATGTTTTACTGGCTCAGGAACGCTGATTGTTACACTGTAGCGCCACCACGTAAACGATTCGTTGGTTGATGAAGATTTATTTAATAATGAATTTAATCACGGCATTTCTTCAGAGTTAAAAAGTTACAAATATAGAAATCTAGCTACATACTACAGAATTACACTACTAAATAACTAAACACGCTCAGTAGCCAATCAGAATGCGTGTTGTACCAAACCTGTTTTCAAAACTGGTTTGACACGTCCATATGATTCTGGACGGCGGCTACATCAAACAAAGTGTCGGATGTTTGCAGAGGCCTCTAATTTCCTGTTGAGAGACCTCTGCTAGGGAACGGTGAGACAGGCTATGTTTTTTACGGCTTTCATGAAACACTATTGTAAAGTTGACAGAATTACCATATTGTAATAAAGTTTTCTCTGAAAGTTCCTGAAACCAACGTGTCAGGAAAAATGGCGTTTAGGGTTAATATTTCAATAAGGTAATTGTTTAGTCCAAAAACGGAATACTATACAAAGGATATATACATAGACTTATAGACATACGTTATATTTACATAGTTTAAAAAAATAGATATAATAGTTAAGAATTGCCGGCCGTATAATTGATCTTACTTCTGAAACGAATCATTCAGTGTTTAAAGAGAAAATCAATGTGAAAGTTGGCTTAATTTATGTAATTTCTTTCTTGGATATATCCGAACCTACGTAACCCTCCGGCTCGGTACTGATTTCCTTTGTTTTAATCTTATGAATTATCAATGAGTCGTTTGAGCTCGGCAGATAAACTTTTCTTTAGTCTTTAGTTATCTAGTCGCGCTTTTTTTCTTTAGTAATCCTTAGTCGCGCTATACAAAGTACCTCTGACAAAGCACTGTATGCTGGTTATTAAAATGTTTACGCAACGCCAATGAAAACTTAAAAGCTTTTGCAATTGTTGCGATCACTGTGATCTTTGCCAGGCAAAGGTTTGTTTTAGGTAAGCGAGTCAATAGTAATAGCTTAATTTATTAAGCCCGAAGCCAAGTTTCAAATTATCACTCAGGTTATCTGTGCATGGTAGACCGAGTCTAGGTTTCGGCAGGGTTTTTTTCTTGGGTGTCACGATTTTACATTTTTGCACTTTTTACTTTCGCTAATATTCATCAGCTTCCGGTGAGTTGTTAGCCTTGTGACTGTGACTAAGTGGACTGAGTGAGACCGTGAGGCATGTTGTAAGTTTTTTGCTCCTTTCGCTTTTGGAGTTGGACAAAAATGTTTAACAGCTTTGCCTTTTCATCAAGGTGTTCTCGCACATAGATTTTGAAATAGACTGACTGACTTTGTAGTTTAACAATGATCAGATGACAGATGTGGCTGACAACTGTCTTGATCGCGAGCTTGATTCGATCATAAATATGTTCACCAGTGTGAAGTTAGGTGGGCATGTTGTAAGTTCTTTGCTCCTTTCGCTTTTGTAGTTAGACAAAAAAGTTGAACAGCTTTGCCTCTTGACCAAGGTGTTCTTGCGCATTGTTGGTAGATTTCGAAATGGGTAGGGATAAAACGCGGATGCGGATGGCGGATGGCGGATGAGAAAAGGCGGATGGGGGATAAAACGCGGATGAGAAAAGGCGGATAGAGGATAAAACGCGGATGAGAAAAGGCGGATGGGGGATAAAACGCGGATGAGAAAAGGCGGATGGGCAAAATAACGGGGGAACATAAAATAGATATAAAAGCCTGTAGATATAAAACGAAAGAGAATTTAAAATGTCGGAAGAAATCAAGGTTTAATACGCGTTACATAGTGTTAATCTAAGGCAAGCTGTTTTTCAAAATTTAGAGTTTGTCTATATCTACTGAATAAACATCGCTAACGACTCAAATAATATTACGAATTTTCGAGATTATAGATTAGAAAGCACAGTACTGTTCTCATTGTGGCATGAATCAGAGGGTTTTTACAACACGCATTTAATATGGCACTGTTCGTAGTTCTAGATTAGGATTAGACGATATAACTGTTATTTGAGCTCAAAGTGATACGATTCGTTACGAACAGTGCCATATTAAATGCGTGTTGTAAAAACCCTCTGATTCATGCCACAATGAGAACAGTACTGTGCTTTCTAATCTATAATCTCGTAAATTCGTAATATTATTTGAGTCGTTAGCGATGTTTATTCAGTAGCCGATATAGACACACTCTAAATTTTGAAAACAGCTTGCCTTCGATTAACACTATGTAACGCGTATTAAACCTTGATTTCTTCCGACATTTTAAATTCTCTTTCGTTTTATATCTACAGGGTTTTATATCTATTTTATGTTCCCCCGTTATTTTGCCCATCCGCGTTTTATCCCCCATCCGCCTTTTCTCACCGCGTTTTATCCCCCATCCGCCTTTTCTCATCCGCGTTTTATCCTCTATCCGCCTTTTCTCATCCGCGTTTTATCCCCCATCCGCCTTTTTTCATCCGCGTTTTATCCCCCATCCGCCTTTTCTCACCGCGTTTATCCTCTATCGGCCTTTTCTCATCCGCGTTTTATCCCCCATCCGCCTTTTCTCATCCGCCATCCGCCATCCGCCATCCGCATCCGCCGTCCGCCATCCGCATCCGCGTTTTATCCCTACCCATTTTGAAATAGACTGGACTGATTCTGTAGTTTAACAGTGATCAGATGACAGATGTGGCTGACAACTGTCTTGATCGCCACGAGCTTGATCGTAAATATGTTCACCAGTGAGAAGTATGCACCACATTCAACCTTCGATCTGATCTTCCACCCATCGATCGAGGGTTATTAATGATTAAGTGCCCTCGAATGTCGAGGGATGGTATGTGGGGCATCTAATCACGTATACATAACCGAGGAAATCAACAAAAGAATTGGACTAATTTGCAAAGACAAATTGTTATCCCATAACGTTTGGAAGCTAAAACAAGTTTAAATATAGAAGATGAATTCAGTTTTGCAACAATCTTGGCAGGGTTGCTCTGACCATCACCACAGTCAATAGGAAAGAGATTTCAGTTCTGTTAACAGTGCCAATCTGCTTGCCTCGCCCCTGTGATTATTATCATATCAGGGACGATTTCCTCATTAACTTGTAATTATGAGGGACGTTTAGGCAAATTGTCCCTCGTGAACACTAGATGAGGGACGTTTAGAACTAAACGTATCTCATCCAGTATTAGGGACTTAAAGATGCTAGGACGACGACGGCGGTTAAAAGCAAAATAAGTTTTATACAATATATTTAAAGAAGTCACGGTTAACTGACTATCATATTAGGTATTTGAAACTAGTTTATAATGAGTAACATCTTTTGCAGTTTTTCGTTTCCTTGCTTCGTTCTTGAGATATTTCAGTTTGTTTGATGTAAATGTCGCATGTTGCGACGTCACACGTACGTGCATAATGAGTTATCGAAAAACGTTATATATATTTGCTATTGTCAAATATAATCAATTGAAAATCTACCTGCTTAGTGTTCTGGGCGAAACACACGCACATGCTTCCCTCGAATTATTTTGGTTTCATAATAGCAAAGATATATAACATTTTTCAACAACTCATTTATGCACATGTGACGTTAAAATGTTTAATTTGCATATCAAACAAACTGAAATATCTCAACAACGAAGCAAGGAAACTCTATCATTTTAAGTGTTCTTTCAAATAAGACAGACTTAAATTTCGGTATTTCGGCATAGGCACTCAGTTAATAACCATGCAGAAACATAGTCGTGCTAATAAGCAAAAAATAAAAGTTTGTGCACAATAAGGACGGTCTCAACACGTAGTTTGACTGTTTGCTAAGTTTTATTCAAGACTATATATGTCTAATCGACTCATAGTAGCCCAAGCACACTGTGCGAGTATGAATACGTTATTAACGTTAATACTATATTCTATTTTATAATTGATTTATTTTATATGGCATAGCTGGATACTGTTAGTATGTAACTGTTCATATCCTCGTTCATAAGATCAATATGTATCAAATGACTTGTTCTTTGACCATAAAACTGAGCAGTGTTTCAAAGTCTTTATTAACAATATAAATAAATACAGCTACTCTACATTACACCCTGCTGCGTTCACCTCGCTTAACAGTCGGTATGTCGACTAGTTTATCCGTAAAATATACAGGAAAATCAAATTTACTGTTCAGACTGCCTACTTAATATACCATGTATCTAGACTAGTCGTAAGTATATGTGTGAATTTTCCCTCTTACATGGTATATTAAGTAGGTAGTTAGTCTGAACTGTAAATTTGATTTTCCTGTTTATTTTACGGTAAAAATAGTAATTGCTGCCCCCGTCAGGGGGCAGCAACACTAATCTTGACGTGCCTTTGCGTTCACTCGTGCCCAGTCTTTTGGCCGAGCTATGTATGGTCGACAATATCTCGATCTCTTTGGATTTTTGGATGTGGATGGAGGATGGATGGATGGATGTGTCGGCAATTGCGCAATCTCTAGATTTTCTAAAGTGGCTTAGTGCGCATGTTCGACTGATAGCCTGACACGCTTCACGTTTTCGAAGATATTTTCAAAGAAGTTCAGCTTTGTCGTCTTTGTCAGGAAATTCACGGTAAGAACAATTCATAAATATGTCTTTACTTTCACGGGGAAGTAGTCATCAAGGCCATGAACGTTGCACTGGCGATTCTCGAGGAAAGCAGTGCTCTTTCATGAGTTTATCAGCGCTGTTGACAGCACAAGCTATTTCAGTCGATAAATGGGACTCGACAATCATCGACCATGTCTTAGTTGAAGGAGACAAGATGTACCTGAATGCCTACAACAATGGTCTCATCCCACGTGAAGAATTGTTGTCGTTGAACAACTTACCAACTGTTGTTTCTTTATCCATTGAGACAAATATATGTACCTGAATGCCTACAACAATGGTCTCATCCCACGTGAAGAATTGTTGTCGTTGAACAACTTTACCAACTGTCCAAACATACAAATTGCTAGATGTGGACTGCTGACTGTGTAGTCTAACATTCAGAACACTATCATCTTGCAAATTATTAATCATGTTATTGTTCCTGTTATTTTTAAAGAAAAATATATTTTCTATTTGTTTTGTCCCATTGATCTATCTGCATATGTACTTGGCTGTTTGTTGATTTGATATATTAAAAATATGTATAAGTATTACTATAGCCGGCACCAGAAAATCTTAATTCTCAATGTTTAATCTTTCCTGCCTGAAGGTCATTTGAGAAAAATGTAGTAAGTGGGTCTTCTGACCCTAGCAAGTGAAAGTTACTGCTACTAGCAACCTTGAAGCAACATGACTGCACTGCACCACTCCTGCATGTTCGTGGCTGCCAGGCCCTGGTGTTGACCTACTGTACTATACTATAAGTATAAAATCAGAGTATATCCAGAATTTTTCAGTAGCGTATTAGGACTCGATTTGGTCCTTCAGGCAGCACTTTCCTTGCGATAGTAACTTCTAGTATAACAATGTTTATCCGACGGTTAAGCGAGGTGAACACAGCAGGGTGTAATGTAGAGTAGCTGTATTTATTTATATTATTAATAAAGACTAGCTTTGAAACACTGCTCAGTTTTATGGTCAATGAACAAGTCAAATAGATACATATTGATCTTATGAACGAGAATATGAACAGTTACATGCTAACAATATGCATTTCTATGCCATATAAAATAAGTCAATTAAAACAAAATTGTTGGGCGTGGTGATCTCTAGCGATCCTAATGGAACAACCACATAGATCACGTTTATAGGAAAGCTTCCAAGTGCCTGTATGGTTTGCGCCTTCTCAAGAGAAATGATTTACCTGCTGATGTTCTTCTTTCTGTTTACTGCACGTATATACGACCTATTGTGGAATATTCATGTGAGTCGTGGCATTTTAATCTTCCTTTGTATCTGAGTGACCAGATTGAGAATATCCAAAAGAGAGCGCTCAGAGTTATATTTCCAGCCACAAAGTACATTCATTCTATGTCGATGGCTAAGTTAACGACTCTATACGAACGAAGATCTGTACTTTGCAATCGTTTTCGAACATGATTTCTCCCTCTCATAAATTGAATGCCTTATTTCCACCTAAAAAATTTACACCATATAATTTGAGGGGCCCTGCTGCTCTGTTAGAGCCCAAGTGTCGAACAGATCGCTTTTCAAACAGCTTTGTTCCAGCTGCTACTCGAACTTACAATTGTATTAAGAAACCTTAGTTTTTAAATTACTGCTTTCTTATCATGTTTACTCTAATAACATTTTATCCTTTTATACCATGTATATTAATACTTCCTACTTTATATTACTTATGATGTAATTCGTAAGCAATTCATTTTACTGCTATTTTAGATATTAAAGATTATTCAATTCAGAATATAGTATTAACGTATTCATACTCGCACAGTGTGCTTGGGCTACTATATGATCGACTCTGCCAGAAACCACTCAAATACAAAACCCGGGGAAGTTTTCAACAAGTATATACAGTATATGGTTGGTCGGGTCGTCGAATAACTGAATTGCAACAATATTTTAGGAACAGTACACTATAGCTACGACTGTAAAAATAGAGTGGCATATTCCTTTGTGGCATTCATTATAACACAGGTATTAATAAATCGCAAAAAGTATAAACGCAGAATATTATTCTTTCCATCTTCCGCCCCCCCCCCCCGGGCCCCCGGCCCCCCGCGCGCTGTGTAATGAAGTGGTGACACATGCGACAGATGCTTGTCGCTTGTTTATATAATCTCCTTATAACCCAAAATTCTCATTACAGTTTAAACCGACACCAGTCACTCGCAGTCTAGAGTAACATGAAGGTCAGCGAGAACTTCTCCTTCGTTCGTTTGTTAACTTCGTTTTTGCTCTTGGAACTCTTAGTGTGCGCAACTAAAGGCATTGACGAAAACGAAGAAGTCAAAGCCAAAGCCTTTCTGGACCATTACAACGCCACGGTGTTAACAAAGAATTATGAGTACAACATAGCCGCTTGGACTTACGCGAGCAACCTGACCGAGTACAACAGAAACGTACAGAACAATGTCAGCTTGGCTTACGGAAGATTTATTGCCGAAATCCGCAAGAATGCTTCGAAGTTTGACTTGCGTAAGCTCAGCTACGACACCGAGCGACAACTCCGATTTATTACGGCCACCGCTCAATTAAAGAACGAGAGCGAAAGGGCAAAAGTGGGAGACATTGCATCCCAAATGGAGAATATCTACAGCACGGCCAAGGTAGGAAACGACTCGTTGAGTCCCGAACTGACGAACATCATGGCCGACTCGCGAGACTACAACGAATTGCTTCGCGCTTGGTGGGGATGGCGGAACGAGTCCGGCCGTAATATCCGACAGAGCTACAAAGAATTCGTGGCTTTGACCAACAAAGGCGCCAAAGAAAACGGATTCAAAGATCGCGGAGAGTGGTGGCGCTCTTGGTACGAAGTTGACGATCTCGGTGCAATCGTCGAAGGCCTGTGGAATGATCTAAGACCGCTATATCTTGAACTGCATGCTTATGTTCGTCACAAACTGACGAAAGCCTATCCGGAAAAGGTCTCTGCGCACGGCTACATCGAGGCGCATTTGCTGGGCAATATGTGGGCGCAAAGCTGGGTAAATATATTTGATCTTGTCGTACCGTACAAAGGCAAATCAAGTCTGGATGTGACAAAAAATCTAAAGAAAGACTCGCGCTATAACACGCCAAAGAAGCTGACAAAATTGGCCGAATCCTTCTTCGTTTCTCTTGGCTTGAAAAGTTTGCCTCCACGCTTCTACGAAAATTCGTTGCTCGAAAAACCCAAAGATCGCGACGTCGTGTGCCATGCTTCTGCTTGGGATTTAGGTCTGTACAAGGATGTCAGGTTCGTGTGATTTATCTAAATATAATTGCTTTACAGCGGTGCGGGCAGATAACACATAATCAGTATTTGAGATAACGATTTACTCTATACCATATAAAACGCAACTGATAACATTTTCTATCTCGGCGATCGTAGCGATCGTCGCGAAAGTGGGTTCCATATGACCGCTACGATCGCCAAGTTCACAAGGCTATATGGAGACCAGGATTAGACAAAACCCTCGAGGGATTTCGGTAAGATTCTGAGTAGGTTGGTAAAATCCGGTTCGATTAGTTTGAGAAGATTATAGTTTACTCGCTAGGGGGGCTCCGGGGGGACCCCAGCCAGTTGCAGCGGTCTGAGATTTAGTTTTGTCACTGTTGACTTGTATAGCAATTTATGTAATCGACTTTACATCCAGAATAATCAAACGTTTTGCCTTAAAATGGCTGATTTATAAAAACTGCCAAGATAAAACCCCCCAATATGGTTCGCTCCTGAATCAGAATGTATGACGATATTTTCGGACGTACTAAATAAGCGCGCATGTAGACGCAGCTTTAGTATTTTACTCTGGCTACCGCCAGACGATTTTACTCGTCAAAGAAAGACCCGTGTCGAGAGTCGAGACAAAGAAGTCGAGAGTCGAGATAAAAAAGTCGAGAGTCGAGACAAAGAAGTCGAGAGTCGAGAGAGATAAAAAACAAGAATTACAAAGGTGTGATAATAATCGAGCTATTTGCGCTAAGGAAGCGGGGTATACTGGCGTACTATGAAACCCGGACTCAAAAAGTCATAAATTTTGTAATTCGTAAGCCTTTAAACAAGAAAAAATTGTAAAATATAAAATATTATAAAACTGGAAGACATGACCCAAACATTGTGACAAAATGAAACAACAATACATGTGGTTATTCGCGGAAAACACACTCAGACCACTATAGTTAAACACAAGTACACAATTCTGTTGGTCGTCCTATATTTAAAGAAGGTAAATAATAATGGTTGTATACACGGCACTTTCAGTTTGCGCATCCCCTTTTGTTATGAAAGTATAATATGAGATGATGAGTCCACCATAATGGTGGACTGACTCATCATCTCATGGCATATTACCTTCCAAAGCAAAATTAAACATCACCTCCAGGCGCAATAGGGGAGTTCAAGGTTTATTTCGCCATATTGCAAGGGGTGCAAAACCATTGGGGCGAGCGCGCGGCCATGCCTATTTATCCTTGTTAAAATCATGGCAAAACTCGCGAAGCAAGAAGGATATCGCTTCGGTTTTTGTCGAATTCGTCTTTAATCGTCGTTTGGATCACTCTCCTGTGAGCTGGTATGTTCCTTCTTTGATTTTAGACCATTATCGCTGATAACCAACACGTAGAAACGCTATAATACGAAAGTTTCCTCAACTGAGGGGTGGCTGCGCCATTGTGGCAGACACGGGACGCGGCTGTTTGTCGATTTTAGCAGAGACAAAACGCCTCGCTGTGTAGTGGGATACTGCGATAACAACAAACGCAGTCCAGAATGTTGGGTGAAGAGGTATTATCTTACAATTTTGGTTCTTAATAAGCGGCCAAATCACCAGATTTCGGTAGAAACTTGGCGTAAGCAAACATTTGTCTAGAATACCCGTATTTTCCGCTTGTTTATCAGCCTTCAATGCCAATGGTGTCAAATTTCCCAAATAAAATTGCTTCGTTCTTCAAAATAATTACACGTTTAATTCGACAAAACTACAATCAATATGTACGATTCTATCTTTATACTTAATAGTTAGATCTAGACTTAAACTGCATTTAACTATATTTTGCCCTGTATATGCCAGTTAATATTAACGTGTACATATTAGAAGTAAACACGCGTAACCCGTAACGTATCCCTTTCCTGCGAGGAGATATACATAATACACTTCGTTTGATAACGAGAAAGAGGATATTTCAGACTTCAGATGACGAAGATGAACCTCTGGTTACTTACGTTACTATACGCTTGAAGTTCGAGTGATTTACAAGAGAGTTGGAGCTAAAGTTTTACATTGCGTTGCTGAAATGATTTCGTATAGTAACGTAAGTAACCAGAGGTTCATCTTCGTCATCTGAAGTCTGAAATATCCTCTTTCTCGTTATCAAACGAAGTGTATTATGTATATCTCCTCGCAGGAAAGGGATACGTTACGGGTTACGCGTGTTTACTTCTAATATGTACACGTTATTAACTGGCATATACAGCGCAAAATATAGTTTATAAATGCAGTTTAAGTCTAGATCTAACTATTAAGTATAAAGATAAAATCGTACATATTGCTTGTATTTTTGTCGTGTTAAACGTGTAATTATTTTGAAGAACGAAGCAATTTTATTTGGGAAATTTGACACCATTGGCATTGAAGGCTGATAAACAAGCGGAAAATACGGATATTCTAGACAAATGTTTGCTTACGTCAAGTTTCTGCCGAAATCTGGTGATTTGCCCGCTTATTAAGAACCAAAATTTTAAGATAATACCTCTTCACCCAACATTCAGGACTGCGTTTGTTGTTATCGCAGTATCCCACTATACAGCGAGGGGTTTTGTCTCTGCTAAAATCGACAAACAGCCGCGTCCCGTGTCTGCCACAATGGCGCAGCGACCCCTCAGTTGAGGAAACTTTCGTATTATAGCGTTTCTACGCGTTGGTTATCAGCGATAATGGTCTAAAATCAAAGAACGAACATACTAGCCCACAGAAAAGCGATCCAAACGACGATTAAAGACGAATTCGACAAAAACCGAAGCGATATCCTTCTTGCATCGCAAGTTTCGCCATGATTTTAACAAGGATAAATAGGAGCCGCGCGCTCGCCCCAATGGTTTTGCACCCCTTGCAATATGGCGAAATAAACCTTGAACTCCCCTATTGCGCTTAACATTGGCGACATGTTGTTTCGTTCGGTTTGGTCACTATATTTGGTTCAGCTTTTTCACAGTTTATTATTAAAACTTATAATATGTATATATATATATATATATATTTAGTTCAATCTACAGACACGGTGTTTCGCTGTACAACAGCTCATCAGTGTAGCTTGGAACAATCTGAATGAATTTCATCAATTACTTATACACATGCGATCGTCGGTGGCAACCGCGTGTGGGACAGCATCGGTGAAGTACATTCAGATAGCGTGAAGTGCGCATGGGCCCAGAGTGCTCAAACTTCCACAAGGGTAGTGAGCGTTGCATTATCGCTAATAGGTACCTTCTTTGTCTCGACTCTCGACGTTTTTGTCTCGATTCTCGACTTTTGGTTATACACTCGCAGTCAAGGGGTTAAAAGGGGGAAGGGGGGCGTATTGGATTAGCGATATATTTAATTGGTTAATATATATTTGGTTAATATATACAGCGAGAATACAAGGACAAGGTTGTCTGTTACGAGAAACGGTAGTAACTCACAACTTGTTTCAGTTTGGCGGCAATCACAAAAAGCCCCAGTGGTATAAAATGACAAATTCACAACTATTAGCAAAGTCCACAAAGTTTGGAAGTTTCCACTGGCTTTCATCAATCAACTATTTCCAGGTGAGTGTAACTATAAAAAGTCGAGAGTCGAAGTCTAGAGTCTAGGGTCAAAGTCGAGAGTCGATAAATTGACCAGAAAATACAAAAAAAACACACTACATACTATAATCGACAATACGGGCCCAATTATATATATCGCAACTTTGTGTCTTATTTCTACGTACCGCGGGATATATTTAACAATTATACCATGAGCTCGAGTCGTATATGAGCTCATAGCCAACGAGGCGCTTTGTTTTATTATATAGCCAAGCACTGTACCAGAGACAAAATTATAGCGAAATTTAATGTTTCAAACGACAAACTTCCGGCATAGGCAACTAATACTTCCGCCATGCGTAATGATGCATTCACATAGAGTTTCTCGCAGGCTGCAGAGCTGTTCGGTAAACAGCTTCGAAATGTTGTATAAATCAGTTGCTCGAGAGGCAAAAAAATGTGTTAAGCAGATAGATAGATAGATAGATATTTAATAAATTCTCCCTAAAAGGGTTTTTCAGAAATTATTTACAGTTACATGCATGCAGTAGAGGTTTCATATATAAGTTTTACAAAAGTATCTTAAAAATTATCTTAACTATGAACATACAGTAATTTAGTTGGTTATACTAAATATTTTCTTTCGCAAGCAAATGTTTCTTCAGTGCTGCTTTAAATGTTTTAAGAGAAAAGCTGTCTTTCAGGTTCTTTTCTAAATTGTTCCAAATGTGGACAGCTCTATATGCAAATGACCGTTGACCAGCTGCAGTTTTAAATAGCGGTATTTGAAGAGAGTCACGTGTACGAGTCCTACGGTTGTGGATTGATGACCTTTTTATCAATTTGTTACAAAGGTAGTCGGGTGCGAGGTTGTTTACACATTTGTAGGTCAAAATAGCGTCTCTAAAATATAGTAATTTGTCCACTGGAAGCCAATTTAATTCACGTAGAAGTGGAGTTACGTGGTCATATTTCCTGGATTTCGTGATGATTTTACATGCAAAATTCTGGATCGACTGGACTTTCTTTACGTCAAGATCAAGAAAAAAGATTAAAAGGTACCTTTATGAAGTCAAAAGGTGGGTCAGTTGTTTATATTAGCGTTGCTGTCGTGAAAAAGGTTTTGATTTCATGCAAAAATGAAAGTGAAACACCTTCGGCAGCGAAACGAAATTACTTAGTTGGTTCTTTTTGAAAAAGAACATGCTTTTTACTACTCCAAATGCTTATCTAAATAAAAAAAGTCTCTTTACTGGTGATCTCCTACGAAATGTGTGTTGTAAGCTTGATTTTAACCGTGAGTTTCTTTGTTTGGCAACAAATTAATATCAACCCGCTAATTTAGTCGGGTTTTTGAAGTAAAAAGACGTAATTTTTAGGTGAATTTTACCATTTGACATGCTAAATTGTGTATTTGTTAATGTATTTTTACACAATGTTGTTTTCTTATACATTGGTTTGAGGGTGTTGATGTTTTTCTGTATAAAAATCCGTCAATTTCAACTCTTTTCGGCAGTTTTAAAAAACATGCCGCCATCTTGTTTTTCCTCTACTAGTAGGATATGAGCTGATAGCCTAGTAGTAGGGAACCAATCAGATTACGCAAAAGCTCATATCCGATAGCATGCTATATAATAATTATCGATATACAAAGCTTTGATCTATTCACTAAAAACCATAGGTGGAGATAGTGACGCATGCGTCGTATTTTAGCGCCAGAGTAATTATGCGGAATAAAATATTTTAATACAGTATTTTACTCTGCGTAACGCCAAGCGCCGTTTTGTTTGTGAAAAGGAAAGGATAATTCAACAGGATGAAAAGAAAGCATTGTAAGATTATTACTCGAGCTACCGCAGGTATAGACGAGTCTACGTTTCGCGATTATTTTTAATTTTATTATTTTTTTATTTTTTTTGCGACGCGTTATTAGTCCTCCGCGCGGCCGCTGGCGATATTGACCAATAAGCTTTGCGAAACTGAGGTATGTGACTATATCTATGCATGTGACCAGCTTGTGCATGACTGCATGTGCCTTCTTTCTTTTCGACTGAGTGAGTGAGTGAGTGCCCTTTCTCGTCTCGGATGTGTTTTGTGTGTTATTCACTGACAGATATAGTTATTGGGCAGTAATGTCCCTGGCAAGTATTTTGATATTATTATATACGCTTACAATCGCACACGCCGTTCATTAAGTGAACTTGCAGGTGACACTTTCTAGGTAAACATGAAGCTGTGTAATAAGGCGAAGAGACGGTGACATTATTGAACGCTGTACATGTGTGGAAATAATACTTTCTTTCTTTGCTTTCCTGATGTCTGATCACTCGTCTCGGATGTGTTCTGAGTGTTCACAGACATAGTTATTGGTCAGTAATGTCGCTGGCAAGTATCTAGATATTACATACACTTACAATCGCACACGCCGTTTATAGTTGTGTTGATATTTAATACCTGAAGAGACTCGACATATGAACGCTGTGTACACGTGTGGAAATACGTTAATAAATACAGGCAATCGTGTTTTGTTATTGCAAATTGTGTTTTCTATCGGAGAATTGGATTGTGTTTTGACTTTTGTCTGTGACCAATGTGTTTCATAGACTTTAGATCTTAGCACTTCATGTGACAACCTACGCATGTATATGATTGCAAAACACCTTCACCTACTATATATAGCACTGTGATTTTGCAGTAGCCCGAGTGAACGCCTGACCAGGCGTCTTGTTAAATTGTAGTCTTCGCGCGTTAATCCAGGTCAAATGACTCAACCGAAAACCGAGTTATTGCATCGTTAGCTTTAGTTTACTCAAAATAATTCTTCTTGTTCTGGAGCTTTTCCATTGACGTTTAGCATTAGCCAGAGTAAAATATTGTAATAACTAACCCACGTCAGTGACGTCACTACTTATTATATGTCAGAATACTATCTGCAATCTTTAATTCGGGTAGAATATCATATGCCGTAAACCGAGTTATCGCACCAGTTTAGCCTACCCTCTCGAATTATCCTTTCCTATTCACAAACAAAACGGCACATGGCGTTACGCAGAGCACGCGCAGAGTAAAATACTGTATTAAAATATTTTACTCCGCATAATTACTTTGGCGCTAAAAAGCGACGCGTACGTCACTATTTCTACGTAAGTTGTTCGAGAAAGTGGCCGCTTTCCCCTCGATTTTTAGTGAATATTTCAAAGCTTTGTATATCGATTATAAATATATCCCACGGTTCGTAGAAATAAGACACAAAGTTGCGATATATATAAAATTGGGCCCGTATTGTCGATTATAGAATATAGTGGTTTTTTTTTGTATTTTCTGGTCAATTTATCGACCCTCGACTTCGACTCTCGACCCTCGAATTTTAGTTACTCTCTTTCCAGGAGTATTCCATTACACAAATCGACATACAATCACAGCACACGGTGACAATCCCAGACCGCCACACCGGTAACCCTTTGGCTGCTACAATCATGGCCAAAAACCCTAGGACAGTTCGTAAAAGCTACTACGCATTCGAAGTTGTCCCCCCCCCCCCTACAATGTTGCCATTGTATTGCTATTTTTCGTCGTTACTGATATCACACCAATATATTATAGTTTTTCTTGTGTGAAGCTACAAGACTCTTCATTTACACTACTGTCCCAATTGTTTATGACCATGATTGTAGCTTTCCCCTTGACAAGTGGACCGTCTGACGTTAGAGATAAAAAAAGCCACGTGCAATTGCAACATATCTGATCGTGCTGGGGATTGTGACCTTCAGCTCTCCCAATAATTTGCAAACTGACAAATATTTGGGATTAGCCTTAAGTTAGTTCCGAAGACGGAGGTAAAGACGTGGAGGTAACTAAATTACGGCACGTCATATAGTACTGCATGTAGGTCATTTAGTAACCCGCGCGGCACATCAAATCAAGAATGAGAATCGAGGCATGAATGAACTAAATCTCGATAAATACATCAATTTCTTGACAATTCGGAAATTGTATTTTCCGGTAGAGCATGATCCCGGATACCATATTATAAAATAAAATTTATACTACGCAATTAGTCAAAAACCGCACAGGATCAGAGTATCCAATGACGGAAATCGAAAGCACTTTTGTCGTATTTTATATAAAAGCAAAAAAGGTTGAAATAAACAACGTATTACAGCCATAAATAAACAAAAAAGGAATGTGTAAGGGCTTGAACTGTGAGAAGCTTTGACAAAAAACTCAACAAGCTCAACAAATGCTTAACTCGTAGAAAAAACACGATGATTTGTGCTTATAAAAACACAGCAAAATGGTGTGATCAGTTCATGTTTTAAAAGCGACTTAACGAAAGAAAATTGTTTGCAAATACTTCTTGTATTATAAATAAGTTTTGTGGAAACATCACCATGGCCAGAAATCGAGGACAACATGGCGGCAAAGCATGCGCACTGAATCCCTTTTTAATTAATTCAATATGGCGTCCTTCAATAGATTTCTTAAGGAAATATAAAGAACAATAATTTTCGGTTATTTACTATTGTAAATTCCGACATGCGAACGTCCAAAACTTCACCAAATTGAACAATCGTTCAGCACTACAATTTCTATTAAGTTTGGAGCGTCCTAAATAGGTTCCCGAGCCCCTCACAAGCATACCTCTTATTCGCTGTTTAAAGTCTATTAATCTGCTATATCACTTATTTTGGAGCTCCAATTTTGGCTGCTTCTGTGTTGTTTGTCCACGATGCGAACGTCTGAATTTGCTCGGGATGAACGTTACTTTGTTTTGCGGAGTTGTTCGTTCCACTTTTTCATTGTTTAATAGGTTCCCAAAGACCTTAAAATGTACGATTTATTGCGGCCGAGTCGTTGTAATTTAATCCATCAAGCGCCGAGATAAATACTGAACTCGGCGTGAAGAAGCAATGCATTCCTCGATAATTTCGGATTCTTGTCCGCCATTTCTTATGGAGTTGTTGCTAGGTTGCCAGAGTCTTGACCACTGTTATTATTATTAAATGTGACTGTGGATTCAGAAATAATAACTAAAATTTATGCGGCAATTTTTGTGAGTATGAGTGTACAGGCCTGTCTAGACGATTAAACCTTTTGTAATTTGATATTTGGGTAAGAAATGGGTCAATAAGACATTTTAGCGAATAACTCTACTTTAATTTATTGCTATAGACTTCTGTTTATAGCCGAAATGATCGATATTTAGCCATCAGAATTTTCAAATTAATATTCCATCTAAATATGAGCCCACAGGCCACTGCCGCTGAGTGTCCTGGATTTCTAGCCATGGTAAAATTATTTATTTGCTAAGCTTTGGGCCTGTTGACTCTTAGCAAATGAATATTTTACGTGGTGTTTCCACAAAACTCTTTTATATTACGTTATCGCCATGAAAACTTTCATAGAATTAACTTGTTGCTGATAAACTCATGCACTTGGTAAAAAATCCCAACTATATGTAGAGCAGAATGCGCGGCACGAGCTCTCAACATAAATCCAAACTGAATATTTTTCCGATGAAAAAGCTGCTTTTCGTTTTCGGAGTTTTAGATCGTTTCATGCACACTGAGTATAGCTTTTTACGGCCAAGGATGTTTTAAAACATGATCCGGACGCTGAGATGGCTGACTGCCGTAGTTGCAAATACCTTTCACTGTTTTTCGATATTCAGAGTTGATTTTTTACCTATTTTTTTCTCCGTTTTTTCTCCAAATTTAATTCGGCAAAGCGAATTGGCTTCTCAACTTCTCCATTTCGCGTGCAGTTCAGTTACGTCATTGTCGTAGAAACCCTGCGTTTGGTCTTCTATACTCGTTGCTGGTTCAATAATCAATACTCTGGGGACTGTGACCTGAATCTACACAGTTTCACGCTTCACAAACTCTACACTTCTTTTATTATAATTCAAAACTCTATCTCCCGATCACAATAGGTTTTTTTTCTTCTTCCCAAGTCAGCGCGCCATTTTTACATGTCCCGAACACGTCATTCGTCCACGTGATATACACTACCTACAGGGGAAGGGTGGGACATCATAGTTCGCCTCACTCTCCCCTAACATAACTTAAACTCATCAGTCATTGTCTTGCAAACATAGTTTAATTTTTTCTTCAGCATCCTACACAGCTTGTCTTCTCTTTCGTTCCTGTGGGGCATCGACTTCGGTTTCTGTACTTGCGTTGTGTAAGTTCTCTTTCACTGCACTCCTGATCTCTAAAGGACAAACCAGTTGAATCGAACGTTCTATGTAGTTTCCCTTGTGTAGCAGTATTACTCCTCTAATGACTCCGTCCCTTCCGATGACATGCATATCTAATTACTTTGCTTTCATCCACTTTCCCAGATTCTTTTCTTCTCCAACGATTAAAACGACTTCACCAAGTTGGGGTACTTCGGACTGACCTTTGTTTATCCTGTGCCACTCCATCAAACCATGTACGTACTCTGTTCGCTATCTGGACCATGCATGTTGTCTTGCAAGTTCGAGTCGCTTTTTCAGTCGGCTTGTTTCCTCTTCGACTTCGTCGGGTTCTTCAATCGTGTGAGCATTTTGGCCCCAGAGGATAATGTTTGGCGTCAACGTCTGCTCTTCTCCATGGTCGCTTTCAACATAAGTCAGTGGACGATTATTCAGGTGTCGTTCGATGTGTCAGGTGTGTTTTCCCAAGGGTCTTGTAAAGGGTTTTCTTGATCTCTTTGATTAAACGTTCGTACATTCCTCCCCACCATAGGAACTTTGCCAAATTGAACATCCAGTGAATCTCTTGAGCCGCCATGCAGGTAGTTGTGCAGACGCTCGCTTCTTCTTATTGTTTTTATCCATTTCGCCGTTGTCTTGAATACGGCCGCGTTGTCAGATGTTATACGCCGTGGTCTGGTCTTCCTGGTGATGAACGAATTGAGTTTTCCTTGGAACTCTTCTGCCGTTTGTGAATGTGCCAGCTCGGGGTGGACAGCTCTAGATGTCGCACACGTGAAAATCAATACGTAGCATTTTCCTTCTTCTTTCTTCTTGATTTTATGCACCAGGGGACCTGCAAAGTCCACCCCAGTAACTTCAAAAGGTCTTCCTGCTTTGGTTCTGAATTCGGGTAGCTGCGAAGTTGCAGGGGGTCCATACGGCCTTGTTGAGTAGATCTTGCAGACATTACATTTCTTTATAGCTTTCTTCACTTTTGTTCTCAGTTGTCAGTTGTGGAACCCACCAGTTCTGTCGTAGTGACGCCATTGTATTGGCTACACCCAGATGCATAATCTTCTGATGTGTGTGCGATATGAGTTTCTTGACGAGCGGTCCTTCGTTCAGGTAGGTTGGCTGATACCCAGCATTTCTTCCCTTGCATTTTAGGGTGTCCGTAGCTTAATCTTGCGATCGAGGTATTTCTCTTTGAGATTCTGGATTTGGAAGCCAGTAAACCTTTCATCGTCCCTGTAGTGTGTTCGATTACCGCAATTGTTATGCAAGAGCAAGCAAGATTGCTGGCATCTGCAAAAATGTGGAGATGAACAGCCTTGATCCTCTGGAGATTTTTCGCTACACTTCTTGGCACTTTTACATTTCTTAGTTGTCTCGTCCACCTGACCCAATCCTGTTTTAAAGGCTTCGATACTTCGGTGTTCCAACTCTTCTCCTCGTCGCAGGCTTCTCGGAAGATCCTCTTTCCTTCGACCACGGTTGGTGAAATTATCCCAAGCGGGTCGTAAATCTTTCCCAGATGGCTCATGATGGATCTCTTTGTGACTGGAATATCTTCAGGATAGGCTGGTACTTCAAGCGACAGTTCATCTTCCTTTTTCTCCCATGTTAATCCAAGGATTCTTGATGGGTTAGGCATTCCTTCGCTCTCCAAGGCTTCAACATTAGATTCCCACTTATGTAACGGAAACATTCCACTCTCTTGGACCTCTGTTCCTTCCCGCTTGAATTTCTTTAGTTCCAAGAGATCACACCCCGTCTGCATCTCGTTGTCCACGTATGTGTTTTCTTTCAAGGCTTGGACGGTGTTTTGCAATTCCACTGATTGCTGGTCTAGGTGATGCTGTATTGTTGCTCCCAACATGAACGGACTTGCTTCTGCTCCAAATGGAACTCTAGTGAACCGTAGATGTTCCTCCTTCCCATAAATGTTGAACAGGAATCGGAAAGTGTCACGGTCTCCTTCCTTGATCCCAACTTGTAAAAATGCCTTCTGACTATCTGCTACAATCAGGCGAGGGGACATTCCTGCTCTGACCATAATGTCCCATAAAAGTGGAGGACCAGTAAACATGCATTCATTCACACTGTTGGCAAGTGGGTTTGGTTTCGCACTCGCATCGAAGACCATTCTTACTTTAGTGGTTGTCGCATTTTTTTTCACAACTGGCTTGTGGGGCATATAGAACAACCGTCCGCCTGTTGGTTGCTTTGGTGCTCTTTCTATGATTCCTTCTTTCAGCTGGTTTTCAATTATCTCTTCATAGTCTTTCTTCAGGTTTTCATCTCGATCGATCTTCCTGCAGACGTTGTGCAGCCGTTTTCTACTTGGTTCCAGCTTATTATTCGAAAGAGTCTTCCCTGGGATCCACGCAACCTCGTACCCAGGCTCTTATCTCCGCTGCTCCGCCCACCGCTGCGAAAAGACCCTGTTTGGGGCTGGTCATGTGTCTCCCAGAACATGGGAGATAACAAACTTCTTTTGTCAGGGTCGGGTGGTTATTTTGAAAGTTTGTCGCAGTACCTAACCTTGGGTGTAAGAATATAATATCGAGGAAAGCTCATTACGCATATTAAACACTCCATGGAGAACTATCTGGTATATCATTGAAGGAACAATTCTGAACTTCTACAAAAGTCTTCCGTTGTTCAATCCGACGAGCAGCGAATTTAAGGAGATTCTGTTCTTCGATTTCTACAGTCATCACGCATCAGTGATCTGATATTAGCCGCATGAAGATTGAACAGAGATTTTTAAATTTTGCAGTAAGCGGGTTTAAATTTCCTCACCATCAAGACTATGCGAAATTTACAAATTATTTTGGTTAACAATCGTTTGATCCTCCATTCGAAAGAGAGCGTGGAAATCATCTCACTGCATCACTTGGAACGACCACCGGAACGACCGAAGACTCGCAGAATACACATACAGATTTGCCTTGGGCTTGGGCTTAGGCGTTAGACTCTTATTCTGTGCTTTAGAAAATCCAAGAGGTTAGTTCATTACATTTACTATTTCAAAAAGCAAATCGAGACTTATTAGAGGCCTTCAGTCACGACGGCGACTTCTGTTTCTACGGCACAGTTTATATACAGTATCTGTATCGCACAACACTGAGGAAACCGACGTGAATAAACATCGATTTGGGCATGCATTCCGTGCTGGCTTTCTTTAGAATTAACGTTCACCTTGTCTTGTCACAATAAAATACTGTAAATCAGGTTATAAAAACATTGTCTTTACGTGATTCAGTTTACTCGTATAGCCACGTTTCAAAATTACTCACCCCCAGTAAGTTATACTTTTGCCCTCGAAACACGTGACCAGCCCCAACCAGGGTCTTTTCGCAGTGGCGAGCGGAGATAAGAACCTGGGTACGAGGTTGGGATCCACGGTGCATTGACTTGATATTTCCCCTCTTCCGTCTTGACTATGTTCTCTTGAAAATCACGATACTCATCCAGTTGGTCATTCTCTCCCCGATCTTCCACTCCTAAATCATCCAGACTGTACAGTCTCTCGTAGTCAGTCCGTTCTCTTGCAAACATGCACTGGCCACTTGGGTAATCACCACCATGGATGATCCAGCCAAATGTAGTTCCTTCGACAATGGGATCTCCTTCATTGCCTTTGTAAATCTGCTCTGTTTTGATCTTGCAGTAAGTCTTGTCTCCCAAGATCATGTGAATTGGATACTTGCCTTCTGCTGTCATGTAAAACCTCTTGTTCTTTGTATGTTCATACCCGAGTTTCAGCTTGTTCATGTCGGTCGTCTTCTTACAGTAGTGAAATCTGCCAACTTTGATCCAGCTAATTCAATCTCTTCGTGGGCCTGTCCATCCATTGATTCGATGGTGACTTGGAATATGGGCATGTACTGTTTTCGTGTTCCATTGACGGTCATGATCTCCCTTGACTCATGTCTGACAGGAGGCAGGTTGAGTCTCTTGGCAGACTCCCTCGAAATGAAATTTCTTCCAGATCCAGTATCCAAATATGCCCAGAATACCTCTTCCTTGACTCTTGCCGGTATTATTGCTGGTAGTGTTGTCTCCTCGGCTGCTGTGGTGTGTCCAGTCAGGACAGTTCCTTCTCCATCATTCGTATCCCCTTGGTTGCAGAGACTTGTGTGGTGTTTGGCACCACAATGGTAACATACACGCTGCGACACTGATTACCTCTAAGTCTGGGTGAGGCACAGTTAAAACACAGGTTGTTATCCACAAAGAAGGTCTTTCGCTGCATGGGTTGTTGTGACAAAAGACTTGCACTTATCGCTCCAGTGGTCTGACTTACAAAACATACAATGAGGGGTCTTCTTCTCATCCTTCGATCCTCCCTTCTGCGTGTACATGCTTCGTACCTTTGATTCCTTTCTTCGGAAGTCATTTGGGGGTCTACTGCTTTCGTCTGTTTTATTTCTTCTCAGCCACTTTTGTAAGTTGTCGATTAACTTTTCCATGTTCCACTCTTCCCAGTTGTCATCAGTTCTGACTAAGTCGGATTTAACATGAGGTATAATTTGTTGAGAGTACACATCACAAACTCATCCAATTTATGCTGTTCGTTTAGGGTCAGCAAAGCGTCGTAATTTCTACTCAAACTCTCGTAAAATGCTTGTATTTTTTCATAAGAAGATCCTCTGACAGGGGCTAAATTTACAATCTCGTCGACATGGGCATTTACTACCAACCTTGTTTGTCCGTATTCTTTCTTTAGTCGTTCCCAAGCGGTCTTATAGCCAAGCCGTCTTATAGCCAAGCGATCCAGGTTTGAGATTCGAGATCTTATCTCTCCAGACACCATTTCAAGTAAATAACCAAACTTCTCTTCGTCGGTGATCGGTTTGCTATCCACTAGTGTTATGAACATGTTCTCAGATCTCACCCAGTCAGCTGTAGTCCCTTTGAACGGTGTTATTCTCAGTTTGGGAAGTTTGGCTTAAGTGGTTTTCGCTGTCTCTTCCATCGCCAGTTTCCTTTCGGTCATCACGAGTTCGTCTTGTAGTTTCTCTCGCCATAGTTGTCTTTCTTGGTCTCGAATTACTTCTCGGTGCTGTTCTTCTTCCTCACGCTTTGCTTCTCGTTTTCTGTTCTTTGCTAGCAATATCGTTCTTTCTCTTGGCCAGAACGTCTGACAACTTGTTGATCTCTGCTATCTGCTATCCACGGTAAGTACTTGTCTTTCGCGTTCTTCTTCCATTGTCGAATTGCTCTCGCTGTATAAACACCACGCTCAAGTTTCACTTCCTGCATACGAGACACCAGGTTGTATATTTCATCAAGAATAGATGTTGTTCGCTCACTTACCGTTTCCATTTCTTTGTAGTCTTCCTCGTTGATCAGGTCGTCGGTCTGTTCGAGATAGTATGTTAACTTCTCGACTTCTTTGTTTATTTTTGCCTCCATTTGTTGTTCTTCCTCGTTTAGTTCGGGGTCCTCCATGTTTGACTCCTTCGGCTTTGTTGACATCGACGATACCACACGTTGTTGTTTCAAATCCCAATTGTTTCACTTGTATCCTGGTCACGGCACCACTATGACCCGAATCTTGTACTCGGGTCACAAATTAATATTGGTTTCACACAGTTTCACGCTTCACAAACTCTACGCTTCTTTTATTATAATTCAAAACTCTATCTTCCGATCACAATGGGTTTTTTTTTCTTCTTCCCAAGTCAGGGCGCCATTTTTACATGTCCTGAACACGTCATCGGTCCACGTGATATACAATACCTACAGGGGGAGGGGTGGGACATCAAAGTTCGCCTCAACTGTATTTTCTATACCTTTATTTCGTCTTCAAGAATCGTCAACACTCTATATTAATCACTCTATTCCAATCTATATTTAATCTGTAATCTATCTAAACACTTGTGGTCAAGCAACAATGCCCAAAACCTATGGTAGTCCACGAGCGAAATATGCTATTAAATAACATATTGTCGATGTAGATGACATTAATAGTCAAATGTTAGTAACTGGCAAGTCTATATACAGTATTAATGGAGTAAAATTGTATGCTGAAGCTGTCAATGTCATGCAAAATCGGTGTTATGAATGTGCAAACATTTATTGTACCTTTTTCTGCATGTAGCTATGCATATGTCTTGAAGAACAATTAATGTATGGTTGCTCTTATAATTTTGATGACATAATTTGCTGGACATTCTTTTTCATTCATTCGACTTTCGAAAGCTAAAAAACACTCGCCTAGCGGCTCGTGATTTTTTACCCTTTGCGAGAGTCTCTCAACATCCCTCGTGTTTGGATCAGGCTATCCAAACATGGAACCACATTAGGTATTTCTTAAATGATGATCCGGGTTGCATCTTATCACACTAAGCATTCCTTATTCTTTGCCTTAGGTGGGGATAGTATATATAAATATTTATTGTGGCAAAAAAGTAATAGCATACATGGCTTCCCTATGGATACATGTTTTGCAACGGCAGAATTGAAAGCTAACAGCCGGTTAAAATTACATTGATGTAATAGAGTCTGAGATAAAAAGAAAACGTTAGACTTCCGGATATACTATATATTTCGATTTGTGTTTCAACACTGCCTACGTGCAACACACTACTTTGTTATAGTATGTTATAGTCTGTTAGTCTGTTTGTCAAAAAGTATTGGACAGATTTTTATGTAACTTTGTGGAAAGGCACAAATCAAGACAAAGACCAAGGACGAATCCCTTAAAATTTTAGTTGAATTTGGTTAAGAATTGGATAAGGATTTCATAAGCATGAATTCGTGCCGATTAAGTAATATTTCATAAACGAGTGTGTGTTTTACCAGGGGTTACAAATACGAGAGGACAATGAAAACCACGAAACCGTTAACCGAGTAATTTTCATTGTTCTCGAGTGTTTGTAAAACATGAGAGAATAATGAAAATCACGAGGCTGCAGGTCGAGTGATTTTTCTTGTTCTCGAATGTTTTACAAACACGAGAGAACATTGAAAATTACGAAGTAATAGGCCGAGTGATTTTTGTTGTTCTCGAGTGTTTGCAACCCTTGGTAAAACACGATACACGAGTTTATGAGATTTTTTTGCTTCTCAATTGTCAATTATAGTAGAGGGATTTGGTGATTTGGTGATATTAGTGCATATTGGATTAGACAATGTTTCACGTTGAATTTATAATTAAGAAATGTGGTAATAAACGGTTATTTGTTTGGCAGTGCCGTTTATATCTGATTTCTTAATTATGAATTCAGTTTGCGCGACATTCGGGTTTTAAAATTTACACACATGACCGAATATTTTTCTCTGATTGGCTAATTAGCTCATAAATTATTAATGAGTTGGAGAACATATTATAACAAACAAAACAAAGCAGTTCCTTTGAAGCTACTAACTGGCTCTAACTTTTCTTATATAGGATCAAGCAATGTATTCAAATAACACACGACCATCTGGTGACTCTACATCATGAGCTTGGACATATTCAGTATTATCTTCAGTACTGGAACTTGCCAGATGTTTATCGTACAGGAGCAAACGCAGGATTTCACGAGGCCGTTGGAGATCTGATGTCGCTTTCTGTTGATACACCAACTCACTTGCAACGACTTGGTCTTTTGAAAAACTACAAAAGCGATAAAGGTTCGTAGCATAATTACGTAAGGTGGCTCTCTTAGGGGGTGTTTACTGTATATGGAGGAGGGCCAGCGCTCTTGGTAGGGCTAACCCTCTTTTCCGAGACCCCGCATCTCAGCGTAATTCCTTGTAAAAATGTGTTTGCGTTTACATGAGAAGAGGGCCAGCCCTCATAGGCGAGATCTCGCTATTGACAACCCGGGATCATGCCTAGGAGTGCTGGAAATTTTCCATGTAAACGTACCCAAGAGGGCTGGCTGGCCCTCTTAGGAGGGCTAGCAAATCGAAGCTCCGTATGGTAAAGTTTGCCTTTACTAGTATTTTTGGTCACCTTTTTATTTTACAAGTCGTGTTTGTTCATGTGTTTGTTATAAATTCAAATCGTGTTCGTGAAAACATGATTTCGGGCTTCGTGGGAAAGTTGCACAATTCAGTAAACAAGCCAACGCGAGGTAAATTCCAGCCCTCTTACTAGGGCTAACCCTACCAAAAAAGCTCATGTAAACGCGAGGTGAAATCCAGCCCTCCTGGAAGGGCCATCCTTCCTCCATATAAACACCCCCCCCTTACAGTTAGTTTTTGCTTATTGTATAAGTCATATTGACGAATAATATTAACGACTACTATATTATTGTTATTGTTTAATAGTAGTGGTATTTTTGTACGTCTAAAATGCTATTACTATTATTTCTGATTATACTTTCCGAATTGGCGACCCTCAACATTTTACTAAAATATAATAATTAAGCTATAACTAGTTTAGCGTTGATATGGGCATTTTAGTTAACTTGTACATATAACAAAGTTTTGAATCTGATATAATCTTCTGTAAGCAATGAATCAGGTACTAAATAAATTATTATTGTCAACTAAAATATGCTGTAACTTGAAAACCATGCTGGTGACCGCCATCCTTTTTATTTCATATGTCAACTGAACTGAAAAGTGTCTGTATTTTTGTTTGTTTGTTTGTTTGTTTGTTTGTTTGTTTGTTTGTTTGTTTGTTTGTTTGTTTGTTTGTTTGTTTGTTTGTTTGTTTGTTTGTTTGTTTGTTTGTTTGTTTGTTTGTTTGTTTGTTTGTTTGTTTGTTTGTTTGTTTGTTTGTTTGTTTGTTTGTTTGTTTGTTTGTTTGTTTGTTTGTATGTCTGCCGCTCGTGTAGCTTCTTACTGACTTTCAGTGAAGTTCGTAAAATAGCGAGATTCTTGTATTGTATACAGTGCCATCAATTATTAGTATACAAACCAGATCGACTTGAAAGGCTATAAAACTAACGAACTACTTTAATCATATAGAAACTGACATCAACGCCCTGATGAAGATGGCATTGCGCAGTATAGCATTCTTACCGTTCGGCTACCTCATTGACCAGTGGCGATGGAAAGTATTCAGTGGCGAGATCAAAGACACAGAGTACAACCAAAAATGGTGGGAGCTAAGGCAAAAGTACCAGGGAATTGAACCTCCTGTTCCGAGAACTGAAAACGATTTTGATCCTGGCGCAAAGTATCACATCCCTGCTGACACACCTTACATCAGGTTAGCTAGTAAATTCGATTGTTTTTAGTAAAAAAATAGAATTAATATACAGCAAAGTAAAATATTAAAAACACTGAGGGCACTCAAAGATTGCATATAAGTAGATAGAGTGCAGGTATAGCGTACTTTTTTCCGGACCTCTTACGCCTAGTTTTTAGTTACCAGGTTGACCGTGTGAGCCCTGTGCGCGCGCATGTCAACCGGAAATACGTTTTTGAATAGAGAAATCGGTTTTTGACAAGTATGATTGTTGTCAAACAATGGTTTAAATGAATAAAGAAGCTGTTTAATGAAACAAACGTGCAATGCTTACGGTCACTGTTTATTTAGTCAGTGTGTTTGTGAACTGGTTGAAGAAACGTGGTAAAGAGAAGCATGGCACATCTGTTTGAGCAAATGTATGTCGATGAAGTTGAATTTGAGGACATTCTAACTTTTGAGCAGATTATTGATCTCGTTTCTACCGAGTTTGTCCATAGACAGATTGAAGAGTTGGAGGAGCTAGCGACATGTGCCAAGGAGATGGAGTTGGAGATGGAGGAGGTGGATGATAATCAATGGACTACCATGAGAGAGCCTTGTGAAATTTCTGATGAAGAGTATCGTTGGATGGCCCACACAGACCAAACTATTTCAATGATTGACCGTGAAGATATTTGGAGGGCAATCGTGGAGGCCTGCAGGATTTTAGCGTTTCCTAGTCCTTCCACTTTATGCAGACAATATTTTGACAGTTCATTTAATCTGAGCTGGTTTATTTGGTCTAAGATGTACGCTAAGACCTCAAGAACAATGAACATTAATAACTTAATGACTATATAATGTCTACATGCAAACTTAAGTACCATTCAACTGTGTAATTAAAATTGTGTGAATAAAAATGTTTTTTAAAAACCTAATGCATTGGTCTAGTTTCTTCATACTAACATTGTTGCTTGTGGTGACAGTGCTGTACGGTTTAGAGAAAATTTCCAAATGGAGGCTTGTTATAGCAGATCACAAAATGACAGAGCCAAGAGAAATAAAAATCATAACAGACAGAAAATGTTTAGAATCGGTGTTACGTTTGGTCGTAACGATTTAAATTTAGAGGGTCATCTGCAAATGGGATATAATAGAATGGTTATTCAAATTGACACTGGAGAATCCGTAATATTGTTTCATTCCAAATATGGCGCAACAAATTAATAAAAGAACCAGTCTGGCTATACACTGTGAACGTCGTTTGAAAATGCGCCATTCGGACAAAAGAGAAGGTATTCAAACTGTCTTTGTAAATAGAACTTGAAGCAAAGATCATTGAAGCGTTTATGAATAAGTTACAAGGGGAAATTAATTACCTGTCAAATGACTTTTGTTTTCTGTACAATTTCATTTGTTTTGCTTTTATATATTTATATTGTACACTGTATGATGCGAACGTGTTAATTAGGCACAATTTTGTTCGCATTTGCTCCTTGAACTCGTATTTAAGATATCATTATCTTTCTATAGGGGGTCCCAAAAACTCGATGTTTCCTAAGGCGCCAGTCAACGTATGCTGTAAGGGATAACTTAATGACAAAGATCGTACTAATAATTAAACTGTTTAATTAAAAGTTAAATGACTAAATAACACAACTTGTGTTTTAAAATGGATTTATTTTGTAGATTGACTTATGAACGCACAAATAATTATTATTCTGTCCCGGTGTTCATGTTACCCATAACGGTTTTGTATCCCAGCATTCGTTGTAGAAGGAATTTTCTTTGATTCATAGCCGCATTTATACTTTCATCTTCATCGTAGCCTTCTTCATCCATTAAACGTTTCATTGTTTTCATAATTTTCTTGTGGATACTGTCACGTTGAAGCTCCTTTACTAATCGAAAGTACTTTTTGTATGTTTTTGCCATTTCTATGGTATATTCTGGAACCAACATAGCGTAGGCATGTTTCATAGCTTCGTCAACAGTAATGTTGTTTTCTTGCATTGTTTTTTCGACCAAAGCATTTCGTTTAGGATCCACCTTTTCAAAAATTTCATTTAATATATATTCCCAGGGTGTGTCGTTTTCTTCATCTTCCTCGCATTCGGACTCTTCAGAATGTTCGCTAGTACTTTCCTCATCGATGGACAAGTTGTCTTCCGTCGGCGATATGGTGTTTTCTTCTTCCGTCGACAGTATGCTGTTTTTTTCCGTCTGTACAAGGGTCGTCTTCTCCATCTTCCTCCGACTCATTGCTATTTTCTTCATCGCTGTATGCATCCGTACTTTCATTCTCCATCACTACATCGTTATGCTTATCTGGATCGTATCCTCCCTCTGAAATATCTGAAATGTCACCTTGTTCCACCAGAAGCGGATAATCAAAACAGATTGCTTGATGTACGTTATACGCAGACGAAAAACGCTTCATACACTGGTTACACTGATAACAATTACCCATACTATCACCAGCAAAAATTGAGGAGAAGTGAAAAAAACTAGCAGAGAGAAATGACTATATATTACAATCTATTGCCTAATTACATGTGGTACAGAAACGTTGCCGTGAATCGTGATGCATTGTTTGATTGGACATGCACACTCTCGTAAATATTTTTTAACAGGCAATATAGCTCTCCGAACAAAATCGATATGCGAATTTTGCTCATTATGTTCTCATTTTGCTCATCATGCTTGCGCATTTTGCTTAGTCACATTCGCATTATGCTCATTGCGTGCGCATTTTGCTCATTTACAGTCGCATTTTGCTCATTCACATTCGCATTATGCTCATTGAGTGCGCATTGTGCTCATTTACAGTCGCATTTTTCTCATTCACATTCGCATTATGCTCATTGAGTGCGCATTGTGCTCATTTACATTCGCATTGTCCTCATTCACATTCGCATTGTGTTCCCTTACGTCCCATAAGTCCACCCTCCCGGGACTCAGAGAGATAGATAGACAAACCTTATGTCCCTTAAGTCCCGGGAACCGACAATGCGAATGTAAATGAGCACAATGCGAATGTAAATGAGCACAATGCGAATGTAAATGAGCACAATGCGAATGTAAATGAGCACAATGCGCACTCAATGAGCATAATGCGAATGTGAATGAGCACAATGCGAATGTAAGTGAGCACAATGCGCACGTAATGAGCAAGGTACGCGAGTGTTATGAGCACAACGCGAATGTAAATGGGCACAATGCGCACTCAATGAGCATAATGCGAATGTGAATGAGCACAATGCGCACGTAATGAGCACAATGCGAATGTGAATGAGCGTAATGCGAATGTGAATGAGCGTAATGCGAATGTGAATGAGCAAAATGCGCACGCAATGAGCATAATGCGAATGTGAATGAGCAAAATGCGAAAGCATGATGATTATAATGCAAATGTGAATCAGCAAAATACGCACTCATGATGAGCATAATGCGAATATGAATGAGCAAAATGATCACGCAATGAGCATAATGCGAATGTGACTGAGCAAAATGCGCAAGCATGATGAGCAAAATGAGAACATAATGAGCAAAATTCGCATATCGATTTTGTTCGGAGATCTATATTGCCTGTTAAAAAATATTTACGAGAGTGTGCATGTCCAATCAAACAATGCATCACGATTCACGGCAACGTTTCTGTACCACATGTTAACTAGGCAATAGATTGTAATATATTGTCATTTCTCTCTCAAATGTTTTTTCACTTCTCCTCAATTTTTGCTGGTGATAGTATGGGTAATTGTTATCAGTGTAACCAGTGTATGAAGCGTTTTTCGTCTGCGTATAACGTAAGACGACATCAAGCCATTTGTTTTGATTATCCGCTTCTGGTGGAACAAGGTGACATTTCAGATATTTCAGAGGGAGGATACGATCCAGATAAACATAACGATGTAGTGATGGAGAATGAAAGTACGGATGCATGCAGCGATGAAGAAAATAACAATGAGTCGGAAAAAGATGGAGAAGACGACTCTTGTACGGATGCATACAGCGATGAAGAAAATAGCAATGAGTCGGAGGAAGATGCAGAAGACGACTCTTGTACAGACGAAAAAAACAACATACTGTCGACGGAAGAAGAAAACACCATATCGCCGACGGAAGACAACTTGTCCATCGATGAGGAAAGTACTAGCGAACATTCTGAAGAGTCCGAATGCGAGGAAGATGAAGAAAACGACACACTCTGGGAATATATATTAAATGAAATTTTTGAAACGGTGGATCCTAAACGAAATGCTTTGGTCGAAAAAACAATGCAAGAAAACAACATTACTGTTGACGAAGCTATGAAACATGCCTACGCTATGTTGGTTCCAGAATATACCAGAGAAATGGCAAAAACATACAAAAAGTACTTGCGATTAGTAAAGGAGCTTCAACGTGACAGTATCCACAAGAAAATTATGAAAACAATGAAACGTTTAATGGATGAAGAAGGCTACGATGAAGATGAAAGTATAAATGCGGCTATAAATCAAAGAAAATTCCTTCTACAACGAATGTTGGGATACAAAACCGTTATGGGTAACATGAACACCGGGACAGAATAATAATTATTTGTGCGTTCATAAGTCAATCTACAAAATAAATCCATTTTAAAACACAAGTTGTGTTATTTAGTCATTTAACTTTTAATTAAACAGTTTAATTATTAGTACGATCTTTGTCATTAAGTTATCCCTTACAGCATACGTTGACTGGCGCCTTAGGAAACATCGAGTTTTCGGGACCCCCTAGAAGACAATGATATCTTAAATACGAGTTCAAGGAGCAATTGCGAACATAAATTGTGCCTAATTAACACGTTCGCATCATACAGTGTACAATATAAATATATAAAGGAAAAACAAATGAAATTGTGCATAAAACAAAAGTCATTTGACAGGTAATCAATTTTCCCTTGTAACTTATTCATAAACGCTTCAATGATCTTTTGCTTCAAGTTCTATTTTTTCAAAGACAGTTTGAATACCTTCTCTTTTGTCCGAATGGCGCATTTTCAAACGACGTTCACAGTGTATAGCCAGACTGGTTCTTTTATTAATTTTTTGCGCCATATTTGGAATGAAACAATATTACGGATTCTCCAGTGTCAATTTGGATAACCATTTTATTATATCCCATTTGCAGATGACCCTCTAAATTTAAATCGTTACGACCAAACATAACACCGATTCTAAACATTTTCTGTCTGTTATGATTTTTATTTCTCTTGGCTCTGTCATTTTGTGATCTGCTATAACAAGCGTCCATTTGGAAATTCTCTCTAAACCGTACAGCACTGTCACCACAAGCAACAATGTATAGTATGAAGAAAGTAGACCAATGCATTAGGAGTTTAAAAAAACATTTTTATTCACACAATTTTAATTACACAGTTGAATGGTACTTAAGTTTGCATGTACACATTATGTAGTCCATCAAGTTATTAATGTTCATTGTTCTTGAGGTCTCAGCGTACATCTTAGACCAAATAAACCAGCTCGGATTAAATAAACTGTCAAAATATTGTCTGCATAAAGTGGAAGGACTAGGAAACGCTAAAATCCTGCAGGCCTCCGCGATTGCCCTACAAATATCTTCACGGTCAATCATTGAAATAGCTTTGTCTGTGTAGGCCATCCAACGATACTCTGCATCAGAAATTTCACAAGGCTCTCTCATGGTAGTCCATTGATTACCATCCACCTCCTCCATCTCCAACTCCATCTCCTTGGCACATGTCGCTAGCTCCTCCAACTCTTCAATCTGTCTATGGACAAACTCGGTAGAAACGAGATCAATAATCTGCTCAAAAGATAGAATGTCCTCAAAATCAACTTCATCGACATACATTTGCTCAAACAGATGTTCCATGCTTCTCTTTACCACGTTTCTTCAACCAGTTCACAAACACACTGACTAAATAAACAGTGACCGTAAGCATTGCACGTTTGTTTCATTAAACAACTTCTTTATTCATTTAAACCATTGTCTGACAACAATCATACTTGTCAAAAACCGGTTTCTCTATTCAAAAACGTATTTCCGTTTGACATGCGCGCGCACAGGGCTCACACGGTCAACCTGGTAACTAAAAACTAGGGGTAAGAGGTCTGGAAATAAGTACGCTATACCTGCACTCTATCTACTCATATACCTGGTTATTATTAGAGATGTTTAAAAAGAAAACGCGTACGAGTCATCGCGCTAACCAGGCTAGCTCACGAGACCTACACATGAATGAATAAAACGCTTGATTGCACTCGTAGAAATGTTGCATAAAATAAGGATAATAGACGCAATCAAGCATTTCTTCAAGGAGAATCTTGTAGTCAGATTTTTATTAAATTTTCATCCAAATTTGAATCAAATTCGCCCAAATTTGAAAAGCTTGGTCTATAATCAATCTAATTCGACAAACTTTCATGAAAATCTGTAATAATCTTCACGCATAATCTTCAATGGTTTTGAATATTTGCTACTAACAAGAAATTTTCAACGCTTTTGTCAAGTCGCTTCACTTTTACTTTTACGTCCACGTCCACTCTTGCTCAGCTTGCCATTGCTCTTGCTCTTGCTCTTGCTCTTGCCCTTACCCTTACCCTTACCCTTACCCTCACCCTCACCCGCACCCTCACCCTACCCTCACCCTCACCCTCACCCTCACCCTCACCCTCACCCTCACCCTCACCCTCACCCTCACCCTCACCCTCAACCTCAACCTCACCCTCACCCTCACCCTCACCCTCACCCTCACCCTCACCCTCACCCTCACCCTCACCCTCACCCTCACCCTCACCCTCACCCTCACCCTCACCCTCACCCTCACTTTCACTTTCACTTTTTAAGCTACTTTTATGCCAGAGTAGCATTAAATTATGTCTAATTCCTCTTTATATATACTATTTAGATATTTTGTTAGTACCGTCCTTCAATTCCAGTTTCATAAAGCTGCTTGTAAAGCAGCCAACTTCACAGGACCTTTGTTCAAGTGTTCTATCTTTAATTCCAAAGAAGCTGGAGCTAAGATTGCGTAAGTGAAATAGTGGTTACCCTAGAAATATTTTAGCAATGATGTAGTAAGACGTCAGTTAATTTCCCTTCTTACTCGTCAACGTGCACATTCATCACCAGTCTATAGTGCCTTGGTTTAGGTCGAATAATGCGTTTAGACAACCTGAAACAAGCTTCAAAGATTTTAAGTTCTCCCACGTTCTCCAATAGGATGGGTTATAGATTTCCCACATGGCTGATGTTTTCATGAAAATTTCCAGTGTCATGTTGGCGTTTGTGTCGGTTACTCGGTTGGAACTACCCCCCCCCCCTACCCCCCTACCAAAGAAGGGTTGTGCACATGAAGGAATGAACATGCTCGTGACGTTATCAGGTCAGTTTCAAAACGAAAGTGCCATGTTCCATGTCACTAGGATATTGTGTTTGCAGGGAGGTTTTTATTAATTAGCATGTTTTATACATTTCATTAGATCTTCGAAATATTGTATTGTTTATAGTTTTTACAGACATTTGAGTTTATTGCAAATAATAATGTCGGTTATTCATGTTTTAAAGCCAGGAAAACACAGCATAAGATATGGATCACGAGGCGATATGATTTTTGTACTTTTATTCACCTTCCGTTCGTTCGTCCGTCCGTCCGTCCGTCCTCCCTCCCTCCCTTCCTCCCTCCCTTCCTTCCTTCCTTCCTAATTCCTTCCTTCCTTCCTTCTTTTTCCTTTATTCTATTATTGTCACCCAATCTTTATACAACAACAAAATAATTCACATGCAATGTCAATTTTGCTTCTATTGCAGTGACATGTTGTCAATGGGTAAAAGCAAGCCCTGGCCGTTGGCTTTGGAGAAAATGACAGGGAGTAAAAGCATGTCTGTGGCTCCTCTCAAAGAATATTTCCAACCATTACAAGATTGGATGGTGAAGGAAAGGTGCAGCAAGGGATATGAAATTGGCTGGCCTGGTCAACCGGGTGACAGCGCTGCGAAATGCCCAACGAGCACTGGAAACATCTCCAAGCGTCTGACATGGTTGGTCGTCGCAATGGTTGGCATGATTTCCTACTTTGGCAATTAGATAAACAGTTGTTTATTATTTTTTCAATATTAACTATAGAACAATGAGCATGCATAGAAACAACCATAAAATCTGTAGAATATAGAGAGAAATACGTAGGTTATTTTCATATTAACTAATTACTCATTGATATAAAATATCTCTAGCTAAATCAAAAATGTTATGAATGTTGATTATTACTTTAGAAGATAACTAACCAGTCACTTAACGTTATTAAGAATAGAACAATAACTAAAAGAATTATAGACCATGGTGATAATTGACTTTTGGTTATTCATCTGTCTGTCAAATTGTGGAGCGAATTTATATATACATTTTGAACTTAATTCCGAGGACAGAGATATAAACGGAAGTATTGTTTGAGAGGGTGTTTATATGGAGACGAGCCAGCCCAGGTACCCGGGCTAGCTCGCTTTGTGAGTCGGTTACCCGAGCTGGGTTTTTTACATGTAAACACGATTGACCGGCTGCCTTTTAGTTCGTGGCTGGCATTAAAGGCTTCGTACACGCGTACACGTAAGTACGCATACACGTACTTCGTACACGTAAGGCGGAATGACTCTGCGGAATGGCATGCGGAATGGGTTGTCGAATGACTTGCGCATTGAAAAATAATTTTAAAAATGTATTAAAAAATACCACGATATGTGATAACGCGGGCTGAATTAGAAAACTCGTATTTTAAATTATATATCGAATTTGGTGACTCGATTTGATTGGGTTCTATTATCGTTATCAACCTCAATCTGTTTAACAGTACTATTTAGGATATATATGTTATTTACCCGGCTGGGAGGTCCGTATAGAAAAATATTTGCCCAAGGTCTTAAAAAAGGCCCGAGGCCGCAGGCCGAGGGACATTTTTGAGACCGAGGGCAAATCTTTTTCTATACGGACCGACCAAAACGGTAAATAACATATTTATTTTTTTGTTACATAATTAGAGAAATTAACATAATTGAATAAAGTTGCGTAATCGAGATGACGTTCAGGTGATATTCAAAAGTCCAAAGTTTATCGTTCGAGAGTAAACAACTGCCGACATGCAGTCTTACAGGGAAACTTGGAACCTTTTTTGTCATAAAAAAAACATTCAAAACTCGAAGATCTAGTTACGAAGGGAAGTCAAAATGCAGTCCAAGTGTTTTTAAAGTTTAGTTGATAAAGATCTTCGTCATTCTTCTTCGTCGCTTGCTCGTTTTTGGCTGTTCGCTTGCATGGAAAGTCGCTTTCAATATTTGGCTGACTGCATGAAAATTGAAAGTGTGGTCCTCAAGTTTGAAAACGAAAATGCTTGTCAGTAAGCCATTTGTAATTTCAAGTTTCAAGGACATGAGACGATGAGGTTGGCATGTGGAAAATGTTTGGTTAAAAAGTAAAAGACTTAAAGCTTGTAGTGGTTTTGTTGAGTATAGCGGTTGGATAACAGAAGAAAGACAGTTTAGTATCAAAATGTTTCACTGAGCTTTTCTATCTTAATCTCGTGGTATGATTTTTTATATATATTTCTAGCTATATAGTTTCATTTAGTGATTCAAAATACTGTGTTCACAAGTTTATGTATGTTTTTCCTACCGTTTTAAACTATTTTCTTTATAAATGTCAACTCGTAAATTTTGCTTTCAGTTTTCCCAGCGTTTTTTTTTTTAAATTCGCTGTTTACACACGAAGTTGTCAAAACCATTTGGATAATAAAACTCATTTGTATCCCCGTAGCTCTCTGTTGAATTTATTTTTTCTGTGGCAAGCGAAATAGTTATGAAAATCGGTCAATTTTAAATGAATTTTAAAATTAAATTTAGGATTCCGTGACCGTGGTCAGATATCGTAAAAAACTGCCCGCTCACGCAGCCAATCAAATTGCAGCATTACCTAGGATTCCGCCCGCTCACGATTGATAAAAAAATAAACAGTAGTTACTAGTTCAAACATCCTAGAGTCCTTACTGTTAACTGATAAACCAAAACTGAGTTTATCGAATTACATCATAATGTGCACGTTACGACCCTTCACGGTAAAACATCAGATGGAAAGTGAAAGCGAAAGTAATTACATGCTAGTATTAAACATAGGTACACACTGCGTATATGCGTCTACAAGTTTAAATGAGTTGCGTGTAACGAAGTGCAATTTTTTGAGGGAAACTGCAATAGTTTCTGAGCCTAAGAAAGTGAGACAAGTTTTACGAAGAGTGTTACACGGTACAGATGTGTTTGCTCGCGTGAAATTTGACACGCAACGGCATTCAGTGTATAGCGCCGTGCAAAACTGTGAAACCCTGCATGAGAACAAGTTTAGTGTTCGCTTGTCATATCACGCGCCTGGGCGACTGTGGCTTGACGAAACATAGTCGGGAATAGAAACATCGGACCTGCAGACATAGCGCTACACGGTGGCGTAAACGCAACTTGTAGATCGCAAAAAGTCAGATTCTCACTCTAAAACTTGTTGATGTATGAAAGTCTTATATCAAAATTTATGTTTTATTTTTTCATTTTTATCAAAATTTAGTATAGGATCAAATCAAATCAGTCTAAACGTGAACTATTCTATGCATATATTATGTACATGCGCAAGACGGACGCTAGGCTACAAAAGGATGTGCGTGCGTTGTATTTAACTTAAAATTAATCGAGTTACGGGTCTTCTTTTGTCAATTGTTTGCAAAATTATCCAGGTCGGGAAAGAATATGCCCTAGCTGACAAACCACTAAAACAATAAGAAAACGCGCTCACCCTTTTTTAGAACTTTCTTTCAGAAGTGAACTATGACAATTTGACAGGTTTTTAGTAAAACTGGCGATGAACTACGACCGCGGGGCGAAGGCACCTTCATTTTAAACCTGTGAGTATATCTCACAAACCATTTCTGATTTAATAATTTGATGGTGTTCTTCATTTATCTGGCTATATTTGGTGAAAATTTGAGAGAAATTGGGGGAAAATTCAGCGTGTAATAGCAAATCCTGACATGCCTTCCTAGGGCAACGTCAAGAATAGTGTGCTGCCTCGCTGACGCTCGGCAGCAATTACTTCTAATTATAGTTTCTGAATTGATGACCCTCAATATTGTACTACTAGAAATACATAAACGCAACAACCCCTCGCCCGCAAAATTTCCAGTCGAAAATAATTATATAACAGTGGTTGAAAAAAAGTAGAGTCGCAGCAAAACTTAGATTTAATCAACTCTGGTTATCTGGTTGTAAAACATATTTTGTTTATTCGAGGTTTCGAAACGTTTTTTTTAGCAAGCCTTTAAATGGCTTCCATGTACATGTTTTGATGGGGAGAAAAACAACGTTTATAGTTTATAAATCAGAAGTGAAGCAACGTAATCTGAAAATTAATAGCCCAAAAACATTATATAATATAGATGACAACAAACCACACAGTATAATTGGACCTGCGAGATGAAGCAAAATGCAGATTTTGTTTCGAAAATAAATAAAAATATGAAAAACATGCCGTCCTATAGAAAAACTCGATCTAGACTGGCGTCTTCAGCAAGACACGTCGGCAAAATAAACTGTAATAACTTTAAAACAAGCAATTGAAACAGAGCAAAAATATACAGTATTAATCGGGCTGTCAAGGTGAAACAAATAGCAAATATTTATTTGAAAATATTGACGAGAAAACATGGAAAACGTTTGTCACGTAACTCACGTTTCACGAAAACAGCTGACATTCTCAGTTGACAGTGAGATTATTTTTAGACTTGTCTTAAACCTTGCCGTTTCTCTCGCTAGTCGCTATCATGTACTTGTTTATTGTATTTATGTATTTGTTGGCTTCGCTTTTCTTTGCTAAGCAAATAAGAAATAACTTCCGTCCCTCCAGCTGTTTCGTTGTTGTCGCGACAGTTCTGTACGTTCTCTCAATCTTCTCGACTTTCCCTCAACGCTTTTCCTTCGAGTTAATAGTTCTTGTCGCTTCCCTTAAATTTTTCTTGTTTCATTGAGCTGCATCTTCTCTTTCCATAGTAAGAAATAATATTCTTTTGCATGTATATCTCCATGTTGTTCCCCACAGTTATCACCACGTAAGCTGAACGTACCAGGCATACAAATAAATATACTGATCACAGAAATTTGTTCGCATATCACGCTTGTCCACGCGTGTAAAATGAATCCACGCGTGTCGAGATTAGCACCCTCACCGGGCTCCGGGCCTTCGGCCCTACGCCCGAGCTCGGGATAATATAATAAGCTATAACCAGTTAGTGTTGATAATGGTATTTTAGTTAGCTTGTACCTAGAACAAAGTTTTAAATCTGATATAATCTTCTGTAAGCAATGAATCAAGTACTAAACAATTTTTTATTGTCAAATAAAATCTGCTGTAACCTGAAAACTAAGCTGGTGAACGCCATCTTCTTTTATTTCATATATCAACTGAACTGAAAAGTGAACTGTCTGTCTGTCTGTCTGTCTGTCTGCCTGCCTGCCTGCCTGCCTGCCTGCCTGCCGGTCGGTCGGTCGGTCGGTCGGTCGGTCTGTCTGCCTGCCTGCCTGCCTGTCTGTCTGTCTGTCTGTCTGTCTGTCTGTCTGTCTGTCTGTCTGTCTGTCTGTCTGTCTGTCTGTCTGTTTGTCTGTCTGTCTGACGCTTTTGAAGCTTCTTACTTCAGTGAAGTTCGTAAAATAGCGGGATTCTTGTGTTGTATACAGTGCCATCAATTAGTATACAAACCAGATGGACTTGAACGGCTATAATACTAACGACCTACTTTAATCATATCTACATTTATGGCATTGCGTAGTATAGCATTCCTACCGTTCGGCTACCTCATTGACCAGTGGCGGTGGAAAGAATTCAGTGGAGAGATCAAAGACACAGAGTATAACCAAAAATTGTGGGAGCTAAGGCAAACGTACCAGGGAATTGAACCTCCTGTTCCGTGAATTGAAAACGACTTTGATCCTTGCGCAAAGTATCACATAAATTCGATATTTTTTAGAAAAAAATAGAATTAATATACAGCAAAGTAAAATATGAAAAACACTGAGAGCCCTCAAAGACTGCATATACCTCCGCAAGCGGATTATTATTAGCGATTTAAAAAGAAAACGAGCCATCCCGCTAATCAGGCTGGCTAACGAGACCTACGCATGAATGAATAAAATGCTTGATTGCACTCGTAGCTAAATTATGCAAAAGCTTTGCGTAAAATAAGGATAATACTTCTTCAAGGAGAATCTTGTAGTCAGATTTTTATTATTTAACAAACAAACAAACAAACAAACAAACAAACAAACAAACAAACAAACAAACAAACAAACAAACAAACAAACAAACAAACAAACAAACAAACAAACAAACAAACAAACAAACAAACAAACAAACAAACAAACAACCCTCACCCTCACCCTCACCCTCACCCTCACCCTCACCCTCACCCTCACCCTCACCTTTACCCTCACCCTCACCTTCACTTTTGCTTTTTAAGCTATGTTTAAAAATATTTAATATGCCAGAGTAGCGTTAAACTATGTATAATTCCTCTTTATACATTGTATTTAGCTATTTTCTTAGTACCGTTCTTCAATTCCAGTTTCATAAAGCTAGCTGCTTGTAAAGCAGCCAACTTTACAGGACCTTTGTTCAACTGTTCTATCTTTAATTCCAAAGAAGCTGGAGCTAAGATTGTGTAAGTGAAATAGTGGTTACCCCAGAAATACTTTAGCAAGGACGTAACAAGAAGTCAGTTATTTTCTCTTCTTACTCGTTAACGTCCACATTTATCACCAGACCATAGTTCCTTAGTTTAGGTCGAACAATGCCTTTATTCATCCTGAAAAAAGCTCCAAATATTTTAAGTTCTCCAATATATTGGATGAGTTATAGATCTCTCCACAAGCTGATGTTTTCATGAAAAGTTTCAATGTCATGTTGGCGTTTGGGTCGGTTACACGGTCAGAACCCCCCCCCCCCCCCCTACCAAGGAAGGGTAGTGCGCATGAAAGAATGAACATGCTCGTGACGTCATCTGGTCAGTTTCAAGACGAAAGTGCCATGTTCACCAGGATATTGTGTTTGCAGGGAGGTTTTTATTAAATTAGCATGTTTTACACATTTCATGAGGTGCTCGAAATAATGTATTGTTTATAGTTTTTACAGACATTTGAGTTTATTGCAAATAATAATGTCGGTTATTTATGTTTTGAGGCCAGGAAGACACAGCATAAGATATGTATTACGAGACGCTATGATTTTTGTACTTTTAGTTACCTTCCGTCCGTCCGTCCGTCCGTCCGTCCTTCCTTCCTTCCTTCCTTCCTTCCTTCCTTCCTTCCTTCCTTCCTTCCTTCCTTCCTTCCTTCCTTCCTTCCTTCCTTTTTTTCTTTATTCTATCAATGTCACCCAATCTTTATACAATAGCAAGAGAATTCACATGCAATGTCAATTTTGCCTCCGTTGCAGTGACATGTTGTCAATGGGTAAAAGCAAGCCCTGGCCGTTGGCTTTGGAGAAAATGACATGAAGTAAGAGCATGTCTGTGGCTTCTCTTAAAGAATACTTTAAAGCATTACAAGAATGGATGGTGAAGGAAAGGTGCAGCAAGGGATATGAAATTGGATGGCCTGCTCAACCGGGTGACAGCGCTGCGAAATGCCCAACGAGCACTGGAAACATCTCCAAACGTCTGACAAGGTTGGTCGTCGAAATGGTTGGCATGATTTCCTACTTGGGCAATTAGATAAAAAGTTGTTTATTATGTTTTTCAATATTAACAATGGAACAATGAGCATGCATAGAAACAACGATAAAATATGTAGAATATAGAGAGAAATACGTAGGTTATTTTCATATTAAATATTACTGATTATTATATATTACTGATTGATATAAAATATCTCTAGCTGAATGAAAATTTTCATGAACGTTGATTATTACTTTAGAAGATAACTAATCAGTCACTTAACGTTAACAATAGAACAATAACTAAAACAATGATAAAATTTGCGGTGAATGTAAAAGGCGGAATGACTCAGTGCGGAATGGTTGCGGAATGAAAAACAATTTAAAAAAAAATAATAATAATAACGCGTTATGTGATAACGCGGGCTCAATTAGAAAACTCGTATTTTCAATTATATGGTTGTTTTTATTCCGATACCTTATCGAATTCGGTGACTCGATTTGATTGGGTTCTATTATCGTTATCAACCTCGATCTGTATACTTTCGTTTGCCGGGAACTTTGAATTGACCTATAGCTATTCATATGAAACTTTCGTAGTGTCCGAGGTATCATCGGTTTCAAATTATGAAGCTTAACCATCTAATAAAACCATCCCACAAGCGGGATGTTAAACTTGAACACATAAAGGTAAAAATCCTATAGGGGTGTTGTGGTCGGGGTATGAGAGGAGGCTCATTTTTCCGGAGGGTTGTGATTAGGTTTAGGGTTTCCGGGGGGCGTGATTACCGGGGGGTGGTATGGGGGTGAGGATTCGTTTTAAAAGGTTGTCCAATCAGATGGTGGTTTTAATAGTGGTTAAGTTTCATAATTTGAAGGAAATGATAGCTCAGTGTCGGGATGAACATTTGAGTCGACTAGTGTCCAGTCCCTCCCGGCAAGATAAATGACACGCACACGCGCACGATCTATTGACAATGGCGGAAAGTATGAAGGCCCGTTCTGGTCAAAAATAGTAAAAATATTTTATCTAACTTCAATAACTTTTATTGGGGTAACCCTTTTTTTATATGACGTGAATTTTAATTTTTGCATAGTGTAATTAATTTTTACATAGTGTAATCAATTTTTACATAGTGTAATTAATTTTTACATGTTGTAATTAATTTTTACATTTGCATGGTGTGTAATTAATTATTGCATGGTGTGTAATTAATTTTTACATAGTGTAATTAATTTGTATATAGTGTAATTAATTTTTACATGGTGTAATTAATTTTGGCATGGTGTAATTAATTTGTATATAGTGTAATTAATTTGTATATAGTGTAATTAATTTTTGGATGGTGTATTTAATTTTTATATGGTGTAATTATTTTTGAGTGTAATAAATTTTTGGTTCCATGATGCATTGCGAGTTTGGATTATGGCGCCCGTGGTCCCGGGCCTGACGACGATCGAGACTCCTGACATCACAGGGAGCCCATCTTGGTATTGAGATTGCTTCTTGTCCAACATCTCTTTGGAGTTTGGTTCGCTGCTAAATATGTCCAGGCGTAATGTTATCAGGGAAAGAAATGAGCGAGGTATGTTTCTTTTCTGGCAAAATTTAAAAGGAATCATAAATCTTCTTCAGAACCCGCATGAAATCAATTGGACGAACGATTTGGTCGAGGACATCTTGGACCGACTGGACGATTGCTTTGCAACTTTGACATTGATTGAGCAAGACGCTCGGGTATCTTCTTCAGACGGTCCAATAGCGGAGCACTTACAGAGGTTGATAGGGCACGTTCGCTCTCTGCACTACTATATTAGTTCATTTAACGATGTATCCAGGAACAATACCTACAACGATTCGTATGCTGCAGAAGTTGAACGAACTGCAGAAGCATCTGGTCCTGGTAGACCACGGTTAAATATAACAAAAGAACAAATTGAATATTTGCGGTCATTACATTTTTCGTGGGAAAATATAGCAAATATGTTACAAGTAAGTGTTTCAACTCTTCAAAGGCGACGCAAAGCGTTTGAAATAAGTGAGGACCTTGAACAATATTCAGAAATATCTGACCAGGACTTAGACGAACTTTACACGCAGCTTACAACTGCCGAGTCTAATCACGGATCTGGCGGAGGATTTCTAACTCCAAACCTCGGACGTCGAAGATTCATTGGCGCCTTAAGAAGTAGGGGGATTCGTGTACAGCGTAGGAGAGTAAGCCAATGCATTCGAAGGGTAGATCCAGTTGGCACTGCCCTTAGATGGAGACTTGTAATTCACCGCAGGAAGTACAGTGTGCCCACACCGAACTCTCTTTGGCATTTTGACGGTTGTCACAAACTTATCAGGTGGAAGTTTGTCATCCATGTTTGTATTGATGGTTTTTCTCGCCTACTGATTTACTGCAGATGTTGTAACAATAACAAAGCCGAAAGTGTTCTGGAACTCTTCCAACAGGGTACAGAAATATATGGGGTACCATCAAGAGCAAGGTGTGATCATGGGATGGAAAATTTTCAAGTAGCTCAATTTATGCTCGATCAAAGAGGTCTTGACAGGGGAAGCATTATTACTGGATCATCTGTGCATAATTGTAGGGTAGAAAGAACTCATAGAGATGTATATGCAGGGGTTTTGTGCTTTTATTCAAGGTTATTTAATTCTATGGAAATTGACGGCATTCTTGATCCATTGAACAATTTGCATTTATACTGTCTACACCATGTGTATCTACCAAGAATCAACAAGTCCCTTGAAGAATTCGTGAATCAGATGAATAGCAGACCCATTTCAACAGAAAGAAACCTTTCTCCCATTCAACTCTGGAATGCTGGCATGTTGCAAAACATCAATTCTGATCATACTGCATTGACTGAGACGGAGATGGCAGACTATGGATTTGATCCTAATGGTTTAGTTTCAGTTACTGATGAAGATTATCAAGTACAGTTTGATGCACCAACTCATGATGTTCCTCAGGCATTACTTCTCCAAATTCCAGATCCCTTGCAAAATGATGGTTATCAAGGGCAGCAGTTGTATCTACAATGTATTGAGCTCTTAAGCAATTCATTTCATGAAATGTAATTGTAATGGACATCTTGAATATTTTCCTTTCCTACACCACCCTCACCTGGCCTCTTTACTCCACTGAATAAAATTGTCTGGTATTAGCCAGAATTAAATGTTGGAGACTTAGCTGAAAGGGAAAGGGTTAAATGTGTAAATGTTATGTCTACTGTACAGTATTACAATAACTAGGGATATGCTAGAACCACATTTTAAAATTTCATACTAGAACTAACCAGTCAGAACCAGAACTAAGAGGTCACACTAGTCGAATATTTACTGATTAGTTCCATGTTCATTTGATGTCATCTATAGAACTTGCAAAAAGTTCCGATTCTGGCTTAACAGTTTTATGAGTTCCAGAACTGCATCATCAACAAATGTGCATTCCAGCTGGCACCGAGTTCTGGTGCATCTCTATTAACAACTACGGCTACCCAAAGTATAATATTAGGTGCTACCCTGAGTGATGGAGCATCCTGGTGTTCCTGAAATGTTGGGTCATGAACTGTAACTTTTTTATTTAGATTCGAAACTTTGTAAGCCAGAGTAGCTTTAAACTATGTCACCATCTGGTTGCATTGGGAATTTGTTGTCCTGTAATGTTTCTGCAAAAAGTTTAGATTTACAACAAATTAATAATTGATATATGCAGTGGTGTGGTGGCAGTGGGCCTGGGAGCCAAGGTCCCCCAAGCTGGGAAGGTCTCCAAATTCTTTTTTTGGGATAGGGGGGGGGGGGGGCACCAAACCTAATCTGGCCACCCCAGACTGAAACTTGCCACCACACCACTGAACAAATGTACACATCTGATATAAAGCTGGCTGTGTTCTTGAGGGAGAAGAAATTTGGGCCAGGGGGGGGGGGGGGGGGGGGGGGGGCATATTTTTGGCAAGACAAATTTCCTGTGACACTTTCCAGGCAGGCAAGGATACAACAGAATGGGGTGCTATTAAAGCTGCACCCTTGCTCCTCAATGAGTTAATAAGTGTGAAATGCCATTTCATTTCTATTGGATTTCAAAAATTTGGCCCAAGCCACAGTGAAGGCTATGATTTCATCAAGTTTTTACAGAGTTAAAAATCTAAATATTTCATAAAACCATCGAATGTGTATGCTTGCTTTAATAAAGATTTATATTACATCCAACTGCACAGTGTAATGCAGAAGCATCGGAACAATTATTACAAACATTTTTTCTTGTGGTTTGTTTTTGTATTTTCTCAATATCAAAATTCAAAACTATAAACTACTAACTGCAACATTAATAACAATTCACCAACAATTCATGAAAATAAAGCAAACTATCAAAGCAAGATTGACCTACATTTAGAAGAATATATTTGTCAGAATTTGTCACTTAACCATGTAAGCAAGCAGTTTGCCACATGAATGCCTTGTGTACCTACACAGAGGTATAATTCTGTCAACCTGTTGAGCAGGGTAAGTATTGTGATATTTTTTATCCATGGTTATTTTGCATAGTTAAGTGACAAATTTCTGACAAGTGAAGTGTTTCAGTTTTAAATTTATAAACTCTAGTAATAACAGTTAAAAAATGTGATCTCTCTTATGTTACATTTAAATGAGTCCAAAGTATTCACTTGCAAAAGAGTAGTCATATAATTTAAAAAGTTGTTCATCACAAGGAAGCACTGTGGTCACACTAGCATAAGGCAAATTTAAAACATTTATGCAGGTGTTTGCTGTAGGCAAAAATGAGTGGTAATACTCCTGAAAACAAATTTCTGGAGACTTAACAAAGCCTAGGAGTGGCTCTTCATCTGCCCCACAACAAAACTGCAAAATCATTCCTAGTGTTATTTGGAATGAGCCATTCTCTCTCTTCCCAGCATCAACTTCTCTAATATATCTGACAAAGGCATTGAAAACTTGCTTTTGAGATTTTCTCGCATTGCTCCCTTCTTCACTAAACTTTGGCTTTAGTAGACTGGCCAATTTCTTAACAGTCATTGTATTTGTTCCTGTATTTCGGAACAAATGCAAAAATAGTGGGAGTGCTGACATCACTTGATAAATGCCTACCTTCTTCAACCCTTCTCGAAGCTTTAAAACACAGGGGGAAGGACCTTGGCTGTTAACCAATTCTTGCAGGATTTCCTCAGAAAGGAACTGTGGGATGCTTCCATTCTGCAAAACACTTGATCCCATGATAACACCACACTTTAGGTAATCATCAGCTACATCTGGCCTCGTGCCTCCATCAAAGTATCTTTCTTTGATGGCAATCAACATTAAGCGAAAGAATTCCTTTCGAGGACCACCATAGTCATTGGCATCTTCATCAGTAAACTTCACCTCCAATGGATTCCTGAGATTACTAATACTGGATACTTCATTAAAGCACGTCTCAAGCAAGTTATCTCGATCTACGACAATAAAATTTGTCTCTCCTGTAATATCTTGTGCTGGGTCAACTATGTCCAACTGCCTTCCAGTTAGAACTTTACTTTGCAGGTATTGTAAGATTTCTGCAGGGTTTTGGTAATTTTCACAATCTTTCACTACCTGTTGAGTGATGTCATTTATCTCTTTCAACTCGTCTTCTGCTGTCAGATCGATAGGTTCATTTACTGGTAAATTGGCAGAAGTAGGAGGGCGTTGAGGTACCCTGGATCCATCCAATCTCTGGTTATGAGAGGTAGTTAGGGGTTCACCTTGATTGTTTTGATCATGAAACAGGTAATCAAAGTTGGGTAATTGAAAGTCATCATCATCGTCATCATCCACAAACAAGCGCACATAAATTGTACCTGCTGATGATATCGACTTTAATAAAATGTTTGCATCGATTTTTACTCCACTTGCTAATGTTGGGACGACAAGTGTGCCATAACAGTTCTTAACAAATTCAAAGTCAATACTTTTACAATCATCAGGAAACTGAGCTTTTACCTTTTCGTACAACACCTTCTCGTTCCACGTTTTGTCGATGGAAAAACCAGACACAACCCGATTCTTCTTCTCTAGTTGCAACTTTTCTTCACGTCCCAGTGGAGTCTTATTTACCCCAGCACCAACAATGATAATGTCCTTTATGGCGAAGTCTTTACTTGGCCGACCAACGGCAACACCACTACCAGCTGCATGTGATCTACTCGTTCTGCCTCCGCGAACAGACCTAGAACCGCCAGATCGCCCAGATGTATTAGCATAAGTTGGGAAGCGACGTCGTAATTCACTTAAGGCATTTCCTTCACCAGGAGTGCTGGGATTTCTGTGCCCATGGCCTGGACCACGGCGGCTGCCAGCGTCAGCTCTTAATACGTCGTTTACTGATGATGAGGGACGAGGTGAGGGATGGTTGTCGCTTGAATTTGAAACGGGCACTGGATTTGAAACCAGCTGAGCTATCCTGTCAATTTCCTGAATAGCATTTCTCGCTATCTGGGAGATGCTGTTCCGGGTAAATTCGTCCATTTCTCACAGTTACTCAGACAATCACTTCGATCCGAACTATTTTCCATACATCTCGCCGACATGTTGACTTTGATGCCAAATTATTTGGCGCCATAATCCAAACTCGCAATGCATCATGGAACCAAAAATTAATTACACTCAAAAATAATTACACCATATAAAAATTAATTACACTATGTAAAAATTAATTACACCATATAAAAATTAATTACACCATGCAAAAATTAATTACACCATGTAAAAATTAATTACACTATATACAAATTAATTACACTATGTAAAAATTAATTACACCATATAAAAATTAATTACACCATGCCAAAATTAATTACACCATGTAAAAATTAATTACACTATATACAAATTAATTACACTATGTAAAAATTAATTACACACCATGCAATAATTAATTACACACCATGCAAATGTAAAAATTAATTACACTATGTAAAAATTGATTACACTATGTAAAAATTAATTACACTATGCAAAAATTAAAATTCACGTCATATAAAAAAAGGGTTACCCCAATAAAAGTTATTGAAGTTAGATAAAATATTTTTACTATTTTTGACCAGAACGGGCCTTCATAGGAAAGACCTAAACGGACTTTGCGCCAGCCGAAACGTTTTGTGGAAGAGTACTGTATTCCTTCTTCCAAACCATGTAAAAAGCTTGTGAAAGATAACAAACTGTATGAGATTGAACTGAAAGAAGTGGATCATGAGCGGAACTTGGTGCGTATTCATTACAAAGGATACAGTGACATGTTTGACGAGTGGAGACCATACGGTTCGGAAGATGGATATTTCCCATTTATTCGCCAGGAGAAAATGCCTGAGTTATCTGACGAGTCGCTAGATGAAAGAGCGGAGTATTTTACTCACAAACTGTACAGGGAAATTAAGAGAAAACTGTACTCTTCCAAACGGGATGATCCAGTTGTGCGTATCGAGGTTGATGCGGCTAAAGATGTATTTACAAAGGTACTTGGGAGTTTGGTCGATGGTCTCATGGAAAGGGGTAGATTGGTTTACAATCTGGAATCGAACAGGTTACTAGACGACGTTCTTGGCCTAAAGTGGGATGAACGAATCATCAATATATGTGGGGATTTCGCGTATGTTATTGAACCTACTATCAAGTATTGGCTAGCCAATAAATCTTCTATTATTGAGTACAAGGTTATTGGCAAAGGGAAATATGTGAAGTCAGAGATTGAGGATTGTTCTCAAGTAGTGTTTACCTTTGTAAGAGGTGATGGAAACAGTGTACAATACGAACAAAGACAGTGAGATTAAAAAGTACTTCAGTTCAACTATTGTAAAGATCTTGAACCAGTCTGAGCAATTTTGGGGGGTGTTTATATGGAGGTGAGCCAGCCCGGGTACCCAGGCTAGCCCGCTTTGCCGAGATCGTGCTTGTGCTATTATTTCTTGTTAATTTTCATCTTGTGTTTATATGAGAGCCGAGCCAGGCAGCCAGCCCACCTAGCCGAGATCTCACTTTGTGAGACCGAGATCTCAGTTAGACTGGGCTGACTCGGGCTGGCATTAAAAGCTTCATACATGCGACAAAATTTCTTTTTATCAGCTTTTTTCGACATATTAACAATTTACAAGTTCTGGTTGTTCATGTACAGTTCATATTTAAAAGAATGAGACTTCGCATCTTACTAGAACTGATAAATTACACAATTAGCACAACAAACAAGCCAGCCCGGCTGGGCGAGCTAACCCATCTCATGTAAACACAATAAAAATCATCGTGGCAAAGTGGGCTAGCTCGGTTACCCGGGCTGGCTCGCCTCCATATAAACACCCCCTTAGATGCCAGTCTCATATAACTTGTCAGTCTAATTTACTGACAGTCTGATGTAAACATACAGCAGCCTTATTGCAATAAAATAATCATTGTGTTTTCAAAGTTTTTGAAAACACGCCTAAATTTAAACATTAATTTTCCTTGGCCCCATGCGATTACCTATACTAATTACAGGAGACAACATTTCAGATTATGATTTATAAATAATTTTTTTATTTTATATAACAAAGATTTTACTGCAAATAATTAAAATTTATATAATAAAGTTGACAATCATCTGACCTTATTTTTTTTAACTTTAGTGACCATACATATCATTATTTCCTTAAGTATTTATCCATTGATTTGTATGTGAAATCAGTGCAGTCTCTGAATAATGTTCTCTATGTTAATTATAATGTAATTATATAGATATAATTATGCCCCTCTTAAACTCAAGTCATACGGTACAAGTCGGGTGATATTTACCTCCAATTTTAACAAGATGACCACAATATGTTGCATGCTTACAGTTGCTACATTCAGCAGTACAAGTCTTAATTGTGTGATGGCAATTAGAACAGGTATAGTTTCTTTTGACTCTAGCACAACCAGCTGTCTCTAAGTACTGTACTCGATTTTTTTTAAGAAAAAGTTGTTTGATGGCCGAAACACCCCTATGATTAGTAGATCTGAAGAAATTCTTTGATGTGATGTCATTATATTTTTCCATGCCCTGCTGTGTAAAACATTCAATATTTCCATACAAAGAAAGAAATTCAGGGACATGTGAACAAAGTGCATGCATATAAGGTGTGACATCCTTTTTTTGATATTTGACAAGAAATTTTTTCAGCCAATTAGTCACTTTAGATTTAAAATTGCTATAACCTCCTCAGATTTAAAATCTTGTTTAAGATCCTCTCGAATAGCACTAAAATCATCCCAAATTTGTTGGGTAATTTGATTGTCTGGTGAATTTGGCAAAAGTGATGAGATCGTAATATTTTTAAAGAGTTTTACTTTTTCTGGCCCAGTCAAATCTCTATAGTCCAATTGTTTAGTTTCTTTGCTAATATAAAAGTGAAAAGGAATTCCTAAGCTTTGAACATATCTCTCGTACTCGGCCATGTGTTTGTATTTATCTCTCGGAAAGTTGTCTGAATATGACTTCTTTTTGTCAATTGCATCGAAAACTTTTAATTCTTTTATCAGTAGCTGTATAAGATTATCACATATCCTAAAGTAAAGATGAAGTGTATCAATAATTACATGACTGAGAGGGATAAATGGGAATAAGGGTGCATGCTTACAATTAAATTTCTTTGATTTAGCATATTTTTTAATTTCATTCAAAGTTCTTGCTCCAGATTCAGGATCCAATACTGACCAAGTTTTTTCCGTGTCATACCTTTTCAATTTGGGACATGTACACCAAATGCATGCACAGTCTGCATTAGCTGCTCCAATTCCACACACACAGGCCAAAAATTTCCAATCTCCTCCCAGAAAATACTCAAGATGATATATATTATCATCTACATGTACTTCATTCAATTGTTCCATCTCTTTAATTAAATCTGAAAGGCTTGTTGATAATATTTCATAACTTTCATGTGCCTTTATAACTGCAAGGAGGTAATTCCCTTTTTCACTCATGGCCAGCTTTTTCTCATTAAGGATGGTGTATGTTACGTTAATCACACTTAGTCTCTTGCCAATGTTAGTGCCATCTCCACTAATTTTTACTCTCACCATCTCACCAGCTTTTATAACACCCTTGCTGCTTAGTTGCTTGATATGTTCTGAAATACTTTCAGTAAAACTGATTTGTACTCCTTCTACATCTCCTGGGGTTAGTTGTAAGCTCCACTTACTGTTCATATTGTTCATGTGTTTTAAAAGCTTACTCAAACTAGGGGTCTCCTCTGATTTCATCGACAATTCATGCCAAGCTTCATTGGATATATTAAAGTGATCTTTCAAATAAAGCCACAAATTCAGATCATTCACTTCATCCTGGCTCATTTCTTTTTCTTCCTCATTCAAATAATCCCCATCTTCCATGAAACAAAAGGTTTCAACTTCTCCCGTCCCAATATTATACAGTTCTACCCTCGATGGTACAAATTCATAGTGTCCAAGGAAGGACAAGCCAATTTCACATTGGTCTTTTAGTTGCTTTCTTATTCGTGCTTGGTGTTGCTTGGTATATTCTTTAAAAACCTTTTTCTTAGCTGGACCTCTAACCTTTTTATTCGCTCTTAACTGGGCTATTTTTTTCACCAACTGTTTAAATTTGCCTTTGTAGACAACTTTATTGTTCTCAACTGTATCATTTAATGTATTCAACTTTTCTTCAACTTTCATCCGCTTGGCAGATTCCACTTCCAAGGAACGTTCTAGAGCTCTTTTCTCGCCTTTTAACTGGGCATTTTCTTTCTGAGTTTTCTCCAAATTTATAACTTCAATTTCATTGTAATAGATTGTCAAACTATATTTTGAATTCTTCCAAGTATTTAATAGCCTTTTAGTCGGTTTTCCACCTTTTACACGCTTATAAGCACACTTAAGACTACTGATCTTCGTCTTAAATGCTTTAAGTAAACGGCTGCTTACCATAACACCACGTATTCCCGCTTCAAGAAGGATATTGTTGACAACAGAGGTCAACCACGACTCATAGCTTTGACCATCTTGTCGGACGTGTTCAGTCGACAATGTATAAATCAAGAAACTATAATATAACAATCAGAAAATTGATATTATTAAACAGAAATTACCAAGCGAAAACAGAATCACAATATAGGCAGAAGAAAGCTTAAAAGTATTGTACAATGCGTAAACTATAAAGTCATATCAATAATCAATTCGTATGGATTGTGCTTACTTGCTTATTTGGTGTACATACGAAGGAATACATTGATTCAAGGATGCCCGTTGTACATCATCTTCCACAGCCACGACCAACTGAATTAATGAGACAGTCAACAAGAGAAAAAGCCCCAACTTAAAAGTCATTTTGCCCTTCCTCAATTTCGATGAATATGGATGAGTTTACCATCAAAATACGCGGGATAACACGAAGATTTCAATTCTGGCGCTAACCAGCACTAAAGACATGCGCAGTAAACGCTAGTGCCAGTTTTCTTCAACAATGGCTGAGCGCGATGCGAAATTGTAGCGCAAATCATAACAAACAGTGCATAAACAAACGAAAAGTGCCCTGTTTCATATTCGAAATTTTCCAGCTAAAATATATTCAAAAGACGTCTCAGGACCTCTACTTTCCAAATCCGCACCTAACCAAACTTGATTATTATCAAGGAAAGAACACAAACGAAAAAACTTCAAATTTTGTGACATTTGTATAGGTAAAAGTAGGGGCGTGTCTACGCGAAATACGACACGACTTTTTGTTAACCAAAAGTTTGATATGCACACGTGCTAGTTGGCACAGTACTATTTAGGATACAGTAGTTACAGTTACTAGTTCAAACATCCTGGAGTCCTTACTGTTAGAAAACAAAGCAAAAAGATTATGAAGAAAAGGTATAAGTCTTCTTAACTTATCAAGAACATGTTCATGAAGTATTCTGCATGTAAAGTAATGTTATTATGGTAATTCTTATATATGCCTGAACATGCAAAGCACTTGAGGGAGGGGGGAGGGGAGGGAGGGGGGTTGGACAAGGTCTTCATACCATTTGGGTCTAGTCCTTTTATCAACAATTTTTTTTATAATTTTTAAATTGTTATTCATTCCGCAAGTTATTCCGCATGCCATTCCGCAGAGTCATTCCGCCTTTTACATTCACCATAAAATCTGTAGATTTAAGAATTATAAACGATGGTGTTAATTGACTTTTGATTATTCATCTGTCTGTCAAATTGTGGAGCGAATTTAGATATACATTTTGAAGTAATATTTCAAATCCGAGTTAGTGTTTTAGACGTGGTTTCTAAATCCTATGTGCCGCGAGGCGCAGCCGAGCTATTGTTAACGGCACATGGGATTTGGCAACCAAGTCTAAAACACTAACGAGGATTTGAAATAGCTTCTCACACATCATTAGATATTCATTGCAATGAGGGCAATCACAACAGACTGGTCGTCAAGCGCTTGCAGAGACAGGGAAGAATTTTGTTTTAAAACAGCCAGGAGTTTTGGTTCGCAAGACGTTGGATTTCAGTATTGGATAACATACATTAGATTATATTCAGCCAGGACTGATATTGGGCAGAGAAAATATGGATGACAATTGGAATAATGTAGAACTTTACAAACTAAAGAAGGCAGAAGATGTTAATGGTCGATACCGGAGAAAACAATGCGTGAGGTTACTGTCTTGTATACTTTTATATCTATATAATATTATGAAAGGTAGATGGACGTTTAAGCTTCATTACTTCAATCAGTCTGTTGTCTGCAAGCAACATCACTGTTTTAGCGCTTTTCATAGGTTTCTGTCTGTCGTCGAATAACTTAAATTGCACCAACCGGCGTAAGTTTGGTTTTTTGTTAGTCTATTTTACTTGTAATATATGTCAGGGGCGGATTTAGCGTTAGTCAAATAAGTCAGATGACTAAGGTGAAAATTGTTAAGAAATAATTATAAATATCATCATATATTAACTTCCTAATTGGTCTAAACAAGAAAAATTGCGAGGGCTGACTGGCTTAGACTTTTGCAGGATTTGGGCCGAGTTAGATATTCTGATTGGTCCAAACCAGATAAATTGCGAGCGCTGACTGGTTTAGGTGTTTTGCAGGATTTAGGCCGATTTAGCCAATCCCGGTTTAGAATCTTGCAGGATTTAGACCGATTTAGCCATTCTCATTGGTCCAAAATAGCCAAATCGCGAGCGCTGACTGGTTTAGATTTTTGCAGGATTTAGGCCGATTTACCCATTGTGATTGGCCAAAACGAGGCAAATCGTTGAATCTGATTGGTTGATTGCTTTGCTTAAAGTATGCCTTACCGGAAGCCTGCAAAATGCGATCTGCAAGGTCTTCGTTCAGTCTAATTCTGTTCGATCGATTCATGGCTTCTACAAGCTTGTTAGATCGTGCGTTGTGTGCTTTATAAAGCAGCGATGATGTTCTTTTGCGGCAAATATATGTTGATTTGTCTGCGAGAATCAGTGCTTGTCGAGTACTGGCGGCCGGAGAGCATTTCCCCAAGATTGGGAAGACATCGATGCTGAGACGGTCTATTTCACTATTTGCCACAACACATGAAGGCGGACAAGCTAGAGTAAGCCATATGTCGCCCTTAGGTAAGCTTATAGGTACAGTAGTTCATCAATATGGATTCAATATCGATGTTAGTCTGTTGTCATGTTACTTCCCTAACCTTTGTTGATATCCGTTCCATATTAGCATAATCTGCGTTGAGCACACTGGTATAAACCAATGCTATTAAATGCTTCATGTAGTACTATAAACACTACTTAGGTAGTGTTTCAATTCTAGATACTCACTAGTATGTCATAATCATGATGCAGAGTCAGATTGCCTTTCCACAGTAGTTTACATAATACATTCGTCCTCAGTTCATATTACAAGTCAGTTAATTGTCTATATATATATAACGTACAGTATTATAAGTAATAACATATAACTTTTAAACATAAGTAATAAGGTCTGGGCCTGGGGAAACAGATCAAAAGCTAAGCAATAAATATCTACATGACATTTCTACAAATTTCCATGTATTATCGTTATACATCAAGTAAGCATTCTTCTCACATGTGGCTATTATGAAATTTTAATCTGATAATTGCACTGGACAGGAATTGAACTTTGGTTGCTGGTGCCTGAAAACCAGACAGCTCATAGTAACATGGGTTAGTAGGGGGATGGGTAGTGGCATATTAGATGGGGGTTAGAATGATCGGGATGATGTAGAGAGTTGAGCTCCTCTATGTCTATGTCCATGTAATATCCATTATGGTCATTAACAAAAGCTTCTCCTGACTCCTAACCAGACATTGTCTGCTTGGGTTGAGGTTTAAAAGGCAAGTATCAGGCATTTGAAAGCCAGACAGCTCTGGGTAGGTGGGGCTCAACAGCCATGGAAGGTAGCCCACCTTGCTCTGGGTTATGCAGAATGTTAAATTCAGCTAGACCTTCACTTGTGTGTTGATCAGGCTATCCATGTTGGATTCACTGACTGAAACAATGTAACTGGTGTTTCCTAGGCATGCTGATGAACTTTGACATAGAGCGAAACAGCCAACGTTTTTATATTAGAATGTGACCACATATCTCTCTACTGTTTATTGGATTTCCCCACCCTCATTCCTGGAAAAACTTAGCCTTACACACTTGCAAACTATCACAAGGTTTCTAAGACAACAAGAATTAAATATCGAAGTCCAATTTAGACAAAATGTTTCTTGAAAATGATAAAATATCCATTAAAAACATGGTTTAAAACATTTAAAATTTTGCTCAAATGTGCTGTCAGAATGCAGGAAATGCCATTTCAGAGATCCAAATTTCAAAATTTTCCCGGGGAACCATGCCCCTGGACCCCCCTAGAAATATGGGCCCACAGCAACTTTGACTAAGGTATCAAAATTCCTAGATCCGCCCCTGTATGTGTCGCATGTAGTCGCTTATATTGTGAAGCGCTGTTAGGTAAAAGAATCTGTTGTATTTGGAACTGATTTCTATAGCGACAGAAAACTGTATTGGGAAATGATTTCTAAATACAGTATTGAAATTTTAAATTAACATATGTGTTGTTTTCCTCTCAATTTCCCTCATCTTCTAAGCCCTGCCCACTTGAATTAATTAGGTCTCTGGTTTAGACTAACGTAAGTACATGTGACGTAAATCAAGCAACCGGATTGGCCGAAATGCTATGAATATATAATGATGTGTGAGAACTTAATTCCGAGGACAGAGTTATAAACAGAAGTTAGTGATTGTTTTAAATAAAATTTGTAGATTTAAATTTACGTGCACTATTATCATCGCCATGCAAAGCTTCAAGCAACAGAAGTACTGTTTATGAGCACGAACGCTTGACTCGAAATGGTTCATAACCGGTCACGCTATAGACAAAAAATTACATCATAATGCGCAACTTACGACTTTTCACGGTAAAACCTCCGAGTGAAGGTGAAAGCGAAAGTAAATTACGTGCTAGTATTAAACATAGGTACACACTGCGTACATGCGTTTACAGGTTTAAATGAGCTGCGTGTAACAAAGTGCAATTTGTTTGGGGAAACTGCAATAGTTTGTGTACCTATAAGGAAGCTATACAAGTTTTACAAAGTGTGTTACACGCTACATATATGCACACTTCGAGAAATTTGACACGCAACGGCATTCAGTGTATACCCTGCATGAGAACAAGTTTAGTGTCCGCTTGTAATATCACGCGCCTGGGCGACTGTCAGACTGTGGCTTGACGAAACATAGAAACATCGGACCTGCAGACATAGCGCTACACGGTTGCGTAAACGCAACTTGTAGATCGCAAAAGGTCAGATTCTCACTCTAAAACTTGTTGATGTATGAAATAATTCTATGCATATATGTACATGCGCAAGACGGACGCTATAGTTTTTTAATATACATGAAACAAGCGGGGATTTTCGGGTCATATATATCGACAACACAATACCAAATTAATGAGAAAGCACTAAGATATGTATCGAATTCAGTGTAGTGCATGGTTGCTTAATTAACCCATAAATATATTTTTACCATGTACAGTTTGATCCTGACTATACAGCTATTAAATAACTGCATGCATGATTAAACAAAGTTGCTCTGATTTTAATGCGTCGATTGTGCTATGTATAAAATATATTTTCCTTGAAAATGGGGTATTTTGGTTTCTGTAAATGTTTTAAAACGAACTTCTAAGAACGAGTAAAAGCAAGAATAAAACTTAAGCGAGGAGCGTTTATTGTCTTTGGAGCTGGCACTGAAACAACAACGTAATTAAATATCACTCTACACTTTACCGGAATAGAATTTGCTAAAATTAGCCAATGATCTGAGAACGCTGCATTCGTGGACGAACGCATGTTCTTTTTACTGAGAAAATATGTTGTCAAATCTTCTCGCGCAAGACAGTGCGTTGCTGGCTTAAATCAACTCTGGTTTTCATGGTTGGAATCTTGCTATTTTTGATTGATTGAAGCTAAGTAATTAGTGTTTGTTTTCTACCAATTAATCATGTCAAAATTGGAAGTGTTTCTCTGAGTCTTAACTTCATCAATAATCCGCATGAATCAGTATCGCGCTGAAACGGAACAGGGGTCGATTGTCTGATCCAAGGTGATACTGACAAAGCAGAGTGACAGAGCTGAGTGTTACTGTAAATCAATACCGAGCTGAAACGGAAGTTGGGTATTTGATCAAACACTTGCTTGCATTAGTTGCATAAGTTAGGCCAACTTTCACCTCAAATTTCTCTTAAAATTACTGATTTATTTGAGAAGCGATATTTAAAGGCGAACTACAGTCCGTTTTGCGCATTTTTTTTTGATTTTCTGCCGGAGACCTCATTCTAGGCGGCCAATAGTATGTTATTGTACATAAACAAGGTGGCCAAATCGTCAAATACAAACATAAAACTCCTTCGTCAAGCACTGGTATAGTAGCACGAAACAAAATTACGCCACCAGAGATACCTCCAAGATATATTTATTGGAAACTTTTCGCCGAGATGACTGAAAACTTACAGAAAAGGCAACACGATCGAAGACAGATAAGGAAGTTGCTAGTGTAGTGAGTTGCTTGATTTTTACGCAAGAGTTTTATCAAAGTGTTATTAATTTTTATCAAGATATCAAATTATAAGGAGTCAAGTCAAAACGTAAACGTGAACAATCTTATGACATACGCAAAACCGACTGCATTTAGTCCCCCTTTGAACACTCGAAACTTATGTTTGGTCCGATATCTATATAAGCACATCGCAGTTGGTGAAAACACTTCGGCAAATTGAGCGTCTTGGTGTTTAGATCCTGATGAAACACACCTTCTCGTGTTTTATATAATTACATCAAGGTGAAAAACGATTTAGTGAAATGCTCAGAGTCACGCCCATGCAGTTCGGCATTGAGAGTATACTGGTAGTGTCATTCATGCAGATAATTAATTTGGGCAAGAATAATCCTTCGGAGAGGAGTTCCATTATCTTTGAAGCTGGCAAAGAACAAGTGCCTGTTTATATGGAGGCGAGTTACTGGGCCAGGCGAGTTACTCTGCGCCTGGCGAGTTCCCGGTCGGTAGAATAAACACTGTTTTCCCCACCGCAGTGTTTATATGAGACAGACGAGTAACTCGCCCTGGCGAGAACTCGACATCGCGGCAAAGCGGGATAAACATTTTTTCCATATAAACACTTTTCCCCGGGTAACTCGGCATAGCCGGATGAATTTTCTATATTCGTTGTTTATGTCACTTTTATTGGTGCTAATCATCTCAAATATTACAACTTGCCAGGTAATTCGCTTCCATAAACAGAACGTAAAGTTTATCTGGGCAAACCGGATAACTCGGCTGACAGGGTAACTCGAGCGGCTCCATATAAACAAGCCCTTAGTGAAATGTCAGCATTGTTATGGGCTCAGAGTCACGCCAATGCAGTTCGGCAATGAGAGTATACTTCTAGAGTCATTCATGCAGATAATGAATTTTGCTACGTACCAAACATATTAACTGTGCAAGTGGCAAGAATAACCCTTTGGAGAGGAGTTCCATTATCTTTGAAGCTGGCAAACCACAAGCTAACTGTACATGTCACTGTACACTACCGCGGATAAAAAATTGTTAAAATTAGCGGCAACTGGAAAATAAACATAGATGGCCAAATACATGCAAACATAAAACTCCGTCGCCAAACACTGGTATTTAGTAACAGAAAACAATAGGTGCCTCTGAGACTGAGATATATATTTATTTGAAATGTTACCAAGATAGAGAACATTTAAAGAGGAAAGCAACGTGAAGTCAGAACAGGAAGTTGCTGTAGTGTTGCTTGATATTTTTAATACGCTGCTGGAAACAGGGGAATCTGTGGTAAGTCTTGAGATTTGAGTTGATCCTATACTGATGATTGATAAAAATAGAAAAAACACATTTTGATATAAATCTTTACGAACCAGTTCAAACGTTAACAATTGCAAGCGCTAAATAGTAAAAACACTAATAGTGTGTGTTACACCATGCATAAATATATTTTGACAAGGAACGGTTTCATCCTCACTATATACAACTTACGTTCTAATTAATAATTGACTAAACAAAGTTGCTCTGAATTACTGATGCGTCGATTGTGCTACGTATAAAACATATTTACCTTGAAAATGGGATATCAGTTTCGTTTCGGCACTGATGTAAACGTTTTAAAACGAACTTCTAAGAACGACTAAAAGCAAGAATAAAACTTAAGCGAGGAGCGTTTGTTGCCTTTGGAGCTGGCAAACAACAACCTAATTAAATATCAGTCTACACTTTACCGGAAAAGAATTTGCTAAAATTAGCCAATGAGCTGAGAACGCTGCATTCGTGGACGAACGCATGTTCTTTTTTCTGAGAAAATATAGGTCGTCAAATCTTTTCGCGCTCAAGACAGTACGTTGCTGGGTTAAATCCAACTCTGGAATCTTGCTATTTTTGATCGATTGAAGCTAAGTAATTGGTGTTTGTTTTCTACCACTTAATCATGTCAAAATTGGAAGTGTTTCTCTGAGTCTCAACTTCATCAATAATCCGCATGAATCCCACAAAGAAAATCAGTATCGAGCTGAAACGGAACAGGGGTCCATTGTCTGATCCAAGATAATACTGACAACATAGCTGAGTACTAGGGTGGTAGTGGTAGTGGTAGTGGTAGTGGTAGTGGTAGTGGTAGTGGTAGTGGTAGTGGTAGTGGTAGTGGTAGTGGTAGTGGTAGTGGTAGTGGTAGTGGTAGTGGTAGTGGTAGTGGTAGTGGTAGTGGTAGTAGTAGTAGTACTTGTTCGTACAAAACATATTTACTTTGTAAGTGGCAAGAATAATCCTTAAGAGAGGAGCTCCATTATCTTTGAAGCTGGCAAACCACAAGCTAAATGTCACTGTATAAACTACCGGAAAATATTGTTAAAACAAGGCGCCTGCTCAGGCGTTCGCTCGGGCTACTGATTCTGCAATTGGCATAGCCTTCGCACATCTAGAACTAGAAAACCTGCGGAACAGCGTGCGCATATTAAGTGTTTCTTAAAAAGGACAAAACTCTCAGAAGCAATCATTAAGCAATGTAGTTATGTAGAACCGTTTTGAAACTGTTTGGTTGTACAGTTACATGTAAGTTTAATACTCTCAAATTAACAATCAGAGTTACGACGGTGCACAAATCGAACCATTCAAACGAGGGCTTATCTATACATGGTCTTACATGAAGTACTGGGTTCCATTAGTAACTGGTCACAACAAGCCCGTTTAGCCGAATATATTAAATTAATAAACGATCTTAATACTTTCAGTAGACAAAACATACAATGCTGAATTCACGAGATTCAAGCGATGGTTCCGATATAGAATTCATGTAAATCGTACCAACAGAAAATATTTAAACATGTTTTGAAACACATTTCGAAATGTAATAGGACACCTATACATAAAATAGACGACCAGATGTCGACGACTAGACATATCTAAACATATTTTTTTGCATTGTTCGGTTCTTATTACTTGCGTTTTGTAGTTGTTGAACCAAGCAGTAAGCGTTACTAGGTAAACAGCACGTATTTGTTCTTCCATGACATACTGCTTGCATGTGGCTCTTCCTTGTGTGTCCTCTATGTTTAATAAATAACGATTCGATAAACTATTTATGACTAGAGCGCATACTGCAATTTTTGATATCATGTAACCAAAACACTGAATTGATGACAGCATTCGGCGTTAATTGGTGATGGGATTAGGCCGTTTTGTTTCCGGAGAAACATGGGTTAAACCCACGGAAAGTGCATTTTTTCACCTATGCGGTTCGTCATCGGCTCTATTCTGTCTTCATGGACAAACCTTGTCAGCAACATTACTGATAAACTACTGATGAATTCACCAATACCGTCGGAAAAATCTTCAACCCAACTCAGTCAAAGGCAAAGCTGTCGAAAAGAAAGAACTCGAAAAATCGAAAACATGCGTTACAGTTTCGCAAGGCCTGACGGGATGATGCAATAATTACCAATTCGCGACATCGACAAAAAAAAAATAATAATAACGAAGCTCGGTACAGACAGGTAGCCCAAGTAATTAGCGGCAATGAGAAAATAAAAATTAAACAAAATGGTTAAATCGTGAAATACATGCAAACATAAAACTCCGTCGTCAAGCACTGGTAGTTGCAGAAGACAATATTATGCCACCAGAGATACCTCTGAGGTATATTTATTTTAAACTTTACCAAGATAGAGAACATTTAAAGAAGAAAGCAACGTTAAGATAGATCAGGAAATTGCTGTATAGTGTTGCATGATATATCATTCGCTGCTGGAAACAGGAGAATCTGTAGTAAGTCTTTGAACTGGTTCGTAAAGATTTATGTCAAATCTTCAGTGTAGGACAAACTCAAATCTAAACGTAACAATTCTGTGTGCCTATATACTAGATATATGTGCCGGCGAAAGACTGACCGCATGTATAGTATTTTAATATACTGCATAAAGCAAGTGGGAATTCTCGGCTCATATCTACAACACAACATATAAAGGTTATTTAATGTAAAAACACTAAGATATATATTGAATTCAACGTAGTGTGTGTTAAACCCATAAATATATTTTGATCTTGCACGGTTTCATCCTCACTATATACAAATTACGTTTTAATTGATAATTGACTAAACAAATTTGCTCTGAATTAAATGCGTCGATTGTGCTAGGCATAAAACATATTTACCTTGAAAACAGGGTATTTTCGTTTCGGCACTGATGTAAACGTTTTAAAACGAACTTCTAAGAACGACTAAAAGCAAGAATAAAACTTAAGGGAGGACCGTTTATTGAGAAAATAGGTTGTCGTATCTTTTCACGTTCAAAACAGTACGTTGCTGGGTTAAATACAACTCTGGTTTTAATAGTCGGAATCTTGCTATTTTTGATCGATTGAAGCTAAGTGCCTGTTTGCTACAACTTAATCATTTCAAAAATGGAATTGTTTGTCTCAACCTCATTAATAATCCCCATGAATGCCACAAAGGAAATCAGTATCGCGCTGAAATGGAACAGGGGTCCGTTGTCTGATCCAATATAATATTGACAGCACAGATGAGTGTTCCTTCATTCTCGTTGGATCACCAAGAAGTAAAGAAGTAGAAAAATCAAGCTATTATATTTCCTTTATTAGGTAAGTTAGTCTATTTGTTGGTTATATCCATACGACATATATCTAAACAGCTAGTCTTTTTACGGTACAATTATTATATCATGGCGAGTTACTGTATGTCTGGTTGCAAATGTTTTAATTCTTGGTTATTGTTTTGTGCGATGACTTTAAAAGTGTCTATATGAAGCGAAAATGTAGTCTGTCGTATTTGAAATAACTTGTGTATGATATAAACTTGTGTATGAAATATATGGCTATGTGTATATCTTTGCTGTAATTAAATATAATCACTTGTAAATTATATGCATGTGGTGGGAGAAACACAGTCGCACGCTTCCTCCGAATTACTTTGATTTGGCAGGGCAGTAGCAACGATATATAGTCTAACAACCTCGCAGTTGCATGTGGAAAAGTGTTCGCACCTAGAGCTGGTCGCTTACGAGAACTTACAAAAACCTGAGAGAAAGACTACACACAGTTCGCCTTGAGCATGTCATTGTATAACCACTGACTAACTTGATACATCTTCCAGGAAAAAAATGTTAAAATTAGCGCTACGTTCGTGGACGAAAGTATTTGTCTTTTCTAAGAAAAGATGTCGAATCTTCTTCGTGTTCAGGACAGTACGTTGCTGGTTTTAATTCGGAATCTAGCTATTTTAAATCGATTAAAGCCAAGAAAGTGATGCTTGTTTTTCAGTACAATTAAATTAATCATGTCAAAATTGGAAGCGTTTGTTTCAAACTCATTAATAATTCCATGGCTGACCCCACAAAGGAAATCAGCGCAGAACATGAGAAACAGAAGTTCGATATGCGATCAAGCACTTGCATGAATTAAGTCAACTTTCACCTCAAATTTCACTTAAAATACTTTTCATCTGAGAAGCTATATATTAAACTCGCGAAACTTATGTTTGGCGGTTATCTGAGAAGCTACTAAACACTTGAAAGTTGTGTTTGGCGGTCTGGGCCCGGTTGTATAAAACTTTTAATCATGATTTATTCACCTTTTGGGTGATTAAATCGTAGTTAAAGTCTCAAAAACTGGTCCTGATTGGCTAGAATTAAGCACTAATCATGATTAAAGTTAATCACTTTTTTATACAACCGGGCCCTGATGTCTAAACACTTCGAAGTTGGTTAAAAACCTGGGACAACGACTCAGTGTTTCGATATACACTTTCTCGTTTTTCATCAGTATTAATTCGCGGAATTTCAGCACTGTTACATGTGCTCATGCAGAGTTACTGGTCTAGTTAATCGGCAATGAGATACTTATATAGAGTTATTCAGATATTTAACGAAGAAGGTAGAATGTTCCTTGGATGCTCGTGAATGACTGGTTGTATGAGATAGAGAAACGTTCAGTATGAAACTATGAAACTATCAAATAGCAAATGCAACAAACTCCTGTGATAACGAATTGACTTTTACGGTCCCTATATATACTTTAAAAATAACCCCCGATATTGAAATTACAGCGATATGAAAGAAAAAAATATTTGTTTGCGAATATAGGAATTTTACGTCTTCCCCTTTGCTGTTTCATACACTATATAAATATGTTAATATAAATAGCAAAAGACGGGTAGCGAGGAAAGACAACAGGGGTCTTTTGTGTGATCCAAGACAATACCGACACACAGCTCGATACTGTGGGCACGTTCATTCGTTCACGTTGGATCGATTGCCAGAGTATAAGAACGTACAGAAAGCTCAAGCTAGGTCTGCTTTTATACTATATAGGTAAGTTAACTTATATTCGTAAGTTATTTGGATAGGACGTATCTAAACAGTCTTTTTAGCACTACGATTATTCAGCTATCATTCAGTTCAAGTTATATCCCCAAAATTTCAGTTAATCTTGGTCGTTCTTTTGTGCGACCACTTATTAAAAATTATGTCCTCCATACTGATAAAATGACCAACATCCGAAGTTAGTTAAAGTGCTATGAAGCAAAAATTAAGTCTGTCATATTTGAAAGAACACTTTAAATAACAAAGTAACATTTTCTGCAATTTTCGTTTCTATGCTTTTATTTTGTTGTTGAGATATTTCGGTTTGTTTAACATGCAACACAAGACTTATTAGTGTTAGAGGGTTATGTATATATCTTTGCTGTAATTAAATATAATTATTTGAAAATTCTATGTGTGATGCGGAAACAGAGTCGCATGCTTCCTTCGAATTACTTCGCAATAGCAACGATCGGATATGTGGAAACAGAAGTGGACCGTTGTAACTAGAGATGGTCGCTTACGAGAACTTAAAAAAACCCTGAAAGAAAGACTATACACACAGTGTGTCTTGCGCATGTAACCAACTAAATATCACTGTACATCTTCCGGAGAAAAATGTTAAAATTAGCGAATAAAAATGCTGCCTTCGTGGACGAAAGTATTTCTCTTTTCTAAGAAAAGATGTCCGCGAATCGTCTGCGTTTTCAGGACAGTACGTTGCTGAGTTAGACCTAACTTTGGTTTATTTAATAGTCGGAATATTGCTATTTTAAATCGATTAAAGCCAAGTATTAAGTGTATGCTTGTTTTTTTGTATCTACTGCGCATGCACGAGTAGATACATTGCTGTCGTCCGTGTAATGTAATGTAATGTAATGTAATGTAATGTAATGTAATGTAATGTAATGTAATGTAATGTAATGTAATGTAATGTAATGTAATGTAATGTAATGTAATGTAATGTAATGTAATGTAAGTTAACAAAATAATGCCTTCGGAGCCAATCAAAAATAAAACGATTGACTCACGACAGATCACCGAAGCCAAAATAACTACTGTACACCAAGTATTTCATAAGTCATTGTTGACAGCATCGGGATATTCAACAAAAGGATGCTTTTACAAATTTAGTAAGTATTTTTAGTATGAATTGTAGTCAATTCTTAATTGTGATGTACTAGGCGTTGTTGGAATAATGATAAAAGTTTTTGAAAGCAAATTAATCGAGTTGTTGCGTAGACGATTTCATATTCAGACGAGGCAATTTATATGGCCAACATGTCTGGTCGAGCTTCGTAAACTGACAAGGCTGTGCGTTGCCGAATAGAAATGGATGACCTTCTTCTAAGAAAACAAAGTTAGCTTCATGGTCAAGCAACAATGCCCAAAACGTATGGTAGTCCACGAGCGAAATATGCTATTAAATAACATATTGTCGATGTAGATGACAAATAGTCAAATGTCAGTAACTGGCAAGTCTAAATACAGTATTAATGGAGTAAAATTGTATCCTGCAGCTGTCAATGTCATGCAAAATCTGTGTTATGAATGTGCAAACATTTATTGTACCTTTTCCTGCATATGTCTTGAAGAACAATTAATGTATGGTTGCTCTTATAATTTTTATGACATAATTTGCTGGACATCTTTTTCATTCACTATTAAATTAATTTTACAGCAGTAATACTCGAGATGCTTGTTATCTGAAGCGATTTTCTTTACCTTCTAACTAGATTGCATTATTGTTTGACAAATTGTTGTAACGAAAATATTTAAATACTGTCTTAAATTAGTCAATTAAGTCAAATTTTGCGAGTTTTTTATTTAGTTATCTTAATTTGATTGACCTACTTAAAGCTTTATGACTATAGCTTTTAGTACCATAGCTTTAATAGTCAAGCTATTAGTGCACACTGCCTCTCACCACTGACGACCGGAGTAAAGCCCATTTGGATTGAGTTAGTATTTGAATGGGTGACCATGCACCTGTCCGGGCTTGGACTCATACCAGATATGAGTAGAGTTGTTAGCACTTAGCCTTCTGTGCCATGCTGGCTTTACTCTGAGAGTCTGAGTTGACTGAGTTCTTTATCAAAGTTAAAACACAGCATGGCCTGTGAGCATACAGTAGACAATTTTGTCAAAAATCTTGCTCAGCTCTAGATCTGAATACAAGGTTGTTACAACTAGATACAATTCCACCAATTTTGTCAAGAATCTTGTTCGGCTATGAATACAAGTTTGTTACAAGTACACAGTTGCATCATTGTTTCTACCATAGTACCTATAGGCATTAAACGCAGTAGATAAATGCACGCCTGGGCGTGCCTATTTTTTACAATTAAATTAACCATGTCAAAATTGGAAGTGTTTGTTTCAACCTCATTAATAATCCCATAAACCCCACAAAAGAAATCAGTACCGAGCTCAAACGGAACTGTTGGATATGTGATCAAACCAACTTTCAGCTTTATCTTAAAATACTGTTTCATCTGAGAAGCTATAATTAAACATTGTGTTTGGTCTGGTGTCTAAACACTTCGAAGTAAAGTTCGGTGGAGACTTCCGACAACGATTCAGTGTTTGGATATTATTTTATAAAATAAGGTGCCCTCTACGCACGCTTTGATTGACTGGGGCTCGTGCATTTATGACGTAAAATGGCGTAGAATGACGTCAGCTGACCGGAAAAGCCCGCCAAATTCCAAAACTACCTCACGTTTAGTTTTAGTTTTCTTATTATTATTTTATAAAATAAATCAAACATACCGCTCCTGTGCATATGTACTCTTATAAAGGTATGTTTGACGTCATTTGAACACGAAAGAAGTGTAAAGGCACGAGGCGATACTCAACTTCTTTCGTGTTCAAATGACGTCAAACGTGCCTTTATAAGAGTACATATATGCAAGGAGCTTTATGTTATATTTGTCACACCTTTTCGCAACCTCGTTCCCCGGGCCTTTTTGAAATTAGGAGGGCGGGAAAAGGCTCTGGCATCGGCTGGTGAACTCTGCATTTCCATTGGTTGATTGCTTTTCTTAAACATTCCTCAGGAAATGTAATTATGCATAGTTTTGTGCCATTTATAATCAAATGGCTTCAACGGCACTGCCAGCGGAACCAATGAGACCACCAATGGTCCATTACAATGAACTTCTCCCACGGGACCGCATTACTCCAAATGATTTTGCATACTAAATTCAATTAGTAATTTATTACACCCTACACTAGTACTGAGCTGACTGGAGTACCAGTAATTCTGGGTGCTGTAACCAGCCGATGCCAGGGACTGCTTTTCTCGCCCTCTCAATTTCAAAATCTGGGAAGGAGGTTGACGTTTTCGTGTTTTATATATTACACCAAGGCCACAAACGATGTAGTGAAATTTCAGCACTGAGTCATTCAGATATTGAACGAAGAAAGCAGAATGTTCCTTGGATACTCGTGAAAGACAAGTTGTACTATAGATAGGGAAACGTTATGCCTCCAAACAGCAAATGCAACAAACTGGATCCGTGATAATTACTTTTACGGTCCCTACTTTAAAAATACCCTCCGATAGCGAAATTACAGCAATATGAAAAAGAAACTATTTGTTTGGGTCTTTGGGTATATAGGAATTTTATGTCTTCCGCTTTTGCTGTTTCATACCCTATATACATATGTTAATATAAATAGCGAAAGGGAAGTGAGAAAAGGCAACAGGGTCTTTTGTGTGATCCAAGACAATACCGACACACAGCTGGAGCATAATTTATGCTCTGGCAATCGATCCATGATAAAGACGTACAGAAAGATCAAGCTAGCTCTGTTTTTATACTATATAGGTTAGTTAGCTTATATTCGTGAGTTATTTGCATAGGACGTATGTAAACAGTCTTTTTAACACTACGATTATTCAGCTATCAGTTCAAGTTATCAAAACTTTCAGTAAATCTTGGCAGTTCTTTTGTGCGACCATGCACTTATTAAAAACTGCTTATATGAAGTAAAATGTCCTCGTTACTGATAAAGTGACGAACATCCGAAGTTAGTTAAAGTGCCTATGAAGCACAAATTAAGTTTGTCGTATTTGAAAGAACACTTTATCTGATAAACATCCTTTGCAGTTTTCGTTTCCTTGCTTTGTTGTTGAGATATTTCGGTTTGTTTATAACATGCAACACAAGTACATATAATGAGTTATCAAAGAAGGTTATGTCACCTTTTCTAATCACTTCAGAAAGTTCTACATGTTTAGTGCGGTGGGGGAAACACGTGCAGCCGAGTGATATTCCTTCCTAGATACTTTAATTTGATCAGAATTATAGTAACGATATATAACTTTCTCAGAAAAGTCATTATGCACATATTATATATATATATATATATATATATATATATATATATATATATATATATATATATATATATATATATATATATATATATGCAACGTCAAAATGTTTAATTTGCATCTGAAACTGAAATATCTCAATAACGAAACAAGGATGGAATCGATTGGGAAAACTAAAACTACAAAATATGTTACTTCGTCATTTTAGGACTTTTTCCAAATATAAGATAGACTTAATTTTTCACTTAATAGGCATTTTGATATAGTCGCGTACATGCACTAAACTGCTATCGGCAGCGATATGCATGCAATGATATTTTGAAGGAGTTAATTTAACTCCAAAAAGGAGTTACAAAAAAAGTATCAAAATAACACCTTTTTGGAGTTAAATATAACTCCTTTTTTGGAGATAAATTAACTCCTATGTTTTGGAGTTAAAATGACCCATATTAGGGAGTAAAAATTACACATGCCCCGTTTCCTCCGCCGTTCCTTCGTAAGCACTTTAAACCATATGACATGCTAGAAAGACTATGCTCCTTAGTATAGTTGTGGTTATCAGAAGTCAGAACTGCATTACTCAGGAAATCGATTGCGTCATTTTATAAGTATGCTACTGTATATAAACCGTCTTAAATCGTTTACAACTTGGAGTGTGTTTCACTGAATCTCAAGAGATTTAGTTCTGAAACCCAAGAAATAACAACCTTGCATGGTAGTGTCGCTACTGGCTGTTTATTAAACAAGCCGTTACAACCTTGTTAGCATCAACCTGTTAACAACTGGTCGAGTGCAGAACGGTAACACAATGTTAGAACAACTTGTCACCAGTTTTTCGGAGTCATCAACCTTGTTACAAGTTCTGTGTGAACGACCTGTTACAGACAACCAGTGCCAACGCATCACGGTGCCAGTTTGTTGAACAGTCTTGTAGCAAATTGCTCGTTTTTTCGGGTGTATAGTGCTTTTTACGTGAGCTGCATGACTAGTAGTTTTTATTAATATTTTTCTGAATTTTCTTAGGTCTTTCAGAATTTTTAAAAAGCAACTGAAGATGAACGTATTGGTCATCAAGTTTCTTCTGATTGTGCTAATGGTCTTCGGAATGAGAAGAGCAAAAGCTGCAAATGTGAAGACCTTATGTGAAGTTGTTAAGGCTCTTAGAGACCATGGGGCTCCCGATGGTGAGCTCAGGGACTGTAAGTGTATTATAGTTTTGTTTTTTTATTGTTTTCTGAACATTGTATATTTAATCTACATGAAAACCCGGGAATTAAAGTAACATATCCAACACGAGTAAGCCGTTCTCTCTCTGATTCTAAATACAGTCAAGCAGTTTAAGAGTATAGGAAGAAAAGCTGAGTTTTTTAAACCCTTAATTGGCCAAATTTCCGAAAGCTCTTACATTGACGAGTAAAATCGACTGACGTTAGCCAGAGTAAAATTAATAAGTTGCCAAAAGGCATCTGCATGTGGCCAAAAAAAAGGTTAACCAGTTTTTCTGTACTGTAGACATCGGAGGACGAACACGTTTGCTAAATTCGGAACCATAATCTTCCTCCGATTTCTAAATACAGTCTGGACGACGAACACTGACGAGTGCAGTGCTGGATATAGATTCTCAAACGAAACTATACTTTAAGAGAAAATTGACCTTAAAGTTTGCTAAATTTTATAGTAATCTTCCTTCAATTTCTAAACATTCATTATTTTTTTAAATTTTTGTTATGAATTCTTAATGAGTTTCAACCACTGTATCAACCTTTAATACTTTGAAGCCTGGCGACGAGTCTTTAATGTTTATTCTGGCTAACTCCAGATGATTTTATTCAGTACAGCCACAGGAAGAGGTCCAGGCCTCAAAGTGTTCAAATCTATCTCTCTAACACTTTACAAGGTTGACAATCTTGCCAAGATCTTGTAAGATCTTGTAAGATCTTGTAAGACCATACAAGATCTTGGTAACATCTTCTAAAAATGACAGAAAACACTAATCTTACCAAGATCTTACCAAGATCTTACCATAATCATGGCAAGATATTGGCAAGATCTTAAAAGTTGAAAATTTTAGTAAGATCTTGCTATGATTATGGCAAGATCTTGGAAGTTGAAATATTGGTAAGATCTTGTTATCATCATGGCAAGATCTTAGAAGTTGGAAATCTTACTAATCTTAGAAAGATGCATTATGTTTCCAATGAACTAATCTTAATGTCCAGAGTAGGACCTAAAAATGCTTGTAGCTAATAATACGAAGACCTTCATTTCATGTGTGTATATATATATATATATATATATATATATAGTTCAATCTACAGACACGGTGTTTCGCTGTACAACAGCTCATCAGTGTAGCTTGGAACAATCTGAATGAATTTTACCACTTACTTATACACATGCGATCGTCGGTGACAACCGCATGTGGGAAAGCATCGGTGAAATACATTCAGATAGCGTGAAGTGCGCATGGGCCCAGAGTGCTCAAACTTCCACAAGGGTAGTGAGCGTTGCATTATCGCTAATAGGTACCCACGGCAACTTCACAGAGTGCTCAACAACACCGAAGTGAAGGAGCATACATAGTTCAATCTACAGACACGGTGTTTCGCTGTACAACAGCTCATCAGTGTAGCTTGGAACGATCTGAATGAATTTCACCAATTACTTATACACATGCGATCGTCGGTGACAACCGCATGTGGGAAAGCATCGGTGAAATACATTCAGATAGCGTGAAGTGCGCATGGGCCCAGAGTGCTCAAACTTCCACAAGGGTAGTGAGCGTTGCATTATCGCTAATAGGTATACCCACGGCAACTTCACAGAGTGCTCAACAACACCGAAGTGAAGGAGCATACATAGTTCAATCTACAGACACGGTGTTTCGCTGTACAACAGCTCATCAGTGTAGCTTGGAACAATCTGAATGAATTTCACCAATTACTAATACACATGCGATCGTCGGTGACAACCGCATGTGGGAAAGCATCGGTGAAATACATTCAGATAGCGTGAAGTGCGCATGGGCCCAGAGTGCTCAAACTTCCACAAGGGTAGTGAGCGTTGCATTATCGCTAATAGGTACCCACGGCAACTTCACATTGTATATATATATATTTATATATACTATATGTATATATATACATTGTATATATATATATATATATATTTATATATACTATATGTATATGTATATACTTATACCCTTATCAAAGTAAAACTATGGAAATTCTATGGTACTTAATGGGCCATATGTGACCCATAGATGTGGATCCTATGGGAAGGTAAGATGGTAATATGGGACTACTATGGTGCACTTTTTCGCTAAATTTCAAGGTATGGAAAATACATGGGATGGTGAGTCTATGTTACACACAATATGGGAAAGCTGTGGGGATGATAAGCGCATTAAGTACCATAGAATTTCCATAGTTTTACTTTTATAAGGGATATGGCATTGATATGGGTTGAGTTAACAAGTCAGTCCCATACGTTTTCCATACCAACGTGGTAACCAGATACGAAGCCAGGATTTTGAAAGGGGGGGGGGGAGCCGAAATCAAAATACATTTTAGGGGGTCCGGGGGCATGCTCCCCCGGTTAATTTAGAAATCGAGAGTCACCAGTGAAATGCCAAATTTCCTGACTTTTGGGGGAAGATTTTACAGACTCTAGTAAATGTTAAAAAACGTCATATGTAAAAGTGTATCAGTCATGAAAAAATTGAATAAAATTATAACAAATATATAAAGCAATATTAAAACATGTAAACAGTCTGTTATGCCAATGAAATAAAAAAATGCAAACAACGTGTAGCACAGTCCACATCCGTTACGAAAATTTCACATAAAATAACAATTTCTTAATATATCAACATAAGCTATGTATTGGCCGAGTGGCGAATTGGTGTGAAAATTCATGGGAACAACAAATGTGTCAGCGCCAAATTTCGGCGCCATAGACTGGGAACGAGCACCACACGCAAAGCATCATGGGATATCTGTCACCTCCATCTTGGCGAGTTTCTTTCTCGTGTTGTTGTTTTGATCGAAGAACATGAAGATACTACAGTTCCGGTTTGAGCATGCACACGCGTAATTTGACGACACACGTTTCACACGTGAAACTAACATGTTGCTAAGCGGAAACTGTAACGTTACTAAGGCCAAACGGTATTGTTTCAATTTGAAATGAGTGCCAAATTTTCAAAGCAAATGTTGTCATGTTTATAACTCATTGTTATACACAATAAAATCTTCATCAAGTGAAGCTAAGAACGCCACAGTTTTTTTCCCATCGGCCATTTTGCTGACAAACCCCACAACGCGATGTTTTCGCGAAGAAACAATGCTGTTTGGCCTTAGTAACTTCGTAGTTTCCGCTTAGCAACATGTTAGTTTCCAGCGTGAAACGTGTGTTGTCAAATAACGCGTGTCCACGCTCAAACCGGAACCGTAGTATCTGCTTCATTCTAGTCCGGGCTATCAAAGTTTCCTGCCTACTCTGTTTCTAAAAATGACTTCACTGCTTGTGGGAATATTTGTCGTATCGTTTGTCAACGAGCAGCCAAACTATTTGAAAGTAAGTAATTCTGTTAATATTGATATATCTTTGGGCTTTAGTTAGATCAAAGAGATTGTGGCAGTTGATGTTTCTTAACCTCTTGTCGACTGGCAGAAGCTTGGATTTTGTAATTTTCCTTACAGATACCGGATTTTTCAATAGCAGGAGAATTGGATAACTACATGCTACAAAAGCCTGAAACTTTATGAAAGTTTGGAAAGTGAAAAATCATCTCTGCATGGCTGGGGTAAGTCATCTTTTGCTGTTTCATGGCATACTATGTAGATTTCAACTATAATCATACATTGACAAATTTGTTGGAAGCTAACATCTTAAGATGAGATCGTTTAATGCTCCCCTCCCCCTGCTTCAATGTTGTGAAACTCAAAACATGCAATTGCACTCAGGCATCTGCCATTAATACATATAACATGTTTAGATTAACAACATGTGTGACAATTTACTTGACTTAAATTGTAAAAGGGACTGAAAGGGACCCATCCAGTCCTTGCGAGGCTTTTCCAAAATACAATGTATGTTGTCAAATTTGTTTTAAGATTTTAGCAATCTTCTCGATAACCTAACAACAACAAAAACTCTAGCCCTAATCAGAAATCTGGTTTACTGTCTAGGTTTTTTGAAAAAACATACTAGTATTTGACAACATACAGTATTTTGGAAAAGGTGCAAAATGACTGGATGGGTCCCTTTGAGTCATCGTGCTTATCAATTAGCATGGTATTACTTGCTCAAGTTGTTTCAGCTAATCTTGGCAATGATGTAGGCTCATCATGAAAAAAAAATTGCATTGTGTTACAGAGAAAGTAGAAGCAGGCAGCAAGCAGCTTCTACTTTTTGGAATGCTACACGACAAGTTGCAGTGTGTAACACTTCCACTGCAACTTGCTACACATGTTACAGGGTGACTCAGGCTGTAATCAGGTTCAGTTGTTTGGAAAATGTTTTTTTGATGATAAAAACAATTTTTTTCAAATCTTACAAAAAAGATCTTACAGCAAAAAGTACATTCTGCTATTATAAAGTCTTTATACTCTTTATTGCTTGTTGGCGACCTCTTGTTCTACTGTAGCTGTTAAATAAAACGTCAGGCAATTATATTTGATGTGCAAGAGCACCTGGATTAAAAGGGGTTAAGATATTATAAGTCATCTTCACTAACTAGACTAAGATTTTCTAGTGTGTTAATGATTTATACTGTATTTTCAAGGATTTTATTATAAGCTAGTGAACTCCGGTAGCTACTTTCCATATCATCCCTGCCTATTAAAGTTAAATTTTGTTAAGGATTCAGATATGGGGGCTATTAGTTTAGTACTTCTGGTTTGCAAAGCATGTTTTGGTACTAGTCACCTTTTTTCGTACAGTGTCGAGTACGTACAATTACAGTTAGTAGTAATTTAAAATATTTTACATGTAAGAGATTTAAAATAATCACAGATACAAGAACTAATTTTGCTTTACTTAATCCTATGTAGAAGTCCTTGACATCAAGTATGGCAGAGATAAAATCCGAAAAACCCACCAACAAATAGTGGAAGCTTGTAATCAGAAATGCAGAGATGTGGCAAACAAGGCAAACAAAGCAAAAATTGTTATGGCTAATTCACCTTGTGATACTGCTGATACTGCAGATCACAGTGATGACGAGAAGATTACTTTATAGTAGTGTTTTTAAAATAACACATTTTGTTGCACTTTGGAAACTTTGATTAACATTTGTAATACCAGTAGCTGCATTAATTGCTACTAATACATTGCATGCATGTAATGTACTTGCATGCAGTTATAATTTGGTTGATTGCATGTACAAGTTGTGTTTTACAATAACTTGCAAGATCTTGATAAAAACTTATCAAGATCTTGCAAGTTCTTAACCAAGATCTTATCAAGATCTTATCAAGACCTTGATAAGATCTTAGCAAGATTTTCAACATATATATATATATATATATATATATATATATATATATATATATATATATATATATATATAAATAATAATAATAGACAAGAGGAAATTTTTTGAAAAAACTTTATTTTAACAACGTTTCGAGGCCCGGCCTCTTCATCAGGTTTCATATATATATATTGAAGTACGACGGGCTTAGCACAGGGAGATGTCCTGGCCAGATGTGTTACTACAAATTCTCGCCTTTATTGCAAATCGTTTTCCCTTATTCTAGGGTTATGTTTGGTGACATTCGAGAGTCAATTCGAATATGACGCGACGAGTGGCAAACTTAATACGGATGGTACCAACGATTACGGCATTTTTCAAATCAATAGTGGATACTGGTGTGACAAGGGGATCAGTGCCGGCTGCGGTGTGAATTGCAGCGGTAAGTATAGTTCTCATCTGATCGCGGAAGGACGTTAATTTGTGGGCATTGTTTGTGAGCATGCAGTTTCCGCGCGCGTGTACTGAATAAAAATCACGTTCATCTTCGTCGGTTGGCGTATAGCCTCCTCTGCAGCCATCACAGCGCTCCCGGTCCGCTTTGTGTTACAATAACTATGGGTTCCCGCCATAAGTGGGAAAATTGAAGAAAGATTCGGCGTCTCTCGTTCCTAGTTTCCCTAACCGCCACTTTCGTGAACACAAGTTGCCTGCGGAGGAGGCAAGTAGTGGTGCTAACTCGTGCAATATCTCGACCACCTGCTTGCAGGTTCTCAAGAGCTCTATAGAGCTCAGAGTTCTCCGAATTTTACAACATACAAAAGCTTGTACATGCCGCAAAAACAAACAAAACTTTACCAACTTCAAGCCGAAAATATACTATACTAATAGCTTATGATCTATTTCATGCAGCTCTCCTTAACAGTGACATTGACGATGATGCAAAATGTGCTGTGCAAATTCGAAATGGCTACAACGGTTTCTCCAACTGGTGAGTATTGATCACACAGTTATTGGTTACTGCGTAGATATGTCAGATTCAACATTTTTGTAACATACTTACTTTCACGATTATAATTATTCTATTTTTTGATATGTTTGTCAACTTTCAAATGTTCATAAAAAGTTTCTTGAATCTATAAGCTACACAATAATGCTATGATAATAAGGTTTTAGGTGCTACGAACGCCAAAAATATTTAATTTCTGAGGAGTTTTGGGCGTTTTCACCGAAACATATGCCTGGAAGGAAAACCTTGACGTAATGCCTTTACTTTGTGGACCATTATCACGCCAAAAAATCGTGTGCTTAACGACAAGATTACTAACGGGGGGGGGGGGTGGAGTGCCCCAATACCTCGAAAAATATTTATGATATTGAAGTGAAACTTGTTATGCTAATAGAACATACAAAAGTATTTTAATTAAGTTATTGGTGTCACTTTGGATGTTACGTATCTATATCATGTTATCGTGTACCGACAATGAAAACTGTATGGTTTTAATAGTACCAAATTAGGCTGGGAAATTATAGGTAGAAAAATAATCCGCTATCAAGTAACTGGGGTGTTGATGTCTTTGGCAGTCTTAGGGTTTATTTCTCTTATCAATCATTCATGAGCAAAACAAAAAAATCAGTACCGTGTTATTGATATTATGCCTGATAAAACTTATTACTGCCCATATAATTTTCTATAAAGAATACTAATGAACATAGAATTTTATATGAATCAAGACGCCAGCCAGGCGTTAACAAGTACGTTGGTTTATAGTGGGTTCTGTTTCTCTCCTGTTTTCTAAGACTAAAACAGTGGGAATTTCTCCTGTTTTAAGAGTGAAACAGCTTAACTGTTTTGCTCAGTCGAAGCAAACTAAGGTTGTAGTGCATTCTGGGGGAAAAGTGCGCAAACGTGATGAGAAAATTAACAAAACAGAATCCGAGGTCCGAGATGAAGCCTAGACTCATGCTACCACAGGTCGCCCAGGTAAATATATACAGAAAAACAATGTTTTACAATTTTTTATATTATTTATTAACAATTGAAATGAATGTTGTTGCTATTGTACTTTTTTCAAAATTGTTTTTGCTGAGCTATTTGTATGTGTAGACCAACAGTTCACAAACGTTTAGGCTGGCGAGCCACTGCACAATTTCAAGCATTGTGCCATGACCCACTGAATACAGGATTTAGATGACCTAGTGTATATATATATATATATATATATTAGGTCATCTAAATCCTGTATTCAGTGGGTCATGGCACAATGCTTTGCACAAATGCACAAATATTTTATATATATATATATATTAAGTCTTTTGATTTCATGATAAATTTGGTACATTATTTGTTGTACATATGTAACTATAATTACATGAACTTGTGAAAGTAGTGAACAAAAAATACTTCTGCATTTGGGGATTTCATGTCTACTAGCATTGGGTAACAGACAACCGGGTTAACTTGAGCGATGTTTGTCGGCGAATGCTGAAAAACTATAAGATGAATTGTTCGACTTCTGACAAAATCCTGTGAAAATGTTTTGTGCCCTGCTTTGGGTTGTGACCATGCATAGTTTGCAAACCATCAGTAGACAATGTTCAACGAAAGGATAGCATGATTGTTCTATAGTATTGATATACAGTACATGCATGATAACAATGTGACAGCACCAACATTCTGTGTACATGCAGACAGCTGTGACAGTAAATTTAACTTTCAAGTTTTTAGATTTATCTTCCAGAAATATATTAGAAACATCAGATTTTCCCAGCACTGATCATCACAGGTAGTGATTGTCCAAACCTGGCTCTTGGCCTGGATCTACAGATTATAAAAAAAAAATTCGCCAAAAAAGTACTGTATAAGAGAAAATAGAGCCATGGTCCAAGATTTTCATGAGTATCAGCCAAAGTTGATGACGGTGGCAGATAAAAAGGGATTGCTCACTAATTCTAAATGTTAGGTACTTAAAAGGCAAGTAATAAAGACCCTGGGTACGGATCTGTGACAGTTAATGCAGCCCGCTGGGGTAATTTAAAACTGAAATTTTAATCAATATCAGGTGGATAAACTAAAGAGAACTTGTGTTTTAAACCTTGCTCAAATACTGTAGCATCGCTATTACGCTCCATTGTGATTAGCACAAGGACAGGTAAAATGAATTAGTAGATGACAGTAAACACAGGAGGCAGCTGACACTGAAGCATTAAAACTTGTACCGTTATTCATCTAGAACTGGATATACTGGAAGCCATGCATGCATGTGTGGAAGTTATTGTAACCTGGACTGGTCTTAAAATGAGGTGCCTGGGGCTCTTTCTCGATACAGTATATACACAACCAAAATGGTTATGGGTTACGGTTTGCATTGTATCAAGAAAGTGCCGTGCCTTGGGTCCTGGCCCCTGGACTGGTGTCTTGTGTGGGAATCCATAATCTTTAATATAGTTTTGCCAAGTTTTTTCTAGAACACAAAGAGTGGAACTATAAACTTTTGCCTCACTGTTATGCTCAAAATCATGTTGACATAATGTGGACAACCCTAAGGGCCCAAAGCTCAAAATCTTGAGTGATTAGTACTGATCTGGAGACAGCTCCCCCGGAAATTTTTTGAAATTTGGATCTCTGAAATGGCATTTCCTGCATTGTGACAGCACATTTGGGCAAAATTTTAAATGTTTTAAACCATGTTTTTAATGGACATTTTATCATTTTCAAGAAACATTTTATCTAAATTGGGCTTCGATATTTAATTCTTGTTGTCTTAGAAACCTTGTGATTACCTTGCAAGTGTGTAAGGCTAAGTTTTTTCAGGAATGAGGGTGGGGAAATCCAATAAACAGTAGAGAGATATGTGGTCACATTCTAATATAAAAAAGTTGGCTGTTTCGCTCTATGTCAAAGTTCATCAGCATGCCTAGGAAACACCAGTTACATTGTTTCAGTCAGTGAATCCAACATGGACAGCCTGACCAACACACAAGTGACGGTCTAGCTGAATTTAACATTCTGCATAACCCAGAGCAAGGTGGACTACCTTCCATGGCTGTTGAGCCCCAGCTACCCAGAGCTGTCTGGCTTTCAAATGCCTGATACTTGCCTTTATACTTGCCTTTTAAACCTCAACCCAAGCAGACAATGTCTGGTTAGGAGTCAGGAGAAGCTTTTGTTAATTACCATAATGGACATTACATGGACATAGACATAGAGGAGCTCAAGTCTCTACATCATCCCAATCATTCTAACCCATCCCCCTACTAACCCATGTTACTATGAGCTGTCTGGTTTTCAGGCACCAGCAACCCAAGTTCAATTCTTGTCCAGTGCAATTATCAGATTAAAATTTCATAATAGCCACATGTGAGAAGAATGCTTATTTGATGTATAACGATAATACATGGAAATTTGTAGAAATGTCATGTAGATATTTATTGCTTAGCTTTTGATCTGTTTCCCCAGGCCCAGACCTTATTACTTATATGTTTAAAAGTTATAATATATGTTATTACTTATAATACTGTATGTTATATATGTAGACAATTAACTGACTTGTAATATGAACTGAGGACGAATGTATTATGTAAACTACTGTAGAAAGGCAATCTGACTTTGCATCATGATTATATGACATACTAGTGAGTATCTAGAATTGAAACACTACCTAAGTAGTGTTTATAGTACTACATGAACCATTTAATAGCATTGGTTTATATCAGTGTGCTCAACGCAGATTATGCTAATATGGAACGGATATCAACAAAGGTTAGGGAAGTAACATGACAAGTGACAACAGACTAACATCGATATTGAATCCATATTGATGAACTACTGTACCTATAAGTTTAACTTAGAGCGACATATGGCTTACTCTAGCTTGTCCGCCTTCATGTGTTGTGGCAAATAGACCGTCTCAGCACCGATGTTTTCCCAATCATGTGGAAATGCTCTCCGGCCGCCAGTACTCGACAAGCATTGATTCTCGCAGACAAATCAACATACATTTGCCGCAAAAGAACATAATCGCTGCTTTTTAAAGCACATAACGCACGATCTAACAAGCTTGTAGAAGCCATGCATGAATCGATCGAACCGAATTAGACTGAACGAAGACCTTGCAGACCGCATTTTGCAGGCTTCGGTAAGGCATACTTTCGGCAAAGCAATCAACCAATCAGATTCAACGATTTGCCTCGTTTTGGCCAATCACAATGGGTAAATCGGCCTAAATCCTGCAAAAATCTAAACCAGTCAGCGCTCGCGATTTGGCTGTTTTGGACCAATGAGAATGGCTAAATCGGCCTAAATCCTGCAAGATTCTAAACCGGGATTGGCTAAATTGGCCTAAATCCTGCAAAACACCGAAACCAGTCAGCGCACGCAATTTATCTGGTTTGGACCAATCAGAATATCTAAATCGGCCCAAATCCTGCAAAAGTCTAAGCCAGTCAGCCCTCGCAATTTTTCTTGTTTAGACCAATTAGTAAGTTAATATATGATGATATTTATAATTATTTCTTAACAATTTCCACCTTAGTCATCTGACTTATTTGACTAACGCTAAATCCGCCCCTGGCTGTGGTTATAGGTCCGACATCGGACCTTGTTGTTCTCCGGCTATAGGTCCGACATTGACAGAACGCGTGGGCAATACAGTTTATTTCGACTTTGCCTGTCGGATGTTTTCAATAACTAGTATACAAGGTCCGACATTATTCTGTCTTAATCGAATCTCAAACGCTGAAAGCTGATACAGCGCACGGGGATCCGATAAAGTCACAAACAAAAAGATTACGAGTGTAAACTAATGCCGTTACCGTGATCGAATTTAAATTACTCTCGGAAGTTTACGTTTTCTGCTTCGAACTGGTTTTAGTTTAGGTTCCTTAAATAAACGAGTACCTATGTTTCTTTTTTTTATCTGTCGAATACCGTAAATATACCGTAAATAAGGAGAAAGTCTAATGGACGAGAAACTCATAAACGTCGGTATAAATATACATATTCTGTGGGACGAAGCCGATCGCCGCGCCACACGAGTAAACCACGAGTAAGACCACGTGTAAACTAGCTTGCTAACGGCATGTGGATCTTATTAAATACAATACAATACAATACAATTCAGTTTTATTGCTAAATTAATATCCATGTGTTCTGTTCCACGGATCTTTCAAACCAAAGACCAAACAATGTCGGACCTTGTACTAGTTGTTGAAAAGATCCGACAGGCAAACTCGAAATAAACTGTATTGCGCACGCGTTCTGTCAATGTCGGACCTATAGCTGGAGAACAACAAGGTCTGCGGTGTCAGACCTATAACCACGGCGAATTATTAAACATGACTGTTCTGACGTCCTTCACTCCTTCAGTTTAAAGTTTCCAATTATTTTTAATACACCTTGATTCGCTGACAGTCCGACTGTTTAGTGTGCCAAGAAATGTCGTGGAAATATTCAAACATATCGATAAAATGGCAAGAAAAGCTTCGTTCAAGAGACAACTGAAAGTGAAATCTCGGTTTCGCAAAGCCTATCGGGAATCTGGTGATGCAATAATTGCAATTTGTCGACCAGAAAAACAATACTGACGATCGACGAATAATACCAGACTCGTCCCCAGTCGTTATATCGTACACTGCTATGCTAAATTCGCAAGGGGATTTGGGAAGGGGAGAGAAAAAATAACGACTGGCAGATATGCGATTACACATTCAAAATGGCAATGCAAAAATTCTAGATGCTGAAGAAAGACCATTTCATCGAACTTTATTGTGCATTTTTGGCTAACAAACTCTCTTGTCCTCAAGAAAATGTAAGGCGAACGTGACAGAAACATTTCACTTGACTCTGAAGATGACCGCCGCTGACGTCCTGTCATTCCGAAGATGGCCTATTATTCAAACTCACCATCTAAGCTCGTATTGCAGTGAGCATTCAAGTCTTCATCGTACTCTGCCATATATTGATTTCCGCTGGCAAATAAGATCTAGAGATGGTCGAAATATGACCAATGAAAACGTAATTTGAAAGGCCTACATTATATAAATATCGATTTGTCTCTAATAAAGGGAGAAAATCCGGTTACGAACTAAACAATACCAGGTTGCAAGATATGCATATAATTTGCAAGAAATTTCTAGTAATCTGCCAGTCGCTTCCCATTTTTCCCCTCTCCCTTACCGTGAAACCCCGCGCGCCCACGCTTTTATCCTAGTGAGTCTCTTGTGATTCCAACGTTTGATCCATAATTAAAACATAATTGAATCCTAAAGAAGCGACTGGGGACGAGTTTGGAATAATACAGGAAAGCCACCGAAACCTAGACTCGGCTACCACACGTAGCCCAAGTAACTATCATTCTTATTTGCAATTCAGTTTTTATAGTCGAAAGAAGTATACATGGTCTGGAATACAGTCGCTTGCAGCTAAGTGGAAACACTGCCCGTCAAAACATGTTCTATTTCAACTTCAAACATCAAAGTTTTTCTAGGAAACATATGTTTCCCTTCGATAGGTACATGTTTGTGCTCTTAGCCAATCATGTCTTGCCAATTCCACGGTCTCAATTTCAAAGCGGTTAACTATTGAACATGTTTTGACGGGCGGTATTTCCACTTAGGTGCAAACGACAGTAATGGCAAACTTGAAAAGGCTAACAATCCAACTACCTGTCGCGTAAGTCCTTTGTTTCAGGTTTATCATTATTTAAACAACATTAACACAGATGTTGCTATATACAAGCATTAAGAATTTCAGTTTCCGGCCCAATTATGATGCACTATGGGATAGAATCAAAGGTTGTGGCTCATGAATATTCTTTGTTAACAATGGCACTGACTTAATTGGTGGTCACTTGACCTTTGATTCTATCCCATAGTGCATCATAATTGCAGGGCCGGAAACTGAAATTCTTGATGCTTGTATTGGACGACTGCTTCATTATACAAAAGACACAATGCGTTCAGTAACCGTTAAAGCTGTGCATAAACTGAACAAATTAAAGCCATAGAACAATGACTTTTGTCGGGCTAACAGACCATGGATATTTTTATTGACTGTTGGTATTTTTAAGTACTGTTTAATTAAGGAGCAGGAGTTTGTTTTATCAGATATAAAGACACGAGGCGAAGCCGAGTATTTTTATATCTGATAAAACACGAACTGCGAGTTTATTGAACGGCTTCAAAAACGAAGCACATGGTAAGTTCATTGGCGTAGTAAGTTTGAAAAATAACCTTGTCTAAGCCGAGAAAATCAAAGCTAAAGTTTTTGTAAACCAGGAAGTATCTTTATCACATATAAAGACAGTGATTAAACTTAAATTTCTTTTGAATTTTCCTCATGAATTATTAATGCCTTTTTTAATATTTAAAACGTTATAATGTTATGTATACAATTTTAATAAAAACATTTTGCTTTTTTATTGTCCGAATATTCACAGCAATCCGTCTCATGTGTGCACGTGTTTAAATTAAGCAACCTCGTTTTCAAAGGCGTTTTGCTTCCACGTTGCAATATCAGGAAAATGGCTCTGGCATCGGCTGGTCGCATGGCACCCAGAATTTTAGGGTGTTTTGACTAGAAAATTTATGCGGTATTTGTTTTTTGTTTTTGTATAAAACGTATGCGTAAATAACTATATATAAGCGAGAAATATTTAAAGCTTAGCTAGCATTATTTGTCGTGATAGCCCCCCCCCCCCTCCCGATTATCCAGTGTTCATTTTAATGTCACAAACAAGCGTTACCTATCTAATGTTGTTTTTTACTTTAACCGACGTTATCATTTCTTTTTTTCGGGTAATTTTTCGAGTGAATTAATTAATCCAAATTTTTATCAGTAATAAATTATACTCTATCTGAATTATTCAAGTTTTTAAAATTTAAACAAGCTAATCAGATTATACAATCGATCTGCCGATGCCGGGGCTATTTTTGTCAATCCCCTTACGTGAAGGCAAGCCCTGGGTACGAGGTTGCAATTATTAATATATAAATAAATCGAGTTGATATTTTTGGTATCTTACAGGACTGCATGGAGAAAATTCTGTAAAGGCAAACCGCTGAATGCAAATCCTGCTTATACCTACGACGATTGTGACGACGATTTTAATTAAAGAAAGGTCGAATTAAAGAAAATCTAGAAGGAATGATTTAACACATTTAATACAAATATAATACACTAGATGTCAAATAGGATCTCATTAGAAAAACTGATTATAATAAGTAATTATAATTAGAATAAAATTTATTGTACTACAGCATCGTACCTGTGTCATGTCATGTTTTATGGATCGATTATACGTCATGCACAAGGCAACTAGCACAGTTAGCCAGGATGACCGACTTAATCCGAGATCTCGTTGCATGTTATATTACAGTGTCGATGAAACAAAAATCAAAGTGGTTCTCTTATGAAAATATTGTTGGTAATGTTTTTGCATAATCTTAAAGATATTATGGTAGTTGGTAATTGTCCAAAGTTTCATTTCAAAATTCTCAAAAAAAAAGTTGCATTTTACGTGCGAAGTTTGTAAGCTTGAGAAGAATAAGTCGGGGGAACTTATGATGTCATAGACTCAACAAAAACAAAAGATCATTGTTCTTGTCAACAAAAGGGTCATTGTTGTTGTTGAGTCTATGACGTCCTAAGTTTCCTCGATTCATTCTTCTTAACCCCGGCCACTTTAATGGCGGCGCTCTAAAATACAAACTTCGCACGTAAGATATCACCTTTTCTTCAACGAATTTTAAAATGAAACTTTACACGATTACCAACTATACCATATCCTCTTTAGGATTATACAAAAACATTGCCAACAATATTCTTATTGGAGAATCACTTTAACCCTTTCATGCGCACTGTTCTTGTGGAACAACTTTATCTTTTTACTCTGTCCGCTAACTTCAGACGATTTTACTCGTCAAGGGGAGATGTCTCGGGAAGTCATGCATCAAAGGGTTAAGTCGGTCTTATTTGTTCTAAAACTTTTTAATAATTCATGTTGTGAGGGAAATTGATAAAAAAAAAATTAATTAATATCTGTGTAGCGTGGTATTTACAGAACTGTTCAACGAAACATCAGTTCTGTATCACATTAATTTGCTGACACTAAATAAATAAGTTATTTCCATTTTTTAAAAATTATTAAACGTTTTAGAAGTCATTTAGAAAATGTGTGTCCATTCCCGGGCTGTATTGGAATAAAGATATTTGGTAGTTCGCCACTAATTTTGTAAATAGTAAAATTACAGTGTATATAATTATTTTTGCAGTTTTTTGTTTCCTTTTTCCGTCGTTATTTCAGTTTGTTTTTAATATGCAAATTAAAGATTAATCGACGTCGCACCTGCATTGCTATATTATCAAACAAAATTAATTAAAGAGAGCGTATAAATGCGTTTCTTCTGCAACACCAATCAAGTACATTTTTAATTGATTATGTTTGATAATATATTATTAATCTATATAGCAAAGATATATAACGTCATTATGTACGTGCTACGTCAATGTGTATGTAATGTGCATCATTGAACAAACTGAAATATCTCAAAGAAGACGAAAAACTGCAAAAGATGCTCTGCTATTTGACGTGTTCTTTCAAATAGACAGATAGCCTGCCAGCCGGCTCTCCTTTGTGGGGTTGGGGAGAGGAGGAGAAGGAGGAGAAGGAGAGCCTGCACGCGTAGTATTGTTTTTGTATCTGCGCAGCAGATATATTGCTATCGTGTTGTGTGTGTGTCACTGACCTATATATATATATATATATATATATATAACTGGACTGCGGGTGCTTGCCAAAAACGTGTCCCCATTTTCACTTTCAAAATGGCGGCATTTATGGGTCCTTCTGCTAATGGTAGCGACCACTGACATGTACTTATCGCAGGAAAAAATAATATTTATGTAAATACAAAGCGATTTTCTTACTTTATTAATAACTTGTTCCTGTCCAGGGCTTCCCCAAGAGGTGAATAAAATCGTCTGGCGTTATCCAGAATAAAATACTAAAGACCAATTGGGACAGGAAAGAGTTAGAGAGATAGTTTATAAATCGTTCCTGTCCGAGGGCTTCCCCAGAGGTGAATAAAATCGTCCGGCGTCAGCCAGAAACTACAATAATAATAATATTCCTAGTCCTAGACAATTACTGTTGTAGCTTTCTAGCAGTCTGAATTAAAGACGTGCCGGCCGGCGTACGGCACGAACACTAGCTTGGCAATGAAATAAACAAGACTGTCAATACACATGGTCATGGAAAACTACAAACATTTCGTTTTATGAAGTCGCCAGATCTATCGCTGAAGATCACGAGAAAATCGTAAAGAAGCGGGGCGTACCGAGTTCTTCTCAGAGTGTCTTTATCAACCTTTTCCAAGTGTTAATAGCAGACGAGAAACTCATCAGTTGTCAGGTGTTTTAAAATCCTGTAAACGGCAGTTCGTCCGTCTATTTTCCCGTCGTTAAAACAAGAAACCGGACGACAAACTATATCAGATTAGGACAGTGGAAGACCGTCAAAACCCGTCAGTCAGAAAGCTTCCCAGCGGGCACACGACGTTGTTTCGACGTTGCATTTTGGTTGAAGCAAGGTCACGACGTCGACAACCTAACATCGACGTTGTTTTGACGTTGTTTTGACGTCGTTTTACAAACGTTAAAGTGCCTCTATGGCCTGTGGGATCTTTACATATTTAAATAACTTAGGTTAAAAGAAAATGTTTCCCGAAATTTTTTCTCAAAAATATTAAATGCTCGCCCATTAACAGTGCTCCGAAGTTGGTCAAATCAGCCCAAATCGCGCCATTTTGAAAGTTAGACCGTTTTCTTGGGCCTGGGCTCTAATTGATAGATTTACGTCACATTTGCGTCACAGTCGGAACACCAAAATTTCTTCCACCGAGTCTGAGTCAGACGAACCATTTTGGAACATATTGATGAATATATCTAAAGTTTTCATTGCTTAAATAAAGGTTTAAGAGACGGAATACCAAAAACACACTAAATAGTCAGAAGTTCGGTTCCGACCGTGACGTCACAGAGTAAACTCGCACCATGTCCCTAATGCACGGTCACAGTTATAGAGGTACCAACTTTGAAGCGCTGTTAATGGGCGGGGATTTAATATTTTTGAGAAAAAATTTCGGGAAACATTTTCTTTTAACCTAAGTTATTTAAATATGTAAAGATCCCACAGGCCATAGAGGCACTTTAAATCAACGTCATGGTCAATTAATTGACGTTGTTTCAACGTTGAATCAAGGTTTATTTTGTGACGTCGACTTGAAAACGACAAATCGACGTTGTTTCAACATCGACATGCTAACGTTGAATCGACGTCAATTAATTGACGTCGATTCAACGTCGAACCAAGGTTGATTTTGTGACGTCGATTAACGACCAAAAATTGACGTTGTTTCAACATCGACATACAAACGTTGAATCAACGTCAATTAATTGACGTCGATTGAACGTCAAACAAGGGTTGATTTTGTGACGTCGATTAACGACCAAAAATCGACCTTGTTTCAACATCGACATACAAACGTTGAATCAACGTCAATTAAATGACGTCGATTCAACCTTTGAATCAAGGTTGGTTTTGTGACGTTGTTTGATGACGAAAAATCGACGTTGTTTCAACATCGACAAGCAAACGTTGAATCGACGTCAATTAACGTTGTTTCAACGTTGAATCAAGATTGATTTTGTGCCGTCGACTTGTTTCACGATCGAAATTCAGGAAATTAACGTCAATTAAATGTCGGTTATTTTTTCAACGTTGAAATCGTGGCTGATTTCTTCCCATAAATAAAAGAAAACTACATACAAATACCCCGGTGAAACTATATAATATTAAGTACTTGATTAACGTAGCCGTGACTAACATTTATAGTAAAGTTTTAAAAAGTCTTATTATTTGAACCCCGGGTGATAGTCTTCTCTCCCTAATTAGACTGAAACATTTCCAAATTGTGACCACACTCCCCCTCACCCCTAACAAGCATGCGTACAAAAAAGTTTCAAATATATTGTCCAGCGGATAAGTTGGACACGACATGTTAAATGCCTCCGAATTTTTTTTTAAGTCTGGAGTCCTTCAAAACCGGCCCCAGTCAATAAATAATGATGGGCCTATTATAAGTACCTTATATGGATATTTTTACCATAATTGGTCACAATAGAGCCCATGTACCTTATATGGATATTTTTACCATAATTGGTCACAATAGAGCCCAGTCTCTGCACGTAACAACACACGGTAACAGATCTTTTTTTATTACCATGCCGTGTTTTCCCAACGTTTTTAATATAATATATTAAAGGTTATATTGCTTATAAATCGTCAATTGTTTGAAAAAGAAAGAAAGAAGACAGAAGAAAAGAAATAACTAACAGGTTAGTTAAACTTCATCATGTCTTTTCATTACATGAGGTATAAAATAAAAAATTATCAAAAGTGAAACAATAAAAAGGCGGGCTTTGCAACTGTGTAAGACTTATTTGCTTTACCGAAAATAGGCCGTTAATAGATATTATTCAGTCACAGTGGTGGCTTTGAAATTACTTTATTATGTTTGTTGTAGTGTTTTAAGACACATTTTCATTAATATACAATCAGAAATAAAGTACTTTTCGCCTACAGTAGTTGCATTACTTTGTCTTCGAGAGGCAAATAAAAGTGAAATAGTAAAAATGGCGGGCTTTTGCAACCATGTATATAGGCAGTTACATATTATTTAAACTGACTTTGCTATGTCCGTTGTTGTGTTTTACGATAAAGTTGCATTAATATAGAGTCGGAAATAGAGTGCTTTTCGCCTAGTTGTACTTTGTCTTCGTGAAACAAATACGGCAGGTTCAGCTCTGCTGAAAAAGACGGGTTTCCTATAAGTATACTTTCAACATTCAATGAAAGTTTGGAACTAGCTAGTTTGGGGCTTAAATAAAGTGTATTATTATGCAGTTTTCAAACGTTTGTTTAAACTTTTGGCAGAGAAATTAGCATGTCTTTTACAAGTATTACCATGGTCCATGTATTAATACGTTGCATAAGTTACAAGTGATTATATATATTTTCATAATTTTGGTGCACTTTTGAAATGTTGGTCAGTGTTATAGTCAGTGGGCCAGTGCTTCCAAAAGTCACGTTAAGTTTCTTCTTCACTAACAAAACTAATTGTGCCTGTGTTTTGATATTAAAGATTTTATTAAAAGAAAGTTTGAATTTAACAACAGCAATTTGTTATTACAGTATATATTATGCAATTAAAGCAATATATATATATAACACAATTATGTGCTTTGAAATAAACGTGGGCCTATAAAAAAATCACCTTTTCTCGCAACTACATGTAGAGTTATATACAAGTAGTTTTACTTTAGGAAACCATAAATACAATTATATACAATATATACTTTCATCTGTAATATATGGTGTATTGGCATGCTATATGTACAGTAGTGAGGGGAGTGGTATGACCCCCCCCCCCCCTTCTACTGCTAGCACACCAAATGGTGCTGTCAATAGAATGAAATGTACGCAGTGTAGTATGTGCCAGTAAGCCGAGTTTTTTAACATTATATATAAAGGTTAGTGTTGACAATATGGCATACTGGAGAAGCTATCGCAGGTTTAGAGCTGAGGCAAGCACTATTGCTGAGTATGGTACCAGTAATGAGGATGAGAACAATATACCTGGTGAAGATATAAATGCAAGCAATATTCCCCATTATGATAATTTTGATGAAGATATAGTGAGAGTAATGGTCAACAGTCAAATACTGCTCTGGCTGTATGTTATGACAGTGATCAAGAATATATTAATACAACTTCCAATAGCTCTGATTGTGATGGCATGGAAACTGAGAATGACATTTGTACCTCCAGTGTTTCACCCATTACTTTACGCAAAAAATTGGCAACATGGGCAGCAAAAAATAAATGTCAGAGAGGTGCTGTAAATGAACTGTTGGGAATATTACGACAAGAACGACATTGCCTTCCAAAGGACAGTCGGACACTTTTAGCTACTCCCCGGGAAATAACAACTTTGGCAAAGTGCGGTGGGCAGTATATATATCTTGGCATAGAGCATGGTGTATGTGAAATACTGTCACAGAACCCATCATTTATAGAGAACCATAACTATCCCACTGAAGGTCAATGTAGATAGCCTAGGCCATGGAAGCTTCCACTGTTCAAATCATCTAGTGCTCAATTCTGGCCTATCTTAGGTTCTTTTGGGGACCTTAAAGTGTTTGTTATTGCATTGTTTTATGGCAATGCAAAGCCAACCTCAGTTGAAGAGTACCTAGATGACTTTCTTCAAGAACTTATCAAGCTCAAGCGTGATGGCCTAAGCTTTGAATCTCATGAATTAAGTTTAAATATTTTGTGCTTTTTATGTGATGCTCCTGCTAGAAGCTTTTTGAAGTGTATAATTGGACACACAGGCTATTATTCTTGCGAACGCTGCATCATCAAGGGATCTTGAAATGGTAGAGTTGTCTTTAACTCTAATGAACCATGTGTTCTAAGAGCTGAAGAAGACTTCTCCAATTTGATGTATACAAATCATCAGAAACAAGCATCGCCATTGATTGACCATGGTATTTCATGCATTCGACAGTTTCCTCTTATATGCACATGGTCTGTTTAGGTCTTTAGGAGTAACCAGACGTTTGCTGCACTACCTAAAGAGTGGATCCAAAGAGTGCAAGTTGTCTTCAAGACATATTGTACAAATCTCAGAAAATTTGGCGTCGTTGCATGGCAGCATGCCAAGTGAGTTTGCAAGGCAACCCAGGTCTTTGATAGAGCTAGACCGCTGGAAAGCCACTGAATATTGCCAGTTTCTACTCTATACTGGCCCAGTAGTGTTACGTGATGTGTTACCAAAGAAGGTCTATCAACACTTTCTTACATTTTCCATTGCCATCTCGATCATGCTCAATGCAAATGCTGATAAACGCAATGCATACTTACAATATGCAAGAGAGTTAATTACCCACTTTGCGCATGGATGTGAAGCTATTTATGGCAACAATTTGTCGTTTACAATGTCCATAGTCTGCTACATTTACCGGATGATGTCCACTTATTTCAGGTCTCATTGAATGAGATTTCCTGTTTTCCATTTGAAAACCACATGCAGCAGCTGAAACGACTTGTTCGTACTGCTCAAAACCCACTTGTGCAAGTTGTGAAACAGCTTGAAGGACAAGCAATCAAACCAAACTGATGTGCCATTCAACTGGAATTGAAATATATTCAACTATCTCGTCCAAATTAAAAGATAGTTGCTTTCTGTTAAAAAATTCCAAATATGCATTTGTTGTAGAGAAACAAGATGAAAATCTTGTATGTGACATTATTTCTGACCGACATACGGAGAGCTTCTTCGAAACTCCAGCTGACTCCAAGTTGTTTGACATTGTTTATGTACGGAATGTTCAGCAAAAAGAAAAAAGATGTCTTGTGGAAAGGTCCCAGATTCTTTGCAAGGCTGTATGCCTACCCTACAAGGAAGGAGTTGTTATTTTTCCACTACACCATGAAGTATATAGAAAGGCATTATTATAATGTATGTTACAAAAAGTAAAATCATCTGGCTCGAGCCAGAGACAGAGTAAAATCGTCTGGCGCTAGCCAGAGTAAAATACTAAAGGCACTCTTGGGCATTACAGGTTTGGTTAACACATTGAAGACTGACAGTATAATGACAAGTCTTTAGTATTTTATCAATTTATCCTGGCTAACGCCAGACGACTTTATTTAGCAGGGGGAAACGTGTTAAGTTATACGTACATGTAATTTAATTAATTGTTAATAATTAGAATAATTGGTGTACCTCAGGTGTGGCTATAATTATAGTATACAACATTTAATATTCATCGGAGAGAAATATGAAACGTTAAGGAAATCTACGTTCGGCAGTTCACCAACCTTACTGTATTTCGGCTATTTCGATATATATTTCAACACTGCATACGCAGCACACTATTTTATTTCACCGTTTGAATAAATAAACTTATTGGGCTAAAGCCCCGTTTACACGGTACCGGACGAATTCGGAACCGGTCTCGAATTCGTACGGTTCCTCCTGTTTACACGGAAGAAAAATTCGGAACCGGTCTCGAATTAGTATAGCCTCCTTGAGCAGACGTTGTGAGGCGCTTCCGTCACTCCATTCCCTCACTAACGTCTGCTCAGATGAGCGATACATTCCTTTCTCGATTCTTGACCAATCAGCGCGAGGGTCTTAAAATCGTGGAGCCGCCGAGCTCGGATATCGATGACTATAGGATTTTCAGTGGGAACAAGGATTGATTGTCTTGATAAGCTGGTAGAATTTTGAAACCAGGAACATCTAAGGCATCTTTCTTCTGATCCATTGGGTTGGTCCGTTACGGTTTGACACTTGCGCCTTTTAGTCCGTTTCAAACTTCAGCGGCGGCTTTAATACGGCTACTCCTTAGCCTCGACTCCTGGTCATTTTACGCTCTTTTATACATCTTTGCGGCAAGGTAAATGCTTCTTTTAGGGCCTGTTTATATGGTGGCGAGTTACTCGGTCAACCGAGTAACCCAGTTTGCCAGGATATAAAACTTTGCGTTCTGTTTATATGAGAGCGAGCTACCTGGCTGTAATATTTGAGATGATTCTCATCAACAAAAGTGACATGAAGTAACGAATATAGAAAATTCATTCCGCTATGCCGAGTTACTTGGGTAAAAGAGTTTATATGAGGAAATGTTTATCCCACCTCGCCGAGATCCTGGCTGCCAGTGCCGAGTTCTAGCTACCCGTCTGTCTCATATAAACACTGCGTGACTGCGGTGAGAAAAACAGTGACCGGGTCACCGGGAACTGGCCATGTGCCGAGTATTAAATAACTCGATTGGCCGGGTAATTTTATAACTCGCCTCCATATAAACAGGTCCTTTATAGTTCCTCATTTATTGCCGTCAAATTATTTTCAACACTGGAAAATCGTTTCAGTTTATGGAAACTGTATCTAGCCACATAAAAACTAAAGCGACGAAACTATTCAGTCGCCCAAACAAAATCGAACAAAATAATTATTTTTATTCCGTCCTCTTAAAACGTCGCATTTAAATAATCGCATCCCAACAAAATGTTCAATGTTGTCTTAATAATTTATGAATTGAGTTCGACGTGGTTCGACAAGGCAGAGTGCCAGAGATTTATGAATTGAGTTCGACAAGGCAGATATTCGATTGAAACGGAATCGTGGCTTGTCAACAACAAAGTGACCGGAAGTTTATGAATAAGAAACGATTTGATTGGCTGATTGGTTAACAATCGAGAAAGGAATGTATCGCGCGTCTGAGCAGACGTTAGTGGGGGCACCTCACAACGTCTGCTCAAGGAGGCTAGAATTAGTACGGTTTCGCCTGTTTACACGGCGAAATAGGACGAATTCGAGACCGGTCTCGAATTCGTCTGGTACTGTGTAAACGGGGTCTAACTCATGTACAGTATGTTAAACTTTACGTAATATTTAAAACACGAGCAGGAGTGTTTTATCAGATTTAAAACCACGAGGGCGCAGCCCGAGTGTTTTAGATCTGATAAAACACGTGATGCGAGTGTTTTGAATGGCTTCAAAAACGATTCGTTATTGGATGTTATGTTCATTAGTATTCTTTATATAAAATTGTATGTTCATTAGTATTCTTTATATAAAATTGTATGTTCATTAGTATTCTTTCTGACGTCAAGAAGTTTTATCAGGTATAAAACCACGGACATGGTACTGATTTTCATTGTGTTTTCCTCATGAATTATTAATGAGTTTTTGAATTAATGTTTCATTATAATATGTACAACATCCTCATCATTAAAATTACTTGATTTTAACCTGTGTAGTCTACAGGTTTCACACTATTGACTAGCTTTTAATATGTAAAATATTTCATTAGTAACATGAATATATATTTTCTATTTTATTATCCTAAGGAGAATCATGTGGACAAAGGCTGTCTGGCAGGAAGATGGCCATGAGTTGGAAGGTGTCATACCCTCAGTCTGGGTTGAAGGCAAAAATATAAGGTGGCCAACTGGCATTAATGTCATAAGGGCATTGCAAAACAAAGAATTACCATCAACACAGTGGCACACCTTCCCACTGGTTAAAGTTAAATGTACTTCAGGTATGATCATGAATATCTAATAGTTTATGACAATATAATATTCTATGCTATAAACGAGTATTAGAAAATGTGGAGTTTTGTGCCACGGCGTGGACGCTACATTTATTGACTCATGCAAGCAAAGACTCTGCAGGCTGCGACAACAACCGCAACATACGGACGCCAGGAAAAACCTTACCTCGTAAGGAAACTTGGGTCGGGCCAAGATGTTGCGGTGTCCCCCGATCTGGACTCAACAAAACAATGAATAAATAAATAAACAGTGCGTAATGTAATGTCCGAGAAGACGACTGACTTCGAGGACACGACTTTTATAACAGTCTGGTTCATTGTTATGGATATATATGTGCAAATGCTAATGAAATATTCTACTAATCGTACACAGAGAAATTCTCTCCTAATCTACGCAATCGTATATAATTAATTATTAACCTAATTAATATGTATTTAGACAGTAGTAATTAATGCTCAGCATTGCATATTTTATAATCTCTGGCAATCAACATTAATATACTACTGTACAGGTATATAAAATGTGCTGTACATATATTAACCCTTTCACTACTAGAATGGCCAAAACTGGCCTTTAATTACTTTTATCATCAAGTGAGAGATCCCAGGGGCCAAAAACTATATGCATGTTTACTCGGGGTTTCCCAGCAGTTAATTTTTTTTACTGATGCCATGCACAATTGATTAACTTGTCTATAATTCCAGTATTTGTGCGTTGTGATGCAGTAAGTTATATATAAACTAAACAATATACAAATTGCAGCATTAACATGTATTCCTAATTTATTCCTGTTACCATACTCAAAAACAAGGCGGCAAAACTGATCCTGGATGCTCCTTCCTTCTCCTCGTCATCCGATGCTTTAAAATTGCTTAACTGGACCCCTTTAAGCATAAGGCGTCAAAAGCATCGTTGTGTTTTTAGCATAAATGGACTTATTGATTTTGATTTTGAACTTATTACGAATAGCGACATTCATAATTATATAATACGCAATTCAACAGTAATTTACATCTACTCAAACCTAAGACCAACTGGGGTAAGCAAAAACGTGTTTACCATGCTTCTAATGATTTTAATAAACTAAATAACGATATAAAACAGGCAAGATCTCTTCAACTATTTAAAACAAAACTTATACATCTCAGTACATTTGTTTAATTTAGTTTTGTAATTATAAGCTTTTGATATGCATGTATATTTAATTAATTAATGTTTAGAATTTATTGTTATTGTATATAATGTCTTTATTACCATGGTTATATATTTTTTATTTAACAGGACTCCACTGAAAAACACTTCGGTGACGTGGATATCCTGAATAAATATTATTATCATTATTATTATTATTATTATTATTATTATTATAATCATTATTATTATTATTATTATTATTATTATTATTATTATTATTATTATTATTATTATTATTATTATTATTATTATTATTATTATTATTATTATTATTATTATTATTATTATTATTAATCAAGACAAGACGTTCAATCACGACAACTACATTGGTAGAAATTTTTGGGGCTACGTTAAAAATGTCCTGAATAACAACAATTCTTTACTCCCATCCTTTACTATGACAGAATGCCTAACCTATTTCAACAAAACTCTAAATTCAATTAATCCAAGTAAACTGTTTTATATTCCCAGCTGGATTCCAAAGCTATCTGATCCTGTCGTCAATTTTGACCTTGAACCCCCAACCTATCGTCAAATTACAAATATTGTTCGCAGGATGAAAGCGTCTGGTTCTCCTTGTCCCCTTGATCAACTTTTAATTATTTGCTTTAAACGATGTCCATTTTTACGCACTTATCTAACCGAAATAATACGTAGCGTCTGGTCTTCTAAATCTGTACCTGCTGAATGGAAAATAGCATGTTCTATACTTATCCATAAAAAAGGCAACACAAATGACCCATCCAATTTCCGTCCTATTACTCTAGAAACCATACCATTAAAAGTGTTTACTTCATGTCTCCGCAATGCTATGTTCTCCTTCCTAACGGCTAATAACTTTATTGAACATAAGATTCAAAAAGGCTTCACACCTAATCTGGCTGGCACTTTGGAACACACTGCTCAAATGACAAATATTATCAACCAAGCGAGAATAAAACAACGTTCTCTTGTCATCACCCTACTTGACCTCAAAAATGCCTTTGGTGAAGTCCATCATAACCTGATTCAATCTGTCCTCGATTATCATCACATTCCCAATCACATCAGTGAAACTATAAAGAGCTTGTATACTGACTTCAATACTGCAATTATAACATCAGAATTCTCTACTCCATTCATAACTGTTGGCCGCGGAGTGCTTCAAGGAGACTGTCTTAGTCCTCTACTTTTCAATATGTGCTTAAATACATTTATTCAACACATAAAAGCTGATAAATACTGGGAATTTGGTTTCATCACAAAATTTTTAAACCCAATCCATTGGTTCCAGTTTGCTGATGATGCTGCGCTAATAAGTGGTCAAGATTCAGAAAATCAACATCTTTTAAATCGTTTCTCGATCTGGTGTCAATGGTTCAACATGATTGTTAGAGTTGATAAGTGTAGTACATTTGGTATTAAGAAAAGTCTAACAAAATCAATTCAATATTTACCAAAACGTCTGATTAACAATAAATTGATACCTGCCACTAAAATTGGAGACTCGTTCCGATACTTAGGAAAATACTTTGACTTCAGTATGTCCAACAAAGTGCACAAACAAGAGCTAATCACTCTCCTTGAAGATGTTATGTCTAAAATTGATCTTAAACCTCTACACCCGAAAAACAAACTTCTACTTTATAGTCGTTACCTCTTATCCAAATTCTCCTGGCATTTTACTGTTGCTACCTTATCAAAAACCTGGGTCTCTGAAAATATGGATTCAAAAGTTAACAAATACATACGTAATTGGCTTGAAATACCTGTATCAGGAACTTTAAGTAATGTATACCTTACCAGTAACAGGTTTGGTCTAAATATCTACCCTCCATCTATCAAGTTTACTCAGTGCCAAACAGTTCTTCGTAACGCCTTAAGAAACTCTCCAAATGATTCCATAAAAGATCTCTGGAAATCAACATGTGACCATACAAACATTCAATATGACGTTTACACCTCGACGAAGGAAGTTCTTAAAAGTTTCAACTCCGGACAAGAGAACAAACTTCAGAAACATCTGGTTCTCCAAGGCACCTTCTTCTCTAACGTTATCAAGTTCTCACTGTCGAAACTAAACAGCATATGGTCTAAATCTCAATCAAACTTACCAAAGAACATTTATAACTTTACCAACCGTTACATCAATAACTCTCTTCCCCCCCCCCCCCCCCCCCCCCCCCCCCCCCCCGCAAAAACCTTACTAAATGGGGAATAATGTCGAACTCTGATTGCTCCTTCTGCTTAAACCCTGAAACCCTCCTACATGTAGTTGCTGGATGCCAATCGTATCTTCCACGATTTACATGGAGACATGACTCTGTTCTCAACTTTATTGCAAAAACGCTACAACCTGTCAACAACTCTAATCTCTTCGTTGATCTTCCTGGATATAAGAGCCCATCAATAATAACTGGTGAAATGTATCGCCCAGATGTGCTTCTTTCCATTTCCACTGATTGTCTCTATATCCTTGAACTCTCCGTCGGATATGAATCTAATCTCCAAACTAACGTTGATCGCAAAAGAGCAAGATACAGGGATGTAATTACACAGCAAAAGGAACATTTTAAAACTGTCAAATTTGTAAATTTATCAATCAGTTCCTTAGGTGTTTTCTCAAAAGAATGTCGTACCTTTTTGGAGATGTTAAACGATCTAGGTCTTGATAAAAATCACCAAAATTTTTGTATTAAGAAAATAATGTCTATCGCCATTATAACAACATACTATATATTTTGTTGTAGAAACAAGGCTTGGACAAATCCAGACTTAATGAACATTTGAAGATACATTTTAAATTCAAATTTTTCTATATAGTTGTTAGCAATAAATAGGTTCAAGTAGTCAATTATAAATTACCTTAATTAGTGAGATTTATAATTGTATATATATATATATAAAGTATTTCAATAAAGTTTCCATTATTATTATTATTATTATTATTATTATTATTATTATTATTATTATTATTATTATTATTATTATTATTATTATTATTATACTGTTATTAGGAAGTGGTTGTCTGGGAAATAATTTCAATTGGATGAATTATAAGAGATTTCAAATACATATATTAGGTACTAGTAATAATTGTTTTGTTCCATTTTTCTTTGCAGTGGACAAAAAAACTTGTAATGTGTATGAATTCACAACGACAGATGTTAGCGATGATGAACTTCCACAAGATAGCAGCAAAAAGCCAACAACATCAAAGAAATGTTCACAAAAAGGTTAATCATACAGTATGCTACAGTAATTAATGCTTATAGAGTGTTTTCATCTGACGTCACGGCGGCCATATTGGTGTACCAAAACAATGAAATGGCGGCCATATTGGTGTACGGTATGGGAATTAGTTCTTTCTTATTCAAATATTTCGTATTGTTTCACCACCCCCATGGGGCCACCGATCACGTGAGTGAAAACGCTCTATTGCAAATAAAAATTATACATGATATGTACACACAAAACCTATTGGAAACTTAGCAAACATACATGGGTTTTGACTTTTGCATATCAGTCATGTACCCTGTAGATTTGCTGTCTCCACTGCCTTCTTTTTTTAGTAATGGCAACAGAAAAAAGTATATAAATATAAATGAAGAATTATATATATTTTCTAAAACAGTCAAAGGTTGGGATAGCAAAGGAATGGGGTAGATGGGTATACTGTAGACATGGCCTAGATTTTTTCGCAGAACAGAGGGTTTGAAGCTACATGAACAAAGGGTTTGAAGCAATTTAATATATTGTAATTTCTCTATTATTAAGTCCCGGTGGTTTTTTTGTCCCAAAATATTTTGAGGGGGGCTTATTAGAGAGGGGAGGTTATTTCAAATAAGTACAAAGAAGAGTCTGATTCTCATTTATTTATGAACTGATTTAATTTTAAACAAGATTAAAAAACATACTTCAATGGTCACCACCAAACTCTGATAAGGTTGAATTACAAAAATTATAGTGAAAAGTCATTGGTATCTATTTCGAAGAATGATCATCTGGAAAAAAGGCAGACAAACAGAAACATCTAAAACTAACTAAAATATCTTTGACATGATATGCTAAACATTAATGTTTTGTGATTTTAAAACAGAATTGGATGGCGAGCTTAAAAGAGAGGGGGGATTGATTATATTTTGCTCGCAGAACGGGGCTTGTTAGAAGAGGGAGGCTTGAAAAAGAGGAGGGGGATAATAGAGCAACATATATTAGAATATACTGCTTGGGCTTCGAGGTCAGTGTATGAAAAATATTTCCTGAGGTCTCAAAAGGGCCCAAGGTCACATACCAATGGATGTTTTTTCATATCGAGTGAAAATATTTTCCTTATAATATTGTACAGGCTGACTAAACATTAAATAAATAACTAGTTTAGGTGTGTATTCTACTATATATTTCAGAACAACACCCAGATGAATCACCTGATGGAGAAGATCAAGATACTGTTAATGGTATGTACATTATATATAATTAAAATACTCATTAATAATACAAAATAAATCAATACCGTAGCAGTGGTTTAAATCGGATACAGCATCGTCCTGATTTACATAAGCTTTAGCTTCGATTTTCTCGGCTAAAACAGACCGTATCCCCAAAATAGTTGGTGAACTTGATTACTTAGATGCATTTGTATTTTAAGAAAGATACAGCATGAGCAGCCGAGCTGTATCTGATGCTCGCCTTGTAAATCAGATGCAGCTCGGCTGCTTATGCTGTATTGTATCTATATTGAGTATGTCTACTAGTAGAGTACACTTCTTTGATGAATGTTCGGTCAAAAGAACGACCGGCAATCGTTTGTATGGGCACGCAGAGAAAGATAAGCGAGCTGTCGAATTAAAACGCTATGCTTCCGATTGCAACTACACTGTGAATTTATTACAAAGCAGATTTAAAATCAAAGCAGATCATTGTACAGATTTGGTATAAGTTACTACAACGGTGTTGTTGAGCACTCTGTGAAGTGGCCGTGGGTACCTATTAGCGATAATGCAACGCTCACTACCCTTGTGGAAGTTTGAGCACTCTGGGCCCATGCGCACTTCACGCTATCTGAAGGTACTTCACCGATGCTGTCCCACATGCGGTTGTCACCGACGATCGCATGTGTATAAGTAATTGATGAAATTCATTCAGATTGTTCCAAGCTACACTGATGAGCTGTACAGCGAAACACAGTGTCTGTAGATTGAACTATATATATATATCTAATTCATGAATAATTCATGAGCTAATTAACCAATAATAAAGGCACATTTGATCACGAGATGGCATTTGGATATCCCAGTGAAACACCTTCAACTACAAAGTATTCAATAGCTAGATTTTTCCTGCATGCGTAATTAAGATATTTGATGAAAGTCACTTCTTCAAATATCTTAATTACGCATGCAAAATCATAGTCATCCCAACAAAAATTCACACTCAAAATTGCTGTTATTTATTGATTCACTTCTTGTCGTCTACAAAAAATGTAATATTACATCCACGAAATACACACTTCTCAAGATTAATACCACGACCAGTTCTACACTTTTCTCGCGAGAACTATCTCTAGTTCGGACTCATTTGATAAGTCATATGAACAACTCGAGCTCATGTCCCACCGGGGTATCCAAACACTCGAAAACAATTAATTGGTACCCACGGCAACTTCACAGAGTGCTCAACAACACCGAAGTGAATGAGCGTACATAGTTCAATTAGCCTGCTGGCAGGCCCTCCTGTTGCTGTGAAATGTAGGCCTGCAACAAAGCATGGGATTTTTTCATCACTCGCGGCCGTCAGAGGCCGCGTATTTCTATTGGTCGAATTTGGCGGCCGCGAGTTTATTGGTCGAACAAAATTAATCCAGAATAAATTATTTCTAAAGTTATTGTTTACGGGCTTCAACAATGCATGGAGTGAGACATATTTCAATAAGACGGCTATTAAAGACGCCGTAGCTCTTAATGCACTTATCAGCGGCCATCCCGGGGGGGTGACCCCGGGGAACCTCCGGGCATTTGCAAATTGACATAAACAAATCCCCCCGACCCAAAGTGACTCAGGCTCATTTTAGCCCGAGCCGAAGGCGAGGGTTAAGAATGGCCAAAAACATATTTATGCCCAAGAACATCAACTCTATTACCAACCTCGTACCCAGGGTCTTATCTCCGCTCCCCCGCCCCCGCCCACCGCTGCGAAAAGACCCTGGTTGTGGCTGGTCACGTGCCCCCTAAAAATTGGGGGGTTTTTAATTAACGATTTCAAAAATACTCAGGGAGGAGTGACAAAGGCACAATTACAAGTTTTCACCTTTGTTTATACAAATAATATATTACGTCTGGCGTCGTCAGACTGGTGTCTGATCGGGCTGTCTGATCGCAAAATATATGTTAAAATGAAACCAACAAAAAACAAACGTACTCAGTGTTTATAACAAAACATATCTCGTGCTTTCTTCTGTGGTGTACGTTGTCAAAGATCATATCGAATCCGAAAGGTAAAGAAACCCCGACGGCCCGAAGAAGATATAGGAATCGTCTATTAAATGCCCCGTCGATACTCGTGTCGACTAGACTTTGAAATTGTCGCAGTGTTGGTGATGCGAAGTACCTTAAAAATTTGTACAGCAAGGCAAATTTTGAACTGCTTTATTCGGCCGAAATGTTTTACCGCCAAAGACTTCCTCGCGACGATGCTCTTCCTCGTTTAATCCTCGTTTAATCTGCAGGCCATGTGAAAGAGCCAAACCGCTTTCTCTCGCACTAAAATGCATTGACATTTCAGCCTCTGCTCCGATAACCGCAGCGAAAAGTACTAAAAGAAGCGATTCGGCAAAGATCGCAACTATAAAACACCAAGCCGATAGCCGTCCTTTCACTCGCATTTGTCATCAACAGAAACTCAGGTAAATACAGTTCTTGAATCGCGCTTTTCATTCTTTTATTAAACTTTATAGTTCGCCTAAATGGCTAAATCTAATATCAGATTTTAGAATACGAGTATTAAAACTGGACTTGTGTTGTAGCGTTGATTGCCGTGCAGCTTACTAAAGCTTACTACCCCTCCCCTGATATAAAATTCGTTTAGGCGGCATGTGACCAGCCGCAACTAGGGTCTTTCACTGATCTATATAAGAGACTGGATAGAGCATCCGTTGTCTGAAATTGAAGTCGGAAGTGGTCGGAAGTTGGCAACAGCCGCCATGTTGGATGGTCCCACTTTCGCTATATTTTACTGTTGCACAATTATAGTTTTCGCATATTAAGGCATTTTTCTCCTTCGGGTTCGGACAAACTTTTTTATCACGAGGAAGAAAGGACACGTGAAGCATTTAGAGAGAAAAATTGTAGTTATTTAGCCCCAAAATGTGGGGGAAAACGGAATTTGCGAGTTCGATGGAGCGAACTCCCAAGTGTCATTGATGACAACTTTGAACAGACGAAGGCCGTTCTCATTCAGAATTTACTCACAATATGGAAATACTGCTAAAGGACCGAATGAATTCGGGAAATTTGATCAACTGAACAAGCTACACTACGAACAACTGCTGTGGTATTATTATATCATAAGCCAAAAGATCGGAATCAAACAATTAATTTAAGAATGCGATGTGCCCAACTGTATAGATCAGTGGATGTGCCTATAGTTGAACAATATATTTTCACTCACAGAAAACTCGGGGTAATGATTCAAATAAGTTATCCTGGCATTCACAGGATTAATCAGAATGAGTTTATTATTTTCTATGAGATAGGGTTCTCTAATTTGGGCAATTGGGCCTACATTTGCCTACAACTAAAAATCTTGTATTAATTTTACAATATAATTAGTTTTGTGACTATACCTTTGCCAAGATGCTTTTTTTTTTAGCCAGTTTACAAATGTTATCCGCCACATCGTTGTGAAGTTTAACATATATATTAGCTTGATTTGTTTTGACTTTATATAAACATCAAACACTGGCCTTGTTGATCTACTTGTATAGTACACACTGATAGTACAGTATTAGTTCTGCCACAATTTTCATAACATACAGAAGTCAGAGAACAGATTAAAAATTTATCATTATATAGTACATTTATACAGAATCAAACTACACAAGACAAAATACACTCATGAATTGTAAACATTTTCTTTAATCAAATCATTGACAAAGTTTGAAAACTATAAATGACACAGTTCAATTATATTCTGTATTAAGTTGTCATGTTGCTTCACCTTTATTGTTCTTCATTCATTGTTGTTTCATTTTAAACTACCTACAACATAACATACAAATATCACATTCAATTTTACAGATACTCACAAACAATTTTTTCATCAAAATGACAGGGGGTAAAATAGCTCAGCTGTTAATAAGAAACAATGTTGACAACTTAATTTCTTAAATACATGACTTGGACACTGGGCATGGAGTTTAATAAAACAAACTGGCTCGTTCTTGTTATGATGCATGCTACAGTTTACTTCTATGGAAGCACCAAACATTGTAAGTATTACAAACTCATAGAGTATTAACATGCTCCTATGTTGCCAAAGAAATATGCTGCTTGTCGAAATCTACTCACAACTCTACAAGCCAATCTATCTTCTGTGCCATAATTTTACACGTCCTTCGGCTTTTTTTAAATGATCTACTCGATTGTGAACATTCCACAATTACAGTATTATCTAACATTTGTATCCTACAAATCAGTTTATTAACCACCGGCCGTTTACAATGTTGGGTTTCCCGTTTCCTTGGTAAATAACCCTTCGGGAGCTCTCCGTCCCCTTCGAAATTTCGTCAAAATATCAAGTTATTTACTTACGATTCAGTTTCCCTTCACGTTCTTAGGTCCTCTATAGTTCCATGATGTGTCCCGTTGCTTGAAATACCAAAATGGATTTGTGTTGTTCGTCTATTTCGTGATTATATGCGAAAACAACGAATTCTCAACAGTAAAATATAGCAACTCACTCCTCATGGTGGGACCATCCAATATGGCGTCGCTTACAAATTAGGGCGTAACTTCCGGCTTCAATTTCTGAAGGCGCTCAGATAATAGATGCTCTATCCAGTCTCTTATATAGATCAGTGGGGTCTTTTCGTAGCGTGGTGGGCGGGGAGCGGAGATAAGACCCTGGGTACGAGGTTGCTCTATTACTATAGATTATAATAATTTTAGTGGGCATTTAGAAGAAAATTAAAGACAGTATACGGTATTCAAAATGCAGTATCTTGAACCAACCCAGACATGGCCAGACATCTCCGTAAAATTTATTATCCGCTAGATACATTTCGCCGACACTTGTAGCTTTTTTAAAGCTTTTCGTACCGATTTATTTACACGACAAGCAAGAACATATTCATAATACCACTCTTCGTAAATGTTGTAAAGCTCTGAGCTATAGTAAGCGAAATATTAGCTTTCAAGTAAACTAATTCGGGCAGTCGGCCAGTCGCTTCAGACAATAAACGCCTTTGAGCTTTTGTTTACAATCTTAAATTTCTCTAACACTTTACATGCACTGAGTTTCACGCTTATTTGTTTGCATAGGCAGCAAGAGCATAGTCAAAACAATATTCGTCGTAAATTTCGTGAAGTTCTAGGCTATACTTTTCATAATATTAGCTTTCGACTAAACAAATTACACATAACGCATGATAGCAAAATACACCACAATGCCCAGCGATAAAATTGTTATTGATCTAGTTGTTTCAATGCCAGACGAACCGTTTACTCTGACGACAATAATTCCGTAATCGTTTCTCAGCCGCTGATGCATCGATATCCAACAAAATTTCATTCCCACTGAGCTCATATTCGATAGCAACAATGACTGCCTCCATGTCGTATTGGTTGCTCCTTCGTTGTAAATTTAAACTCTTCAGTATCCTCTTAATAGCTTTCGCTTAAAATGCCCGATTTTCTGGACAATGGACACGTTGTAAAGGTGAAAGTGCTGGTAGATAATAAAAACAAGCCAAGAAAAAATACAACAATGCGGAAAAAAAAGTGTGTAATTTTAAAAAGTCGCGAAAAAAAAAAAAAAGTGTGTAATTTTAAAAAGTCGCGAAAAACAAAAAAAGTGTGTTAAATTCTAATAAAATTGCAGCGCTTTTTTTAAAGAAGTCGCGAAATTAAAAAAAAAGGGTGATGGCCCTAATAAGCTATCGTAATTTACCCCTAGGATTGTTGCAGGCTCTCATTTCACAGCGCCGCGTTGAGAGAGCCTGCTCGCAGGCTATAGTTCAACCTACAGACACGGTGTTTCGCTGTACTACAGCTCATCAGTGTAGCTATATATATAAGCGTATATATATATCGCTCATCTTATAATCGTATCTATATATCGCTCATCAATATATGTATATCATATATATATCGCTCATCATATAAGCGTATATATATATATCGCTCATCAATAATATTAACTACTTATTGACCGAGCGTGAGGTCTGTACTAGTGAAATATCGGACCGATGTTTTTTTAGTACGGACCGAGACGAGCGCAGCGAGTTGAGGTCTGTGCAAAAAACAGAGGTCCGATATTTCACTAGTACAGACCGTTTATTATATGGCCATAAATCTTGTGAACGTTCAGTGAAAACTCGATGCATCTTTCTTGCGAACTAAACGAAAATGGCAGACATTTTCCCATTCTTAAAGTATTTTCCGTTGAGCTAGAATCCTGAACTTTCTACCCCAAATAGTAATTTTCAATTGCTTTTGTTTGACATATTGCTCAAGATCGTACGTTAAGTAGTTTGAATAAAAAATCTGGAATTCTAATACTTGTGAGAAGTAAATACGAACAATGTTACGAACGTTTTGGACATTTTAAAAACTTTCACAAAACGTGGAAACTCGAGCTATATATCAAATGAAAGCTTATAAAATTTCTAACAACATACCTGCACGATATATTTCAACAATGAGTAGTTCTGAAATTATAATCCATCTTGTTGCCTATATACTGACATGACTGCCATTTTGTTTATAAAATTAACTTACGATCCCGAACGGCAGATTCATTATGAACCAATCAAATTACAGGATTTCCGTATTCGGACCTCTCAGCGCTGCTGCCATATAGTAAATATATATATATATATATATATATATATATATATATATATATATATATATATATATATATATATATATAGTTCAATCTACAGACACGGTGTTTCGCTGTACAACAGCTCATCAGTGTAGCTTGGAACAATCTGAATGAATTTCATCAATTACTTATACACATGCATGCGATTGTCGGTGACAACCGCATGTGGGACAGCATCGGTGAAGTACATTCAGATAGTGTGAAGTGCGCATGGGCCTATATATATATATATATATATGCTTTTATTTCATATTCAATGAATCAAATTTGGAAGCTGACAAAATTATATTTTTGTGTATTAAATATGATCACCGTGCCGGTTTTTGATGGAATCAAGTCATTTTGGGAATTAGTGTTTAAAATTTTAACAAGGTGTAAGGTAATGATCAGCCAACTGGGGTAGGGTTATATATATATAGACGATCAGCATTCTATAATTTCTGAATTTGCCTGCAATGTGTCGCAAGGCATCTCTCCAAATTGCCCGAGCAAACGCCTATAAGAGTTATCCAGTTATATCGGGCGCCTTGGAAATTTTTATTCCACCCACATTAAAATAAAACTATGATCGAGCGCCTATAAAAATAAACTTGGAGCTATCTCGATAATAATATTACTAACGATCTCTATTTAACTGTCAATAACAAAGATCCGCATTTTTTAGGATTTCAGCAGAGGGTGTTGCATTTGTTAATGGAAATTAAAAATACCCTGGCACAAGTAGGGAAAAGATGCGAGGCAGACGACTCTGAGTTTCACGTGGAACAAGCAACTGACCTCGATCAATTCAAGGCACTGGAAACAAGCCTTGATGACGAAGAAAAAGAAAATCTCCTGGTAAGCCTTTTTAAAATCTATCCCATTATAAATTGCATGGTTGAGAATAAACCAAAATATCATTTTATTTTGCCACTGTGCACTGTTTCGAGTTTATCTTACTGATAATAGATCTGCGCGACGTTGTTCGGTGGCACTGGCGCTGTGTGAATGTTTTTCCAGTATCTTTTTCTTTTCAGTACGAAGTCTTTACTGTTTGTATAGATAGATCCACAATGTCTTTCCAGTATCCTTTTTTCAGTACGAAGTTTTTACTGTTTGTAGCACTCTATTGCGTCTAGACATGAAAACCTCTGTGACCAGCACCACTATGACATTGCTGTGACCAAATAGAAACCAGGATTTAAGCAGATATACTGCATAGCAAAGCATTCTGGAAGTTGTACAGCTCGGTAGTTGTACACGTACCAGGGGCGGATTTAGACTACGTCAACTAAGTCGCGCGACGAAGTGAAAATTTGACGTGAATATATAATTTTCGTTTGTTGCACGTTGTCAAAAATTTACAAATAAAATCCTGCAAATGAGAAATAATTATCTAGTAGGAAGGGGTATGTTCTATTCTTAAAATGGCTATCTACAGAGGCTTCAGTTCAGGCCAGAAAAATTTCCCCGTTGGCATTTTCCCGTTTCCTTTACGCGAGGCCTAATTCTGTGCTACGATTGATTTCGAGGGGAAGCAGTGGGATGCACGGGACATAATGCGAGAATCAAGGATCGGGTTCACAGTCATTTCCAGGCCGCAAATGCGATGCAGGCTCTCGGCTTGATGAATTTGACGAAGGAAAGCAGTTAGTCACTTTTTGACGAAGTTGGTTGGTTTTTTAAGATCTTTTAACGTTCCTGATTGGTTAATTTTTTCTAATTACGACTTACGATTGGTCTGAAACGTCATTTTGCAGGATAAGCGCCTTTCTGAGTAATCAGTATGGTTACCGATCGCTTCTGTGGTTCTACGAGGCCATGCGCATATTCTGCGTCCTTTTTATATTCCAACACTCAATAGCAAGGATATCTACAAGACCTTTATGGTGAAATATTCGTGAAACTTTCATCAAGTGCTTTATGCACTGAAGATGACCTTTTACAGAGGATTGAAAAAGATATATATCGAAATATCAATTGCGAGAATTTTATACAGTGAATCAGTGATGCGCTCTGAGGTCGTCTGAGGTATTAAGAAACCCTTACTATACTGTATGATTTGAATATCATTATAGTCTTTATGATAATTTATAGATTTACTCTTGGGCTAAACTTCTCGTTTGCTTGTATTTGATCTATAACATGTTGAATTTATGCTTTGCAATGAAACGTGTATCGGACGGACTAGTGTATGCTGGAAATTTGATCTTGCTTGGAGATTTCATAGTTTATAATTTATTAATATCAGTAATATGATTAATTTTATCTTTGTGAGACTGTAACCTAGCCAGCCAACCTGGCAGTTAAAGCACTCTTCTCATACATTGCTAATTTCTGTTCCTTTAATATTAATTATTACGGTATATAATATATATATACACAACATGTCATGTACTGTATGTGACCTGTATGATTACTGTATGTGGTGTCATAATAAACTTGATTAGTAAATGATGATTGGTTTCTTCTTTTAATATAAATTTACATGTGTACAGTAGCTACAATACTAAGTGCTGATATCCACATGAACCAATAACTACATGTGCTGTATTACAATTATTATTTACATTTTATTATCTGGCTTAAATACAATATCTGCTTAATCCTAGTATTCAATGTTTATATACTTTCATAGTCTACAAAATTGAAAATCATATAAACAGGTAATGACTTAGATTAATTGGGGGCTCAAGGGTTAGGATGACTGGGATAATGTTGAGAGTTGAGCTCCTTTATGTCCATGTCACATTATGGTCATAAATAAAAGCATTCCTTAACAAGACATTGTCTGCTTGGGTAGATGTGTAAAAGGTGACTATCTGGCACCTGAAAACCACACAGCTCATAGCAACATAGATTGGTAATGGTGGGTAGTGGCTTGGATTAGTTGCAACTTAATTAGGATGACTGGGATGATGTAGACCCATTACCCTTGCTCTGGGTTATGCAGAACATTAAATTCAGCTAGACCTTTACTTGTATGTTGATCAGGCTGTCCATGTTGAATTCACTGACTGCAAGAATGTTTTTGGTGTCTCCAAGGCATGCTGATGAGCTCTGACATAGAGCAAAACAACCATGCATATATTTTTTAAGTTAGTAATTAAATATAATCACATATCTCTACTGTTTGTTGCATTGCCTTCTTTTTAGAAAAAAATAACTACGCACTTACAAACTATTACAAGAATTCACTAATCCAAATCCAATTTTGACACTTTTTCAAAAAAAGTATAAAATATGTTTTTAAACTTAAGAAATTTTTATTAAAAGTGTTGTCAGAACGCGGGAAATGCCATTTCAGAGACCCAAATTTCAAAAAATTTCCGGGGGGGCATACCCCCGGACCCCCCTACATAGTTTGACTAAGTGGGGAAAATTCCTCGATCCCCCCTGCGTACAGCGCCACCGAACGTACGTTGCATCATGAATTAATGGCCTATTATTGTTTTATGGCCATCACGTGGTCAGTTTTTTATAATACGACACGAGTTCGTGTTGAACGCTAATAATATGTGACTCAGGGTTGGTACTGTATCTCATGTATATCCTACATCTATGCGGGATTATTCAAATAAAACTATTATTACTGGTTATAATTGTTAACGTACTTTCATATAATTGTACAGTTGTCTAGACTTTCTAAAATCGGCGGACTAACCGTAAAAGAAAACGTCCGTAATGTGATGCATAGGTAAATAAATTATATATATGTATATATATATATATATATATATTCAAACAAACAATGTGTTGTTCGCGAAATGTCGAAAAGTGCTCAATACCGTAAAGATAGAGCGAATATACTATAAGTTGGCTTACCTCAAATGTTGATAGTCGCTACTGTCAGTTTCACGCTGGGGATTTTCAGGCGGCTTAAGATTGCCCAGCGCGTGAAACTGACAGTAGCGACCATCAACATTTGAGGTAAGCCCACTTATAGTATATATATATATATATATATACAAAGCATGAAGTATAGTTTACCTTAAAGTCTTCGCTACCAGAGGTTTCACCCTAAACGGGATCATCAGGCGACTGAAAAATATCGGTTAGTGGGCTGCTTAAATGCGTTAGTTGGGGCGTGGGTGTGGGCGTCGAAACGTCCGGCGCATTCATTTGGAGCGTGGGTGTGGGCGTCGAAACGTTGCGCGCATTCCTTTGATTGTTTAGGTTGATGATCCGAAATCTATTTTTGTGCCGACACGTCGAAACTATTTCTGATCTTTTGTTTAGTAAGAGTTGTTTGTCTGCCTTCATGATGAAAATTTTTTCGTCCAAACATAAATTGCATCTTTTTGATCCTCCCGTGTAAGAAATTGAGTGTTTTAGTATAGACCAGGTTATGTCGAAACTTTGGGGTTTTTTTTCTTTTAGATTCCAAATGTATTTCGAAAGTTCCGTCTCATTTGAATACTTTTTATTCTGGAAAGATTTAGTATGGTTACGATATCGCTCTTTAAATGTACTTGCTGTCATGCCAATGTATTGCTTAGTGATGTTCGTGTTGCTTATGGAAATAGATGCCTTGTATACTATGTTGTTTGTCATGCATTGCCCACGTAGGGGGCACTTGTATGGCGGCCCAGGAGTGCCATAGCATTTTTTGTATTCTTTAATATCTTTACATGATTTTTCTTTTCAAAACAATTAATTTCTTTTTTTTAAATACTTTTATTTTCATTAAATTTTAATTTATTTTGTTTTATTTTATTTATTTATTTTTTTTTTTTTCGTTTTATTTTATTTCATAGTTTTTTTTCCTAACTATTTTTATAATTTTAATATAGTTTTTTCTTTAATTTAAAATAAAAATTAAAATTAAAAAAAAAAATAGTGGCATGGCCCATAAGTGCCATAGGCCCATCAGTGCCATAGTGGTTGATCCCAGTCTCTGCTGACCGAGTGGTGTCTGGCTCCTCCGCTGGCCCTCATTATATGTGTTGTGTGATCGCGGCCCGACAACCACGAGGCACGAGTTTATACAATGTCGAACAAGAGAAAATGGGAAGGTTATCAGCAAAAAGTTGCAAAAAAACGAGTTGGAATAAAGGATGAGTCTTCCACGTTGTCCGCCGATACGGAGTAAGGCTACGTCCACACGTATACGTTTTCGTAGCGTTTTCATATTGTTTCATGGTAAGTAGACCATTGTTTTCTATTCCCTTGAGGACGGAGAACAATGTGAAAACGCTACGAAAACGTATAGGTGTGGACGTAGCCTAATATATGGCCGCCATTTCATTGTTTCGGTCGCCGTGACGTCAGATGAAAATACATACCTAATGTGAATAACTTTCCAGTTTTTTATATGACTAACATCAGTAAATGACGGCCCCCCTTTCTCCTGCCAACACATCACATTCAGCTGATGTTCGAAAGTGCTTCTGACAAGCGGATTTTATGCTGTCCAACGTAGCCGGCTGTTTAGTATTAAGAGGTACCATTGTAAGCGGCCCAATACGCGCATATTTCCGACACTTGCCCTCAACTGATGAACACAATCGCTGAACAGTCAGATAGTGTCCATATCATCCTATGGGAATTTAGCTCTATTCTTTTTAAAAAATTTCGTATTGTTTCACCACCGCCAGTGGGGACACCAATCACGTGAGTGAAAACGATCCATGTTTTTTAATAATGGATAAACATTGTAGTTTCACATGTTTCAAAAGTGAATCATATGCCAATAGACTCCACAAAATTCAAGGTCGAATTTAATAGCATGTTGGGCTATTCCATTTTTTTATCTGCACCCCACCCTGTCAACGAACCTTCAACAGGGGGTGCAATCCAGCATCAAGTGTTGGAAACTTGGAATTTCCACTTTCCAGAGGAGAGGCCATTCCCCATTTGAATTTCCAGGCCAGGGGTTGGGGTTCAATTTTTAGTGGAATTTCCAAGGGGGTGGGTTGATTTGGTCAAATTTACAGGGGGAGAGGCCCTTTTCTGATGAAATTTCCAGGAGATGGGGTTAAAATGGCTTGTAATTTATGTGTGGATTGTTATGTAATCCTAGCAATTTTTAATTGTAACTGATAACTGAGGAATACACATGTATATGATTCAACTCAACTATATTAAAATCAGTGGCGTAGCCAAGGGGGGCCTAGGGGGGCCTGGTCCCCCCAACTACACATCCCCCCCCCCCCAGTCTCCTGAATGTCTGACGCTAAATTCAAGTAAGAACTTTTGCTTCTTTGAAATTTGAAGTTTGTTTCTGTTGCTAATGATAATCGTGATGCTGGTACACTGTCACATGAAGTTTCATTGGTTAAACTGCGCAGAATTACGCCCCCAAGAGCACTTGGTCCTTTTGACCAGCGTCAGCTCCTTGACGCTGGTCAAAACGATCGAAGGCTCCTGCTTTGCTTCTGTTCTGGGAAAACAAAACAAAAAAATGCACCTCCAAATTTTCTGTTGCTCCCCCAAGATTTTGATCCTGGCTATGCCACTGATAAAAATGTGTGCTTTATAATACTACAGCAATTGTTGCAGAAAAGTTAAATGTTATGCTCAAACCCAATGTTTAAACCAGACCTAAGCTTTCTGCTGGTTTTTTGTCTCAATAACTGGGAGGTGCTACTGTACTAGCCCTTATACATAATGCCATTTCAAATTGTTAACAATTTGTCAACAATTAGTTGTATTGTTTATATTGGTATAATTTGTGACTCCATAACATTTTGACTGCATGCTTAATTGTTTTAGGTTTCTTGAGAGTAGCCATCACTCTACAGTTAGTTTCCATGATGACAGCAATGCCCAGGTACATGTAGTTTCTTCTCGTGAGCAGTTGCCTAGGCAATCTACGAATTCAGAGATGCTGAGTAGAAACACCAATGTCACAGTTTCAAAAATACCAGCATCTATGCCATTGAGTGAGATGTTGAAACTTGGGAGATTAATAAAACCCAAGAAGGAAGTCATTACTCTTCAATTGGAAGAGTTTACAATAAAGGAAAAAATGTGGCAGGATCCTGTGGAAGTCAAACTTTCTGTTGACACAGAGAAGTTTGCCAGTGGTGGATTCCGGGATGCATTTATAGCTGTGGCAATTTCTGGTATGAGGCCTGGAAAATATGTCTTGAAACGATATAAGCAAGATACAATTGGCTCTATCATAGAGTTGTTTGGGTCAACACAAATTCACACACGGAAGTCGGTCCAAATGAATGCCCTAGCACGGAACTTTGCAAAGGCACTGGAACAAGAAAAGCCTGAAGAGTTTGGTGACACTTTTGCTTATAGCAAAGTGTACTTTGCCAAATACAATGATGAGTATGTCACACTGGAACAATACATTGATGGTCTATTCTGCAAGTTTGTGAACAATAATGGTGACATATTACCATCAGCTGTAAGTGAGCCTGAGGTGGGTTTAAAAGCAGAATGTTATTGTCACTACACCTATGTGAAGTCAGGACAGAAGTTAATGGTTCTTGACATCCAGGGTGTGAATTACACCCTCTGTGACCCTGAAATTGCAAGCACAAATCTCCAGGACACAACAGACCAGAGTATTCTGTTCTGTTCAGGAAATTTATCTTACCAAGCAATTGAGAATTTCTTGACATTTCATGCTTGCAACAAGTATTGTGAATTACTTAAACTTAAGTAAACTCTTGCTGGCATAGTCTAGGCAATGAACTCAATCAATGATATTTTAAAAACAATTTGTATGCTGATAGGTTGGACACAGTAATGGCATTTCATTTCACTATACTGTACATGTACAGTACATGCAATATTTGATTAAGTGCCCTAGTTGTAGGCAATCAAAATTCTTCCAGTGTAAACAAATGCCCCACTGGAGGTCACAAATAGTACTGCACGCGTATCAAAAAACAATTTTGACAAACAATCAAAATAATAATCAAAATTCAGAATCTTGATGGTGTGGTTGCAAGTGATGAAATCCAACATGTGTGCCTGACCTGTCTGCATGACTTCTAAACAGGGCCTTACATGCTGTTCAATTTATAAATTGCTGGTTGTTTTACTGTTTGGTTTTAAAAAGGAAACACTGTAATATAGCATCAGGACTATTATTGCATCAGTGACATGTTATAGTTTTAAATGGACTCTACTGTTATTAATAAATTTGTCAGATTTCAAAGTTATTTGATCAAAGAAGCATTAAAAAAAGTTAGTAGCATTACTGTTGTGGCAATAGAAGCGTTCCTAAAATATCGTTGCAATATATTCCTCAAGTTGATCAATTCATTTGATGAAAATTATTGCTAACTTCCTGTTTTGAATTTGATTGGTTTCTGGTTTTTAAACAACCAATAAGAAACATGATTATTTACCAAACACCAATCAAATTCAAAAGACAATTCAAAACAGGAAGTTGTCAATGAATCTTATGAAATTAATTGTTCAACTTGAGCAATGTATTGCAACAATATTTTAGGAACACTTCTATTGCCACGACAGTAAGTAGTGTAAGTGCCTTATTTGGTAATAATATAATTATAGGTAATTACAGTGCAGTACAATTAATTATACTCTATTTTCATCAAAATTGGCTTTTAAAAACAAGAAGGCATTGGCTGCCTCAGCTGGTTCAATCTCATCTGTGTTTGGGATATGCCTTTCACACTCTATACGAAAAGCATTATCTAAAATTCTTGTAATTGGTCTTCTGTGATGTGTAAACCACACTTTCACCATCATACTGTTCAGGATAATTGTAAATATGATCAGGTACACCTGTAGGAAGGACTTTATCCTTTTGTTTTCTGGTTCGGTGAGTATTCCACACAGACACACGGAAGATATCAAGCTCCTTTTGAATGACAGGAATATACACATAGGCTAGCAAATTTCTATATAAAGAAAACATATCAGTGCAATGTTGAGAGATAATTTGGGCCCACTGCAAATGTGTGACAATATTCAAGCATTAAAGGTGCAACAACTCTTCAGGAGGTTCTGGGGGAATGCCCCTCCTGTTTCTGATAGTTAGTCTTTGAAGTGACTTTTCCTTCATTCTAAGATTTTTAACATTTTGATGGGTGATTTTCAATAACTCTAAAGGTTATAATTGGATGGAACATTGATCACTTATATTTTTGGGCACCTGGTTTGGGTGCCCGCCAAACCAGTGTACACTGTACCAGCATCTAAAACGCCATGGATATGGCACTGCACATGCTCAGATAAAACAAGAACGTACTGTATTTCTTCAGAGTTTATTATTTTACTTAAATTTTTAGTTATCATACAGGTCAGTGATGTCTGAAGAGTCATAGTCTCCATTTTCTACTAGATTGGTTAATTGTTCTTTGAATAATTTTTCCATACGGTGATGCAGTTCCCTCCACCACCGTTCTATCTTGTTCTGGGTTGAATGACCATAAAGGACACTGTCAACTGAATTTTCTAAATCTCCATGTTGGTCATGCATAAAACAGCGTATTGTTGCCAAGACACCAGTTTCTGTTCCCTTGTCTATTCTAATCATTTTTGGCAATACTACAAGAAAACAGTGATAAAAATTACAATACATTTTCACATAAAATTCAGAACACATTTTCAAACAACGGTGCAGTCATGGCCATGAACAGTAGCCTGCGAGCAGGCTCTCTCAACGCGGCGCTGTGAAATGAGAGCCTGCAACAATCCAGGGGGTAAATCGATAACGCCCACTTAATTAATATGCAAATGTCGCGAATCAAACCAATGACATTCTTCCGGAAGTCTGTAAAAATCCTCATTCAAAGCACAATCCGAAGATGTAAATTTCGATTTGTGATGAAGTGATGACACTTGCTCCTGTATTATAAAGCCAGACACTGACAGACAGAGAGATTCATGGAGTTTCAATCCAGATCTACTTTGCTATTTCTTTTCTTCTGTTCCACAGCGATGTGTTTTCAAAATATTAAGAGCTATGGCGTCTTTAATAGCCGTCTTACTGAAATATGTCTCACTCCATGTATTGTTGAAGTCCGTAAACAATAACTTTAGAAATAATTTATTCTGGATTAATTTTGTTCAACCAATAGAAACTCGCGGCCGCCAAATTCGACCAATAGAAATACGCGGCCTGACGGCCGCGAGTGATGAAAAAATCCCATGCTTTGTTGCAGGCCCACATTTCACAGCAACAAGAGGGCCTGCCCGCAGGCTACATGAACAGTAACATTATTTACACAACCACATGGTAACCGCAATTTCAGCTTACCACATGCAAAGAGGTACTAGTTTTTATCTCCCACATAACTGTACCCATACTAAGAGAGAAACATTACTGAACTTGGGACAACAACAAAGGATATCAGGTTTATAAGGATATCCTCTCAAATCTCATTACCTCTACTCTCGTATAAATAATCAAAGTAAAATCTGCCAATAACTTTAGGGTCATTGTTAGTGGTCCATATCCTCAGAAAATTCATCCTTGCACTAAATGCATCCTGACCACCGTAAATGCATAATGGAAACATTGACTTTTGTAGCCACACAACTTATCATGGCCATCCAGTGACATTGTGTAATCAGAACCCTTTAAATTCAGAGAAATATACAATCAATACAATAGTTTCATGATAGGCATAGTACCACTGTAGTTTGCTTGGTGTACAAATGTCTTGATATTCTTCCTTGGTTCCTTTGTTAAAGTACTATAGCTGTATACATGCAGTATATGATGTTTTACTTTTCCCTATCTAGATGTCTAGAATATACCAGTGGGGGATTGCCCACCAGAATATTAATTTTTTAAGCAAGATATTAGGCAACAACCTAAGACAAAAAAAAGAGTGGAGGTTGTTTGACTTAATCGATGCATCAGTTCAACTTAGTCTTGTGATGTCTGTTAATGTATGTTGTAACATGTACATACTTTAAGACAGGAGACTGGTCACAAGTAAAAACTAGTGAAAAATGCTGTAAATATCATGGATTTCTTTCTGATCCCCAGATCCCTTTGTGGGCCTGGATTGAGTTATTTCCAGTATATTGTACTTTATCAAATAATATTATTAAGACAAAGTACGAAGTAACTCAAGGGATCTAGCGACGAGAAAGAGATCCATGATATTATTAATTTTAGTAATTTATACTCTAAGTTAACATTAATACATGTAGGTTAATTAAATTAAATTCCCCCAAATATCTTTATTTTGTTCAAATTGTTTAGTAATTACTCAGGCTACCAGCCAAGTCTAAGATTTTCGACTCGGTTTCTGTACAGTAAAAACCTGCTAACAAGAACCTACATTTTACCAAATCAGCCTGGGATAGGTTCTTATATTCTTATACCTGTAGATTCTTATATAAATAAATTCTTAATTTCAGCCTGAGGTTCTTAATAGTGGTAGGTTCTTGTTAGCGTCACAAATTCACATTTTTGCACATAACTACTTTTCGTGCTTCCGGTGAGTTGTTGCTCACTTGTTAGCACAATTGTCCCCCAGAAGGTGGGGCAATTTTCTTCTTTTTAAATAAAAAATCAATTCCCCATGTTTTCGGTTTTCCACATCGTAAATTAAGTTTCGAGGCACATTTAACCCATGAATTTCCCGAACTTTCTTATGGAGAGCTCTGTAGCCAAGAAGACGTCCAGGACCTTCCATCTCTTTTCGAACTGCCCTTTCTACAGCCTCAACATCGATGTCATAATCTGTGAACTTTATCTCGAAATACTGAAGACGACGTGAAAGAGTCCGACTGCTCCAAGCATACAGGGGATATTTTGATTTTACAAAATTTAGAATTTCATTTTTCCTTAAGTTCTGTTGTACATAACGCACTAAATCGTTTTTAGGCTCTACATCTTCTTGCCATTCACAATTTCTGATGCGCGCCATTTTGAATTACTGGTGAACCACTCCTGCCTCCTCCACAGGCCATATTGCATCATGGACAGGTCACACACGCCGAATTTAGGGCCTGCAAGATCCTGTAAAAATTTGGCAAAACTTGGCACGGAATAAATTTGCATAATTAACTACCATTGTTAATAGCCATGGCTATATCCAAAGATTTTGAAGGACATTGAAGACTTGACATACGAATCCTAGCTTTAAAATGAAGGAATTGTTGAAAAAAGCAATTACGATTGAACTTTGTCAACTTTCAGCCGGAATGATCAACGAAAATGCACTTTAGTTCACCCAGACTCTCTTGGGTTTATACTTTTTCGGTTTCGACAACAACTGAAACTTGAATTACGCTACACTATAGCCTACAATTTAACAAAATTAAATCTCATTAACTCTTGGTCAGTTGACAGTCTTCGATAGCGAAATAAACCAAAAAACAATACGAAAAACTTGTTACTTTCCTGACCGTCGAATTTGCTTTTGTCCGGCAGATATTTTCCCCTTCAATTCCTTTTTGTCGCTAAAAATATTATTGGCAGAAGGTCGGTTATTCTAAGACATATTGGTTTCTTCATTGTCATGATCTGTAAGAAAGTTTAGACCGAATTTCCTGGTGGATCACAGTGTTAAAAGAACTTGGACGTTTGTCGAACAGCGGCCGAAAGATTTTGCTTGCCCTCTCAAAACTAGGGCCTAGTCTCGCTGTGCATAATGGGATCAGTCACCATTTTGTTTACAGGATCTGGCAGGCCCTCTCAACAGTGTGACCTGTCCATGATGCAATAGGGCCTGTGGAGGAGGCAGTGAACCACTCGGCCAGCAGAGACTGCGATCAACCACTATGGCACTGATGGACCTATGGCACTTATGGGCCATGCCACTATTTTTATTTTAATTTTAATTTTTATTTTAAATTAAAGAAAAAACTATATTAAAATTATAAGAATAGTTAGGAAAAAAAAAAATGAAATAAAATAAAACGAAAAAGAAAAAAAATAATAAATAAAATAAAACAAATTAAATTAAAATTTAATGAAAATAAAGGTATTTAAAAAAAAGAATTAATTGTTTTGAAATGAAAAATCATGTAAAGATATTAAAGAATACAAAAAATGCTATGGCACTCCTGGGCCACCATACACTTGTCCTTAATCCTGCAATTGCAACTGCTTGTAACTATGCTTAGTGGCTTGCTTTTCCTGATTGTGCGTGAATTGTGTTTCGTGATAATAGACTTGACGTTGTTCATGCAACTACAGCTAATCTTGACTGTGTTTCTGTTAAAAAGTTTGTGAAGCTTGTGTCCTGGTGGAAAGTGCTTGTCAATAAGGCTAAGAAAGTTGCGTCCTATGTTTGTTTTGACATTATTGTTAAATGGAGGGTTAAACCAGATGATATTGCGGTGTCTATTTCTGCGTGTTTGCTGTGGTGCTTCTTGTGTGTAGTTTAGCTCATGGTTGAAATTGCTGCGCCTTAATGCATTTTGGTAAATTGGTGCGGTTTCATGGAATGTCCGCTCGTCAGACGAGAGGAGGGAAATGCGCTTGTTGATTGATGTAGGTAGCTGTCTTAAAATGCTTGGTGGGTGGTTTGATTGCTTGTTTATGTATAATGGATCGTCATTGGGCTTTCGAAAAGGTTTGTATTTTCCATTGCTTAGGTCGAAATTAACGTCTAAAAAGTTTACTGAAATTAAATTTGCTTCTGCCGTGATTTTTAGGCCAAACTGTTCGAAACTTTTGTGAAGATCTTTTCTTGTTTTGTCTGCCAATCGTGCGGTCTTATTTTTTAGTACTGCCAATCCGTCGGCTCTATATAGGCCAATATTTTGATTGCCAAACTTTTTCCCTAGGTCGTTTAGAATGAAAAGGCCTACTAGTTCGCATACTTCAGCGCCGTCATAGCTACCCATGGTAACATCAAATAAACTGTTGCTGTCTTTTTTTATCCACGGTTTTTCGTTGTTGAAAAGGAGCGATTTTCTAGCGTGTTTTACTATTGAAATGTCACTTTCGGTAATGATAGCCAAATTTCTGGCCCAAGATAATGCTTGGTCCAGAAGGTCTTCAGAAATTGAAGGAATGTCAAATTAACAATGTCAAACGAAATGAAGGTGTGTCTGCTTTTCTCTTCAATGTTGCCAAACCATTCGATTACTTCTTGTGTGTTTCTCCATTGATTTACGTTCAAAATGTTCCTTAACTTAGAGTTGATTTTATCAAGAATTACTTTGCTGAGCTTTCCGGACTCACTTTTAGCAGGATTAATTAATCGGCATGTTGGGTTGTTTTCGAAATTATCCTTATGGTCTCTGAGTGAAATAAATGTTTCGCGTTTTTTCATGTGTTCAATACGGTCGCCAATTCCCAAGTTATTCGAAATGTGTTTTAGTTCATTGTCTATCTGTTCTATGGTGTCCTCTGATCCATGTTTATAATTATGTTTTTGTTATATTTTCATGCAAAAGATTGTTGTATGTGTCGAGCGAGGTTTCATAAATGTTTCTAGTTTTGTCGGCGAAAACAAAAACATTAGGTGACGAATTAATTTTCTTCAAATCGTTTGCCAAAGATTCCTGAAATGGATTGCTCGTATGCCGAAATTTGGTGTTTTCATATGAGTTTTATTAAGTCGTCTTCGAAAGGTTTAATATCCAAAACAGTGGGAGCCACAAAAGTATTCAAAATTGTCACTAGTATGTGTTTATTTGTGTCTATTAGTATATATCTCAACTGTAAATTCCCCAACCAGAGAGCCGGATTTCTAGCACGAGACCAGTCAATTTATTATAGAATCACACGCACGCAGCCACCCACACACGCGCGCGCACAATGCACAATAAAAATATTAGTCCCTTGAATGATATACATGTATATCTCTTTTGGTAATATATATTTTGTCAAATCCCCTCTACAAGTCAAAAGCCCTCCAGCTCTATAACATAAAAATCAATGCATGCAGGCCATATAAATATTAGATATAGAATGCGTGATCTGTAACGTTGAAGGGGTCTAGTTTTTATCCTTATAATTTATCTTTATATATGATATATAAATATATATTTTATCCTGCCATCTTGGATACCGCGTCATTTGCTTATTACACAAACAGTCCTGGGGCGAGTTTATTCAAACTTAATATCAATCGGCCATTTTGTGGCGTCACGTTTTTGACTGACACGAGATAGAAGCAAGCATTCTATGTCTTTTATTTCTATGACTCAAACCCAGGCCTATATATATAGTCTAATAATTTCGGCATAAAATTAGTTTTGAAAGACAATTTAATGTTTGGCTCGTTCAACTTAACACTAATTACATTGCGAGGAATTGTGTGCAATAATTACATGCTTCAACTCAAACGGCATTGCCGAGGGTATGGCATAGGCTGTAGGGTATATATTTTGCATAGTATTAATCAACGCTTTGTTTATGTCAGATACTATATAGGTGTTTTTACAATCATTTTCTTTGTTTGACAGAAAATATCTAGCGCGCCTAATACCAATGAATTTGCTTTCTGTTACAAGCTTATGCAACATATATTTTTGTATATATACCAATATACTAATATATATATATATATATATATATATATATATATATATATTTCATGCTTTGTTTTAGAGAGCGTTTTGAAACATCAGAACACGACGGAGACGGATATTATACGCGCAATTATGGCGTTGCTGAAGTATGCCCCTGATAGGACTGGAGGCGGGGGAAGGCCAAAAGACGAATAAATCTTGAAATGCAGACAACTGGTAGTTTTCTCGACGTTGATCATTTCAAGCTATATGCTAGTAATTAAATCAGACCTATGTTACCAACTATTTTTTTGTTTGTGGATTAATAATGATCATGGAAGTTAACTTGTGCAAACACTAGAGTTGGCTAGCCGCCACATCCCTATATATCATCAGTTTTATTTACATAATATATTAATTAAAAAACAACTTATTATTGGTGGAGTTATCTTCTTTTCTGTGTATTATTCGGATATACTGTGTGTGTATGTATATCTTTCAATTTGCATTTTCAACCTTTTTTCAACGTCGATCCAACGTCTGAGAGTGACGTCTTTTCAACGTTGAACGATAGACGTCGTTTTTTAACGTCGTTTCGACGTCGTGAAAGTGACGTCGATCCAATTTGCATTTTCAACCTTTTTTCAACGTCTACCAACGTCTGGGGGTGACGTTGTTTCAACGTTGCATCGACGTTATTTTGCCTGCTATAGCGTCTGACGAATGATTTTAGTAGAGAGGAAATCATTGCTATAAATAAAGAAACCAAACAAACCAACAGCTCTTCCTTACTTTTCTTGTGAACTATCATCTAGTATTTCGACTATCTGTCACAGGCGCAATCATTGTCCCTCTATACGCGCAGCCATTCTTTAATATCACTCTGAAGAACTCGGACGGTTAAGGCAGACGGACGTGCACTACCGTCTACCGGAGCCGACTAGATTTGATTGCATTATTTCGCAATAAAATTGTAACAAGATATGGCAAGGGTGGCTGACCGTGGCTCCCGCCAAATTCAGCGGGACTAAAATATAATCAAGAATAAGACTTTATGGAAGAGCGTTCATTGTCTTTGGAGTTGGCATACAACAGGCTTCAACAACAGCTTGGCGGAAGAGAATTTGTTAACATTAGCCAATGAGATCGCTGCGTTCGTGGACGAACGTATATATTTTTTTCTGAATAGCGGGGCGGCAGGCGTTTCCTCAGCTCACCTCGCCCCTCCCACTATCAAAACGCCTGCACTGCAGGCTACAAACACTGCAATTCAGATCGAGTTTTTGTTTACCATACGGCGTTTGGTTTCTTCAGGTTTTCTGGGTTCTCTTCAAGATATATTAAACCGGCTGTTGGTTTTCTTCTTTTCTTCGTTGTTTTCTTTTAAGCTAAGTAGAGCTGGCTTCATTTCGTTTATTAATACTAAACTAGAAATACATAAATGCAATAACCCCTCGCCCGCTTTTACAGCAACCCCCCATGCGCACTTTTTTTATTGGAGGCCTGGAAATAGCTACTCCTGTCGGAACGATGAAAATATAGTTTTAATTATGGTAGAATATTTGAAATAAAAAACATTTAAGGATGATATTTCGTAAAATATATTGAGATGAAGAAAATTGCACGTCGCATCCCAGGTTTGAACTCGATCTCGTTCGCGTGCAAACTGACGATGTTACCACCACACTACTGTCAGAATTTTATCAAAATATTAGGGGTTATATTTTACAGTTCTTTCTTCCCATGTTTACAAAGAACATTGCCTGGTATCTAAAAATATATATTTGCATTTAAAACTACTCAAACTGCCTAGCTGGCTGTCTGTCTGCCACGGTTATATTCATTTATGGCATTTTCAATTTATTTAAACTAACATAACAAAAACAATTTTTCATTTCGAAATCTGAATTGCTGAAAATATTTTCACATACATGTTAATGAATATTTCAACAGCATTTGTACGTTTTACAAAAGAAAAAATGTTCCTTCACCATTTTTTATGCTAAATTATAAACAACCGCTAAGTCATAAGTAGTTTTACAATAAGAAAACTATTTAAAAGAAGATAAGACGGCAGCCACAGGTAAAAAATACA